>CM035793.1:9338328-9450828 GCA_020466265.1 Siphamia tubifer
TCAAATGGATTTTAATTCGTGCGGCATTCCTTGTTTTCATATGAGCGGTCAATGTTTCGATGATAAGTTGAAGTGGTCATCTGGTCATCGCAGAAGAGGGTCCATTTAAAAAATAAAAAAGTCACTAGGTTGCGTTATGTCATGATGTCGCAGCCTCACACATGACACACTGTCCAAAAAACCTGTCTAAATATCTATTGGGGAATGCTGAAGCTAATGCTGAAGCTAATGCTAAAGCTAAAGCTGAAGTGTACTGTGTACAGATCAGTGCTCATACGCAGCGCTTCTCTCACAGACGGCTTACATGAATTTGTCACTCACAAGATACGTTTAATAGTCGCCAGATTCAGCCCAAAATTGGCTAAGTTGCTAGATTATTTTTTTAGTTGCCAGAAATGGTCCAATGTAGATAAACTAGTGACAAATTCGCAAAATTGACAACACTGGCTCCAGATTTAGAATTAATGGACTTATAGTTTTGTGGTGACAGCATCATTTTTATTGATGGCATAAATTTATCAGAGACTCTGAGGGTGACGGCACTGGCTGAACAACACAAAGTATTAAAAACATGTTGAGTCCAGGTGGTTTTAGGGGGGCGGGGCTGTTCTTACCGTGGTAACTTAAAATGAAGAAGCCTGCTCCAGAGAAGTCGGAGTGGAACTTGATGAGGATGATGTTGGAAGTGGAGTAGACAGACTCTAAAGCTGTGTTCCCACTAAACTGTCCAATCTGAGGAGAAGACTGGTCTGGACCGTCCCTGCAACAAACAAACAAACAAACAAACAAACAAAGAGCTATTGTTACAAACACAACTCCCAAATAGACCTCATGGACTTTATGGAGCAACGGAAGAGAGGAGTGGAGCTAATTTGGATAAGTTATTGTCATCATACGGGGCAGTTAAACGGCCGTTTGCGATCAAGATATGGTTCCTCTGAGGCTAGAAACAAAGATCGAAGACAGTTAATGATATTTATGAGACCAAACCAGGAGCTGCTCCATTGACTGCAAATAGAGACGGACGCTGCCTGAAAAAGTGATGGCGCCTAGACCCATTGAATATGGATACGGGTCTGTCTTCCCCCTCACAACAAACTGAAGTCGTAAAGTCTGACATAAAACCAGTGCAAACTTCATTTTGTCTGTAGGAACCATCACACTGGAGATTTATGTATGGATTAAAGAATACGAAACATGACTCAGGGTGTTCGTCGCTCCACTAATATCACTGCAATTTCTTGAAAAATATCTGCTTCAGACACCCCAGTCCCACTTCACCCTGTTGGCCCCTCCCTTTTCACTTTGTGCATTCTTATGAAGGGGTAGGGATGGGGTAGAGGTAGGGGTAAGGGTGGGGGTAGGGGTACCCTCGATGGGAAAAAAATCTAAATCTTACAAAGTGGATTTTTCTCATTTGTTGTTCAAATATCTCATTACACTCTACCACTGTACTATTGGTGTGAAAGTACCAGGAACTGTTGTTATGAAAGTACCATGAACTGCTGTTATGAAAGTACCAGGAACTGTTGTTATGAAAGTACCATGAACTGTTGTTATGAAAGTACCATGAACTGTTGTTATGAAAGTACCAGGGCCTGTTGTTATGAAAGTACCATGAACTGCTGTTATGAAAGTACCAGGAACTGTTTTTATGAAAGTACCATGAACTATTGGTGTGAAAGTACCAGGAACTGCTGTTATGAAAGTACCAGGAACTGTTGTTATGAAAGTACCAGGAACTGTTTTTATGAAAGTACCATGAACTATTGATGTGAAAGTACCAGGAACTGCTGTTATGAAAGTACCAGGAACTGTTGTTATGAACGTACCATGAACTGTTGGTGTGAAAGTACCAGGAACTGTTGGTGTGAAAGTACCAGGATCTGTTGGTGTGAAAGTACCAGGAACTGTTGGTGTGAAAATACCATGAACTGTTGGTGTGAAAGTACCAGATGTGAACACAACACATACCCTGTGTGTATGTGTGTCTATGTGTGCAAATGTGTGTATATTTGTGTGTGTATGTGTGTCTATGTGTGCAAATGTGTGTATATTTGTGTCTCTGTGTGTGTATATTTGTGTGTCTTTGTGTGTGTATTTGTGTGTATATGTGTGTATATTTGTGTGTATTTGTGTGTATATATGTGTATATTTGTGTGTATTTGTGTGTACATGTGTGTATATTTGTGTGTATTTGTGCATATATTTATGTATATTCATGTGTGCATTTTTATGTGTATGTGTATATTTGTGTTTGTGTGAATTTTTGTGTATTTGTGTATATACTTGTGTGTGTATATTTGTGTCTCTGTGTGTGTACATTTGTGTGTCTTTGTGTGTGTATTTGTGTGTATATATGTGTATATTTGTGTGTATTTGTGTGTATATGTGTGTATATTTGTGTGTATATGTGTTTATATTTGTGTGTATTTGTGTTTATATTTGTGGGTATTTGTGTGTATATGTGTGTGTATTTGTGTGTATATGTGTGTGTATTTGTGTGTATATGTGTGTATATTAATGTGTATTTGTGTGTATATGTGTGTGTATTTGTGTGTATATTTGTGTGTATTTGTGTGCATATATGTGTATATTTGTGTGTATTTGTGTTTATTTGTGTGTATATGTGTGTATATTTGTGTATATTTGTGTGCATTTGTGTATATATTTGTCTGTATATTTGTGTGTATTTTTGTGTGTATATGTGTGTGTATTTGTGTGTATATGTGTGTATATTTGTGTGTATTTGTGTGTATATGTGTGTGTATTTGTGTGTATTTGTGTGTATATTTGTGTGTATTTGTGTGTATTTGTGTGTAAATTTGTGTGTCTTTGTGTGTGTATTTGTGTGTATATGTGTGTATATTTGTGTGTATTTTTGTGTATATGTGTGTATATTTGTGTGTATTTGTGTGTATATGTGTGTATATTTATGTGTATTTGTGTGTATATGTGTGTATATTTGTGTGTATTTCTGTGTGTATATTTGTGTGTATTTGTGTGTCTGTGTGTGTGTATATTTGTGTGTCTCTGTGTGTGTGTCTTTGTGTGTATATATTTGTGTGTCTGTGTGTATATGTGTGTCTTTGTGTGTATATTTGTGTGTATTTGTGTATATTTGTGTATATATTTGTGTGTATATGTGTGTATATTTGTGTGTATTTCTGTGTGTA
This sequence comes from Siphamia tubifer, assembly GCA_020466265.1. Classification (NCBI taxonomy): domain Eukaryota; kingdom Metazoa; phylum Chordata; class Actinopteri; order Kurtiformes; family Apogonidae; genus Siphamia; species Siphamia tubifer. Next base: position 9,341,505 of record CM035793.1, read on the forward strand.
TATGTGTGTGTATTTGTGTGTATATGTGTGTGTATTTGTGTGTATATGTGTGTGTATTGTGTGTATATGTGTGTATATTTGTGTGTATTTGTGTGTATATGTGTGTGTATTTGTGTGTATTTGTGTGTATATGTGTGTATATTTGTGTGTATATGTGTGTGTATTTGTGTGTATATTTGTGTGTATTTGTGTGTATATGTGTGTATATTTGTGTGTATTTGTGTGTATATGTGTGTATATTTGTGTATATTTGTGTATATTTGTGTGCATTTGTGTATATATTTGTCTGTATATTTGTGTGTATTTCTGTGTGTATATGTGTGTGTATTTGTGTGTGTATTTGTGTGTATTTGTGTGTATATGTGTGTATATTTGTGTGTATTTGTGTGTATATGTGTGTGTATTTGTGTGTATATGTGTGTATATTTGTGTGTCTTTGTGTGTGTATTTGTGTGTATATGTGTGTATATTTGTGTGTATTTTTGTGTATATGTGTGTATATTTGTATGTATTTGTGTGTATATGTGTGTATATTTATGTATATTTGTGTGTATTTCTGTGTGTATATTTGTGTGTCTGTGTGTGTATATTTGTGTGTCTCTGTGTGTGTGTCTTTGTGTGTATATATTTGTGTGTCTGTGTGTATATGTGTGTCTTTGTGTGTATATGTGTGTATATTTGTGTGTATATTTGTGTGTATTTGTGTATATATTTGTGTGTATTTGTGTGTATATGTGTGTATATGTGTGTATATTTGTGTGTATTTCTGTGTGTATATGTGTGTGTATTTGTGTGTATTTGTGTGTGTATTTGTGTGTATATTTGTGTCTATTTGTGTGTATATGTGTGTGTATTTGTGTGTATATGTGTGTATATTTGTGTGTATTTGTGTGTATATGTGTGTGTATTTGTGTGTATTTGTGTGTATATGTGTGTATATTTGTGTGTATTTGTGTGTATATGTGTGTGTATTTGTGTGTATATGTGTGTGTATTTGTGTGTATCTGTGTGTATATTTGTGTGTATTTGTGTGTATATGTGTGTGTATTTGTGTGTATATGTGTGTATATTTATGTATATTTGTGTGTATTTCTGTGTGTATATTTGTGTGTCTGTGTGTGTATATTTGTGTGTCTCTGTGTGTGTGTCTTTGTGTGTATATATTTGTGTGTCTGTGTGTATATGTGTGTCTTTGTGTGTATATGTGTGTATATTTGTGTGTCTTTGTGTGTCTTTGTGTGTATATTTGTGTGTATTTGTGTATATATTTGTGTGTATTTGTGTGTATATGTGTGTATATTTGTGTGTATTTCTGTGTGTATTTGTGTGTGTATTTCTGTGTATATGTGTGTGTATTTGTGTGTATATTTGTGTGTATATGTGTGTGTATTTGTGTGTATATGTGTGTATATTTGTGTGTATTTGTGTGTATATGTGTGTGTATTTGTGTGTATTTGTGTGTATATGTGTGTATATTTGTGTGTATTTGTGTGTATATGTGTGTGTATTTGTGTGTATATGTGTGTGTATTTGTGTGTATCTGTGTGTATATTTGTATGTATTTGTGTGTATATGTGTGTGTATTCGTGTGTATTTGTGTGTATATGTGTGTGTATTTGTGTGTATATGTGTGTGTATTTGTGTGTATCTGTGTGTATATTTGTGTGTATTTGTGTGTATATGTGTGTGTATTCGTGTGTATTTGTGTGTATATGTGTGTATATTTGTGTGTATTTGTGTGTATGCCCATCTTTTGTTTCTTGGCAGCAGTGTTTTCTACTTTACAGGTCAATTCGGGGACCTGCTGTTCAGGCTGACTCCTGAGGTCCCCACACTGTGCTGTAGATGAACACAGCACTGGTGGTTCTGAGTGTGCAGTCATGACAGTTGCTCCCAAGGCCGCCGGTGAGCTGGACACACCTCAGCGCTTCCACAAAACAACTTAGAGCGTATGATGGTTCACGTTTGTAGCTAAAGCGCTGCTTCCTGTTTGTCAAGTACCAGCCCTTCACCCACGAAAGGCCAATTAAAGCAGCAGCACAAGGAGATTATATATTTATATGCACGTCAGCTGGACACTGTCAGTTTAGAGAAGCCTTTGTAGAACACACTGAAACAGCAATTAGTGTGTGTGTGTGTGTGAGTACTAAAGTGTTGGTAACACTTTGTATTACAGATCGCTACCGTATTGTCTGGACTATAAGATGCTACTTTCTTCACATGTTTTGAACCATTAGGCTAATACAAAGGTTTGGCTACTCTTCCACCACTAGGGGCACTCTAACCAGAATTAGCTTAAAAACTACTAAGAACAAACAATGCAAATAATAATATGCTACTTTTTCTTTAGCACATAGAACATTGGCGACAAATTAGTCACTGCTAATTATTTTCAAATCCTCATCTTAGAACCCAAATGAAGAACTTCGTATGATGCAAGTTTTAAATTGAAGGCTATTGACCTTGGTATCCAAGAAGGAAACCACGCCGCTGCACGCAAGCTTAGCCTTAGCATCAATTAATGTATGCTGAGTTCAGATAGCCTACATTCATGTGTTCAAAATCAATGTGTACATCCAATAAATATATTTTTCAACATATATATCTGTAGCTTATAAGCCAGTGTGGCTTGTATATCCATTTATTATTATATTTTTTTAAAATACAGGAGATGCGGCTGATTTGTGCAGCTTATAGTCCAGAAAACACGGTAATAAGGTGATAATTTCTATAGTAACTTTGATGTAATTTCATGGTAATAATGCCTTTGTAACCACTTATTACAAGTAATAACCATCCAGTTTTCAGTGCAATTTACGTTGCAGTTTTTACATAATAGTGATGCAAACAGCTTTCATTAATGCGGACATTTCTATCGTCATTTTGGTGTAATTTCATGGTAACAATTATCAACACAGTTAGGTAATTAAGTAGGAAGAAACACTAGTTCAGTTTCCAGCTCTGATACCATGTCATTAAATGACTAAAGTTGTTCCAGTGTAGTTACAGTCATATCTTTTTTTACCATCTTACTACTGAACTGAGTTGATATTATCTCTTTCTTGGTAATAACGATAGCCTAGCTGCACTAGCGTTATTTATTTCATGTATGGGTCTACTGGTGCTTCACACACAGGGGAGGCGGGGCTAAAAGGTTGTGTTTTAAATCCCTCTGTATACACTAGGACAGGACTACAACCAATCAGCATCATCTTTAGGATGACATAGTTACACACCGGAAAGTTCACAGAGGAGTCTAGAGAAAGTTAGGAATGACTAAACAAAATAGTGGATTTATGGAGTTTAACGACTGTTGTCGCTTCTGTAAGAAGAATTTAAAGATTGCTGACGTATTCTCACATTCTTCACTTATCATTGATAAAAGGAAATCACCACCTGTTGTTGTTCTTCTTCTTCTATGGTTTGTTCTCTCTGAATCGTTGCAGTGTTTCACCGCGATTTGTCGGCCAGTTTCAGGGAAATCAAGCCAAAAGTTACATTGAGTTTAACTAGACTACTACGGGAGCACATTAGATTTGCTGCCGCTAGGGGGGTTTAGCGCGGCTAGGCTATAATAACTAAGTAATTAGGTGGAAACAAGTGATAATGCATTTTCCTGGTAATTATCTCCTTGTTTTCCCAACACATAAATCCTGGACTCATCATTTCAGTAACTACAGATTAATTTAATAAATACCATTTTATTATACTTCAAGTGAAAGCTGTTTGCATATCTATTACCTGGAAAATGCAGAATAATTTCACTGGAAACTGGAAATGACATGATATGAGTGGTTACAAAAGCATTATTACCATGAAATTACATCCAAATTACCATTAAATTAGTGTAGTACTTATTAGTGATCTGTAATATAAAGTTTCTGTCACCCCAATACAAAACTTTCACTTGCATTATATAACTACCATACACATTTGTACACATGTAATTGATGCATTTGTAAAAATAATACATTCTGAGAGTCCCACTTCCGCGATCTGGCACAATCCGGCATTGTAACGCAAGACCTATGTGATGAGCCAGTACATACTGTTGTAAGAAAACTTTATAAACACTTCTCAGCAAGCCTTTTTTTAAAATTTTATTTTGCTTTATTTCATTTTATTTAAAACCTACACCAGTGTTAATGCTGAACTACTGTTGGAACCTCGTGTCTCATTCACACACTGCTTTAATATCATTTATTTTAATTTAATTATTTGTTTTAATTTTATTTTATTGAAAGCTTACAGTGTTACTACTGAACTACTGCTGGAGTATTGTGTCTGATTCACAGATTTCCAGCCATAGAAGATCCACAAAAATGAATGATTTATCCACTAACATTGTTATTGGATGTATTTTGTCTGTATTTTTATTTATGTATCATCATATATAATTGTTGAATCTTGAAATATATCACATTTAAATTCTACAAACCACAATTGATTAGGACCACAATAAAAATAATCTGTAAAAAAAAAAAAAAAAAAAAAAAAATATATATATATATATATATATATATATATATATATATATATATATACTGTATATGGCAAATACACTGTACAACATTTTGTTGTACAGTGTATTTGCCATTTTTTAAAATACAGATTTGTTTTTGTTAATATTTGTTTTTTCCACCCATAGATGATACAGCAAAATGAAAGATGTATTCACCAATATTGGATTCACTTCTTTGTTTACACTTATTACTTGCTTGTTACTTGTATGTTAGACTGTATTTTAGTAGAAATGTATTGTTTTTTTTAGAATAGTTTTTTTTAGAATTGTTGAATTGTACAGTGTACAGTATATTTTCCTTTTTTATATTTGCTGTGTTTTGTGATTTTTTTTGTTAGTGTTGGCATATTTTTGTTAGTATTTGCCATTTTTTTGTTGAGTTTTGTTAATATTTGCAGTTTTTCTTCTTGCAGCTTTTTATTCCATTTTGTTCAATATTTGTTTTGCTGGTTTCTTTGTTAATATTTGCAGTTTTTTTTTGTTACTCTTTGCTGTTTTTTGTTTGTTTAATATCATAACTTGTTTTGCTTTGGGTCTGATTAACAAACTTTCAGCCATTGAACATTACAAAAACTCCAGTTGGGTCCAATTATGACGCATATATACAGTTTTCAAAACTTCCACATCAACTGGACGAAGGCAATACGTTGAAATCGTAGAATCGTAGATGAAAGTGTAAAGGCAGTGACTGACATTTAATAATAGTGCAGGTGTTAACGGTGGAGCGTGGGTGCAGCTAACATGACATGCTAACGCTAGTCCTAAACATACATTTATCTGCAGTGTGTGTTCTAAAAACAGAAGCGGTCTGTGCTGAAGCCTGGTCTTACCTCCGGCTGTGTTCTTCTTCCTCTGCGTCTGCGTTGACGCGCTTCTCTGCCATATATTCAGTGACAACATGCTTTAGATACAGTGACAAGACAGCTACAGAAACAAATTGCTGGTCCTATTTATGGTTCTGCCACCACCTTCCCATCTTTGGAACATGGTGTCTGTGCACATTTCAACACCTGCATTGACAAAATGTCTGCTGATGCCAATGGCTGCTGAGCTCCACAAGAATAATGAAGGCTGGGAGAGGGGGCTACTGTTGTATATTATTATAAATAACACAGTAGAACTAGACCAAACTACAGTCAGGTACTGTTGTATATTATTATAAACTAGTGTAGAGCCCGTAGAAAATGTAACATTGTTTACTACTAATGTGTTGTGGAAGTGGGTGAAAGGAGCAGAAAGGAGCAGAAAGAAAGATTATAATAATTAGTTGGGGCTGTTTTACAAGTGTGTACTGGAATCTTTGAGTATGCTAATGCTAATGGTGTCAGTTGTTACTGCTGGTGGAATTAGTAAAACCGAGTTTCAGGTGGGGTAGACAGTCTACCACTGTAGTGGTTTGTGTCATGCTCATGCAGGCAACACCCATCAACACCCAGCAATATATATTATTACGGGCGTGAAGTGAGCCGCCAGTCGCTCATCTGACACTCAAATGTCACTGTCTACTTTCAGACTTGAATGCACAAAAACCAGGAAACTGGGCAATGTGGCTCTGTCTACTAAACTACAGCTAACAACAAACAAACCAAAAATAAAAAGGATCTAAAAGTGAAGTGATAAAACTGAACGGCAGATGAGTCAGATAGTAATGCAGCCTACAATCGTTAAAATTGGTGTAAGGTTTAGTTGAAGGTGAATCAGACGATCCGCTTGTTAATTCAGTAAATTACAAACCTTGTTTAACTTGTGCGAATGTGCCATAAAAATAGCCTCGGTCGAAAACGAACTCGCTGTGGTCGCAACAATGACAAAAATTTCTGCGAATTCGTGGAAGTTGTTAGTGGTGTGTAGTACAGTTGTGATGTTGAGACGTTGTGAAAGTCCATAACAGCAGTTAGTTGTCATTAGTAATGCACGAATCAAATCAAGGGGGCGGGACTTAGACAATGTGCACGATAATGCTCAGAGTGGCAAAGTTTTAAAGAGCAATGAAATTAGTTTAATATCTTTGTTGTTTTATGTCGTAATGGTGTGAAACTTTGCACTGTAATCCACCATAGTACTGGAAAGTCACCCTCCAAATTTTGGATCATTTGGTGGAGATGTGCAGGTGTTAGATGTTCCACAGACAGACAGGACACTACAGACAGATATTTGTTGAATTATAGATAGATTATAAATAACATAGAACTAGACCAAACTATAACCAGGTACTGTTGTATATTATAAATAACATACTAGAATGACACTAACCTTTTAGACTGTTATTAGTTTAGGTGGGCCACAGAGCTCCCTCTTTAGTTTTCTACCTTTTGAACTTTTTGAAACTACTTTTTTACTTCTACACAACTAATCTTCCATCTCCTGCTTTTTGGATCCATGCTGAGAGTATTCCCTTAACATTTTGTTTGTTTCTTTGTGCATTTTGTGGGAAATTTGAGTACCAAAAAATACATGTACATAAAGTGTTTTGCACATTCAGCTAAAAGTTTCCTTTTTGCTAAAGCACTCCCAGATTAAAATACCACATCGAATAAATACCACATAGACGTGACGCATACATTAGTTCTGATTGCACTAAGATGATGCTACACTAGCACTAGGCTAATGTGTCGACTAGTTTGTACAAACATGTAAAGTGCAGATATATTCACTTCTTTCTTGGGTCTGGTTGTTCATGCAAAATGAAATGCAATTAATATTGATGAAAATGAATATTTAATCATGATTAATTGTAATTAATCCAAAGCAACCCTGTGATCAATGTTATTAAAATTGTAATTATTTGGCAGCCTGAGAAAAATATTGAAGTAAATGCTGATAAATCTCTCCAACAACAATTTATGTATATATATATATATATATATATATATATATATATATATATATATATATATATATATATATATATATATATATATATATATATATTATATATTATATATATATATATATATATATATATATAGGAACAACATCAGAGATCTCTGTACAAAAGAGCGCATTGCTAGGAACAGCTAAGATCCTGCGCAGAACCCTCAGGCTCCCAGGCCTCTGGTAGAGGACCCGAGTCTGAAGGAGACACCGCCCACGTGGGGCGAGAGGAACATTTATATATATATATATATATATATATATATATATATATATATATATATACACACACACACCAGGAGTCTCAAACTCATTTTCTTTCAAAGGCCAGATTCAGATTCACATTCATTTGATTTCCAGTAAAATAATTGAATAACATGTAAATAATAACTCCAAACTTTTGTCTTTGATTTAGGGCAAAACACCCCATTAAATTATGACTTTTCTTTTACAAACTATACAAACAAAAAAGATGAGAATAACCAGAAAAAAATGCCATGTTTTGCTTCAACATAAAAACATTCGACATTTTATGTTGTTCGTACTTGTTCATGTTTTTCACATTTTATTGTTACATTATTGTTTGTAAATGTAAATATTTCCATATTTTGATGTTATTTTTTTTTAACTAAAACAAAGATCAAAATTTGAAATTGTCATTATCGACATAATGTAAAATGTTTTTTCACATCAAACCCAGAAGAAAATATGGATTTATTAATTTTGTAAGTTTTTATGTTATTTGACTGTAGATAATATTGGTCTGTATGTGGAACCTGAACTAAAATTACTTCCACAGCCTTGACTGTGGAATTATTAACCATTGCAGATTTATCTCCGGGGCCCAATTGGAACCTTTGGAGGGCCATATTCGACCCCCGGACCTCATGTTTGAGGCCCCTGCTATAATCTATTCATCCCTCCCATGATCACTTGCACAACCATACATTGTATATAGAAGTATTTATTTATTTATAGTACTGATTTGTATTTACATACTGTGCACTCTTGTGTGCTGTGTTATAATCTTGCTGCTGTAAACCTTGAATTTCCCCAAGTGGGACTAATAAAGGAATATCTTATCTTGTCTTATCATAAATTAAATATCATTTGTAAAGGGTGAATGTTATCAGCTTTAGCTCTGCATGGGTTCAGAGGTGATGGTTGGACTGCTTTTTAGTGCTACAGGCTACATTTTCCCATCATGCCTGTGTTTATGGGCTGTAGTTGGCTGCTCTAATCAGCTGTTTCACCTGTCAATCACAGTGGGTGTTTACTGTCATCGCTGACAGGGCACAGATGAAGACGTTTTCAGTCCTCTGGCGTTTTTATTTCACATTTCCAGTCTTTCATTAAAAGCAGAAGTGAAGCTAAATGAGTCTGTTCTCATTCATTATTTAACATCCTTCCAGCTGTACATATGCATGAGAATGTGGAGGCGTTACTATGGAAACAATTGAACATCTCCTCAGGTTTCCTGGGTCGGGGTTAAGGGTTAAACGTAGGTGTTGAGTTCAGGAAGCGTTGGTTGTCAGACTATCCAACAGTTGTAATAGTTCAAATCCTCCACATGGACAGTAAAGAGCAGATCGTCTTCTATTTCCTGTTTCAGTTTTAAATGTTTCTGTCTGAATTCTGCTCTTATTTTCAATTATCTTCTTTCGTGTCATCTTAACTTATCTTTAACATTTGCTTGTGAAGGTACATGAACTGTTCTGTAGGTTCTTGTACTGATCCCTGTTTAGGACCCAACCTGTCGTACGTGCTGTCTACTTCCAAAAACATGGGCAAAAATGTAGGGATCCTTATGTGGTGAGTACTGCAGTGGTATGGATGTGTGAGCACGCACACACACAGAAGCACTTTTAATGTATTAAAGCTGAGCTGAGCGCACAATGACCTGACTGTGTGAGTCTTTTAATGACCCGTTTCCACTTGTATCGGCTTGACTTGACTGGGCTAGCTGTGAAAATTAATGACACAAGGACAGTAGTATCTAAAGAGCCTCCTTTTTAAAATTATTATATTTATGAAGTTTTAACTTTTTTACAGAAGACAATACAACTGACTATGCCAGATTAAATATACAAGTTTATCAAGGTGCACAAATTTGACATTGAGCCAAAAAGAGTCCTATTGTCCATATTGTCCACGTTTTTTTTCCATTTGTCTTTTGGAGACCATTTCTCTAAGCCAGTGTTGAAAATTCAGAGGCTCAATAGATTTCCAGGTCAGTAATACAAGTTTTTTGGCCACCACCATTCCAAGGTGTAGTACCAGGCATACATTACATCTCCTATTATCCAAGAAACATCCAAATACAGCCATCTTTAGTGAATAACTGAAGAGCCTCCTTTAACCTAATAATAATAATAATAATAATAAAAAAATAACCTTCAGTAACCCCTTCAGCACACTGTGGGACTGTAATTTACACTCGGTTTAACTCATTTTGATCCCAAAACAATTGTGTACCTGACATGGAAATGTGAATAAAGGCAAGATTTCACTTTTTCTAATGTTGGAGTCAAACAAGGAAAAGTGATTCAATTTCAGGTTAGAAAAATATCTTTAGTGGATTTTTTTGGTTGTTTTGCACTCAGAAAATCCGGACTTTCGGACTATCCAGGAAAGTTCGAACCTTATTGACAAGTGTGAAACCTCCCCCGAACCTTGGTCCGGACTAAAGACAGAGTCTTTGGTCCGAGCTGAGGGGGTAGTCTCGGTCCGGACCAAGGTTCGCTGGTGCACAGTGTGAAAGGTCTGTTTAGGAAAGTCCGGACTATTGGACCAATTACGTCACAGTCACATGCACGGAATCTAGTCAACGTCCAAGCATGAGTCGCGGCAATACATGGGGAGACGAGGAAACCAGGTATTTCATTGAAATTTGGTCGGATGATACTATAAAGACTGAATTAGAAAATATTCATAAAACTAGTAACTGGGTCCATTTCCTGCAACAGTGTAGCGCGCTCATCTACTAACCAATCAGGGTCGAGTATAGAGAGATGCACGCTGTACACGCATTGATGACATGACGTTCTAAAGTCCGTTGGTCCACTTGATTCAATACAGTGTGAATGAAGACTGTAAATAAAGTCCGGATTATAAGTACAGTGTGAAAAGGCAAAAAAAAGGTTCTGGTCCGGACTTTACTATGTGAATACACCCTAAGATAGTGGTAGAGAACAGCAGAAGGGTTAATTTGATACGAGATAGATGGTAAATTAGACTAGCCATGCTAGACCCTCCTAGCAGCAGCAAATCTAATGTGCTACAGTAGTACTCTCGTTTCGCTCAATGTAACTTTTGGCTAAATTTCCCAGAAACTGGCCGACCAATCACAGTGAAGTATAGAGTCATAACAAAGTGAGGCTGCAACGATTGGGAGAGAAACATCGGGAAACAACCATAGAAGAAGAACAACAATGGGTGGTGATTTCCTTTTATCAAAGATGAGTGAAGAATGTGAGAAAACATCAGGAAACTTTCAATTATTTCAACAGAAGCAACAACAGTCATTAAGATCCATAATGTTTAGTCATTTGTAACTTTCTCTGGACTCCTCCATGAACATCCCAGCATCTGACTATGTCAATCTAAAGATGGTTGTTGTAGTCCCATCCTATTGCATACAAAGGGTTTGAAAGACAACCTTTTAGCCCCGCCTCCCCTGACGATAAATAATAATAATAATGAATATATGTGTGAGATAGATGGTTAATATATATATAACAATAATAATAATGAATATATGTGTGAGATAGATGGTTAATATATATAACAATAATAATAATGAATATATGTGTGAGATAGATGGTTAATATATATAACAATAATAATACATTTACATTCATCTCCACAATTATAGAATGACTTCTCATGTCGTGTTGTGATGATAAAATAAACAAATGCTGACATTTGTAATTAAATGCAAAAGTGGACATTATTCACTTCTGTTTTTTCAACATTCAGTAAATATCTGTAAAGTTTTACGCCTATATATATATATATATATATATATTAAAAAAAGGTGACTTGTGAAGAGGTGAATGACACCTACCACACAGTGATGTAGTCATAGATGGGCTCCGTGTTCAGGACAGTAAAGTTGATATAGATCCCATGTCCGGGGGGAACTCGAACACTCCACACACAGTCCTGGAAGTTGGGGTATTCCTCAGGGTGACCCGGGGAGTAAATGGTCCCATTTAGTGAAGTGATGTTCCCACCGCACAGAGCTGGGACACACAAGACCAACACAATTACTGCTAATACATTAGCAGGCTAATTAGCAGCAGCAGTGTGAAGCTTCAGTAAGTGTCTGCATGACTGAAAGACTCCACGTGTCCATTAGTCATGGAATGACCGCTGGATAATAACAGCCGAACCTTCAGCACAGCCATTACACTTTGATTAGAGTTGAAGCTCAGGAACTAGACAGGAATGAACATTTTGCTAATTACCGCTCTCTTTTACATCGACCCTCAAATTGCATGAATCGAAACTTGAGCTTAAAAATGTCCCTAATGTGAAAACGACAATTTAGCTTCAACTCTTGTTTTTTGATTAGACCTTTTTGTGCTGGTCAAAGTACTCCCATTCTGTACTTCAGTAGAAGTACAGCTATTTCTGTGAAACAATCCTAAAAGTAGAAGTACTCCGTTACTGAAGTAAAAGTAAAAAAGTACAACTTCTCAATTGTATTAAAGTAAAATTGCATTTGTTGCCATGTATGAAATATTACTTATTTAACCAGGACAAATCATAAAAGTCTCAAAATGATCTAAAAATAAAGACTTTAAAAGTGAGTTGGTGTGTAGAAAATGTGTTTGAGCAAGTCACAGTTATTCATTTTAGTGGATATGGACAGAAACTTTAGGAAAAATGGGAAAAAAAAACCTCACAATTGAGATAAGATTATCATTATAAGATAAAAAAAGTCATAAATATATAAAAATCTATATTTTTCTGAGATAAAAAGTCAAAATTCTGAGAAAAAGTCATAATTATGAGATGAAAAAAAGTCATAAATATGTCATGAAAAGAGATAAAGTGTCACAATAAGATAAAAGTCTTAATTCTAATCTCTAAATTCACACTTTCTCTCCACCTATTTTCCCTCTGAAATGACTTATTTTTCGACTGTCTCATTTGTTTAGTTTGAAATGAGTCTAATCTGAGAATGTAAGGAGTATAAAGTACAGATATTTATATAAATGTAAGGATTATAAAGTACAAATATTTATATAAATTTAAGGAGTATAAAGTACATATATTTATATAAATTTAAGGAGTATAAAGTACATATATTTATATAAATTTAAGGAGTATAAAGTACAAATATTTATATAAATTTAAGGTGTATAAAGTACAAATATTTATATAAATGTAAGGAGTATAAAGTGCATATATTTATATAAATTAAGGAGTATAAAGTACAAATATTTATATAAATTTAAGGTGTATAAAGTACAAATATTTATATAAATGTAAGGAGTATAAAGTACAAATATTTATATAAATTTAAGGAGTATAAAGTACATATATTTATATAAATGTAAGGAGTATAAAGTACAGATATTCATATAAATTTAAGGAGTATAAAGTACAAATATTTATATAAATTTAAGGTGTATAAAGTACAAATATTTATATAAATTTAAGGAGTATAAAGTACATATATTTATATAAATTTAAGGAGTATAAAGTACATATATTTATATAAATTTAAGGAGTATAAAGTACATATATTTATATAAATTTAAGGAGTATAAAGTACATATATTTATATAAATTTAAGGAGTATAAAGTACATATATTTATATAAATTTAAGGAGTATAAAGTACATATATTTATATAAATTTAAGGAGTATAAAGTACAAATATTTATATAAATTTAAGGTGTATAAAGTACAAATATTTATATAAATGTAAGGAGTATAAAGTACATATATTTATATAAATTTAAGGAGTATAAAGTACAAATATTTATATAAATTTAAGGTGTATAAAGTACAAATATTTATATAAATTTAAGGAGTATAAAGTACATATATTTATATAAATTTAAGGAGTATAAAGTACATATATTTATATAAATTTAAGGAGTATAAAGTACATATATTTATATAAATTTAAGGAGTATAAAGTACATATATTTATATAAATTTAAGGTGTATAAAGTACATATAATTATATAAATTTAAGGAGTATAAAATACATATATTTATATAAATTTAAGGAGTATAAAGTACGGATATTTATATAAATGTAAGGAGTATAAAGTACAGATATTTATATAAATGTAAGGATTATAAAGTACAAATATTTATATAAATTTAAGGAGTATAAAGTACATATATTTATATAAATTTAAGGAGTATAAAGTACATATATTTATATAAATTTAAGGAGTATAAAGTACATATATTTATATAAATTTAAGGAGTATAAAGTACAAATATTTATATAAATTTAAGGTGTATAAAGTACAAATATTTATATAAATTTAAGGAGTATAAAGTACATATATTTATATAAATTTAAGGAGTATAAAGTACATATATTTATATAAATTTAAGGAGTATAAAGTACAAATATTTATATAAATTTAAGGTGTATAAAGTACAAATATTTATATAAATTTAAGGAGTATAAAGTACATATATTTATATAAATTTAAGGAGTATAAAGTACATATATTTATATAAATTTAAGGAGTATAAAATACATATATTTATATAAATTTAAGGAGTATAAAGTACATATATTTATATAAATTTAAGGAGTATAAAGTACGGATATTTATATAAATGTAAGGATTATAAAGTACAAATATTTATATAAATTTAAGGAGTATAAAGTACATATATTTATATAAACGTAAGGAGTATAAAGTACATATATTTATATAAATGTAAGGAGTATAAAGTACATATATTTATATAAATGTAAAGAGTATAAAGTGAAGCGTCATATCATTGTGTCACTTGTGTCCTATATCATTATTACGCTCCATTCAGTTTTTTTTTGTGGTGAAAGTGAATGTACTTTCACCCCAAACTAATGCTTTACCAATACTACTACTTTAGTTGATCATATCAGATTATATGAAGTGAATTGTAATTAATGTGTATATAAATGATTATGGATGTTTTTGTGGTAATGATAAAAAAGACAAAGTATATTGTGTGTTAGCGCAGTATACTTGAATTTTAGTTTGTAAAAAGGGGGTGGGAGTTTATAAGTTTTACTTCTTCCCACTCCTTTTCGAGTACAAGAAAAAGAATGGTTGACTATTTTCATTGTTGTTTTGATGATTATTGTGTGCTCGAAATAAAACTGAACTGAACTGAACTGAACATCAACATTATTCCACTGTGGTGATGTCACCACATGCTCAGTGGGGGTCAAAGGTCAGTGTCAGACTGAGCTTTTGTGGACATTGGAGAAAGGACAAATGAGGATTTTTTTGTGGATCAACGCAGGTTTTTAAAACACTGGTTAACCTGTTCATTTCAGTGGAAAAGCGACTTTGGTCAGATTACAATTTTTTTTCCAGTGCAAAACATTTTTTTCGTGTATTTAGGACCAAGTGTGTGTGTATGTGTGCTTGTATTCCTATCTTAATGGGGACATATGTTTACACAGTCACACTATGGCCACCTCTGACACTATGGGGACGAAAATTCAGGTCCCTATAGGGTTAGTATAAATGTAGGTCCCCACTTGTAAAATCTAAATCTGTGTGAAGTACATGAATTATGTCCCCTGCAAACACTTGCACTTTTTTTTTCTTGAAGTCCCCATTAAGCTTGAGGGAAAAAGGTTCAAAGCCAAACAAGTATTTTTCAAGGGTAGTTTTTTAGTTTTTTTTTAAATAATTTTTAAAAAATATATATATTTTTATTTTTAGCATTTATTTATTTATTTTTCAAAATGTGTTTATGTTAACTCCTCCACATGATGATTACAAACTGGGTCCTAATGAGACATGGAAACAAGTGTGTGTGTGTGTGTGTGTATATATACCTTCACAGCGTGGCAGTGGGTGGTTCCAGTTCCTGCTGATTCCATGTAAACATGTGAGCGACGTCTCTCCCATCAGAGAATATCCAGGCTGACACTCAAACGACACCGTCATCCCCACACTGAAATCTGTGCCGATCACGTTCCCGTTACGAAACGGTCGTGGATCTGGACAACTCTGGAGCTGATAGGCTGAAAAACAAAGCAAACAGAAACCGTTATGAATTAAAGTTTCGAGCAGCATTGGGGTTAGGGACCTCGCACTCTGGTCGTGTTGTGCCTCCCACGCCACCACACGTTACCCAACATGACCCATGTTTTGAAAATCCTGTGTGTGTCTGAAAAATCCATTTAGAATGTGTTTTAAGCATTTAGTTATACTCATAATGTAACATTTTCAAGAAAGCTTTTAGTTTGAAAATCTCTCTCTCTCGAATTATTTATGTATACTACGAGTAGTAGAATATGTCATTTTGCAGTAGAAGTCAAGCCCCCCCCCCGCACACACACACACACACACACACACACACACACACCGTTGCTACGACTCTCCCTGGTTGCTAAGGGAGGTGAAATATCAAAGCCACAGGAGAACTGTAATGAACTGAACTCCAAAAGCATCTGTCAAAAATACTGACCTTAGTCCTTACAGATCAGGCTTAGTGAGGGTCATGTGAACGTTTAGATATAAAATATGTGTAAAAAAATAAAATAAATAAATAAACACTAGTGTTAGAAACTAGAGTTAATGAAGCACTGTAATGATGACGCAAGTGAATGACGACTTAATCAATAAAGGTTATGTTTTGAGGCTCACAGATTGAAAAGTAAACATTTTAAGATTCAACTGTCAACTGTTTTTGAAAGAAAAGACATTTTTCTACATTTTTATGTATAATTTGTTACTGAAAACCAGGAAGTGTGACTTTTATAAGGAGTTGTTTATAGATTTGTGCCGTTATAAAGGTATAAAATATAAAGGCTTATCAAGGTTTATAAAAGCCATGTCCGCTGTGCTTCACTCACAGGTTTGACAGCCAATCAGCTGTCAGCATTAGTGCATGCGGAGAGTAAATACACACACACACACACACACACACACACACACACACACACACACACACTGCAGTTACTTCTGTTAAAGCAGCTGTAATGACAAAAATTATATTGTGAATTGCTCTATCTTTTGGACAGGCCACTTCCACTCAGTCTTGTGAACGTCACAATATGTCATATGTGGGGAAAAAATACAAACAGAATTTTGAATGTTGTACTTCGCAACTTTGACAGTTCATACAATAAAAACTAAGAACATTATTAAAAAGTTGCAAACCACTTTCACTGACCCACCGTTACTCTATATATTGGTGGAATGAAAACATCTTTGTGACGATCGGCCTCAAACGACTTCATTTTTTACAACTTCCATTCAGAAGCAGATGGCGAACTTTCTGTCCAGAAAATGTTACGGCCATTAGTGTATGATTTTTCAGCCTTGAAGTGACAAAACATTTTGGTGTTGGTTTCATGTCTCTAAACCTAACACCCCTGGATATTGATTTTGGAGCATTTTAGTTTGAAAGGCAGATTGTGAACTTCCTGTAGAGGAGAGGTTCTCAACATGAGGGTATGTGTGTTATTCACCTGGCAGCCATTTTGAGGGGTAAAGAAGTAAAACAGAAGTACACACTTCCATACGTTGTCATTCACTATCGTCAGTGAACGTTTGGGTTACCAACATGCCACCAATCTCTACGTCATGCCGGAGTTAACGATCGATATTGTTGAAAAATGGGCGTGTAAGGACTGCAATATTCCCTAGGCTGTCTTGCAGAAAGGCTACAGTAACTGGGTTGAAGGCTACATAAAGTTTAAGTAGGCTAATTGTACTGATAGCATATCATCAGTATTGACAGCCATCATCACGCTAATCACAAAATGGAAGGCATAATCTTGAAATAGCATTTAGAATGTAGCGTTATGTAATTACATATTCCTATTTTCTTATTTCATCGTGACATTAGGTTGATTAGATGGCTGTTAGTGCTATTTATCCTTGCTGCAAGTCTAGTACGCTAAGCTTAATGTGTTAGCTAATGCATTTCAGTGGACATAATGATCCTTATCTTACCATGAAATATGGACCAGGATCCTTCTTTATGTTTTTGATCCATTTATGCTGAAGTGCTTTATCTTTGGGGAAACGATGGAAGGTCTGTCCAGTGTACAATTTTTTCCTCTTTGAGGGTCTACATTTCAGGACGCAGCAGTTAGGCACCATTACTTTTGGGAAAGTGTTGTGTGTAACAAGTGAACCCCTCAAATTCTTTTGACTGTTCTGGGTGAATACGGGTTGTAAATTCTCAGGTTAGATAAAAGGCAGAATTTGGCACTTGTTTCATGTTTCTGCACCATTCCTACAGCTCCTGAGAGCCACTTTTGTGTTCCTAGGGGGCGCTAGAGAGCATATTATGGGATGCAACAGATTGATTTTTACATTTTCTCAAATTTTTCACCAGATTTGGTATGTTTTCGAGCATATTTAGGGGGTTAAAATCCTGTTTAAAGTGGCATATAAATAAAAAAAATTATATAAAAACTTTATAATTACAATTTATTTAACTTATTTACAGTTTATTAAATTGTGATTTGTATGATATGACCAGATTTTGGGCTGTTGAACAAACCCTGATGAAATCAGTCTGACTGAACGACAAACAGCAGCAACAATAATCCTGTTGGTTTTCAGGTTCTTTCTATTCACATTTTCTCCTGTTTTAAAACATGAGACACAAACACATTCAGCAGACACTAAAATAATTGGTCTTAATAAAGTGAAGGATCTACATAGTTTGTCATAACAGGACCAGATCGTTCAAAGGCTTTTTGCTTCTTGACAGAATAAAAACATGTCACTGAAAGGAATTCAAATCCAAAAGATCCTCTGTGGTACACTGTAAAAAAATGACTAATGTAGGTTTTAATTCATGTATTAGATTAAATATATTAAAAAATAATTGTGTCTGTGATGTTGTGGCAGTTAGTGAATTCAATTTCAAATACAAATGTTTGGAATAAAATGTCCTCATAGTGGTTAAATAAAACATCATCTTTTGATGTGTTTATTTATTTCCAAACAGAAAATACTGAGTGAATTTAAATCAATGTAATCAGGTTTTTAATGCTGTGTTTCCACTCGTATCGGCTCCACTTGACTGGGCTCGCTGTCCCGGATGTTTAAAATAAATAACAGAAGGACAGTAGTTTGTGAAAAGCCTCCTTTTGACCGAATGGAGAAAAAAAAGTCGCAGTGTTCTTCATAGTTTGGCCCAGGGTGCGAATTGTACTCTGGAGCGAATTATATGTGAAATTATTAACACATCATTATATAATTTCCATGTTATTTTCACACTGACAACCACAAGAGGGCGCTCTAGACCTGTGGTGTATTTGTATCTGTTACTTCTGTACTTCTGAAAAGTGACCATTTAAACATTAGCGGTAACTTATAAAAACGACAAACTGCGAGTAGTGAAGTGAGTATGCAGCTGTCAACGTTAATGGAGCAGCACAAAGAACGGTTGGAGTGAGAGAGAAACATGCTACATTACTATTAATGAAATGAAGAAGGAAAAAAATGCTAATCGTGGGCTAACAGCTAGGTGGCTACAGGTAGAGGAACGGGTTCACACACGGTAGAGGCTATAGTTATGCTATACTGTAATTATCGAATAATAATAATAATAATAATAATAATAATAATAATAATAATAATAATAATAATAATAATAATAATAATAATAATAATAATAATAATAATAATAATAATGGATTGGGTTTATATAGCACTTTTTTGGCCATTCAAAGCACTTTACGTTAGTGCACTGTTAACTTCGTCAGATGACACAAAATGTTTTTCCTATGTCGCAGGCGGGACTAAAAACACAAATGATAACTGTGCCAATATGCGTGTTCGTTGACGAATAACAACAACATGAAAATGTCAGGGCGCTGCGAGTTGGAAATAGTTCAACTTTTAAAACAGTGCTGCACTCATCAATGTCACAATTCTCTTCCTGACCAATCAAAAGCAAGGAGGAGGCGGGACAACCACAGTGTGTTACTATTTACACATACAATGGATTTAACAGGAAGTGCATAACGTTAATACACATGCTGTGGACACAGGTCCTTATAAGTAACACTGGAAATTTAGCATAAACATGCTAGTTCAAGATTGAAACACACAGACATACAAATAAACTTCAACTCCTGAAAGACGTTATGAGTGATTTATTGATTACATTTCACATGTTTTCATGTTTTTATCAAATACATTTCCCCCAAAAATTGTGACTTATATGACTGACTGATATATGTTTTTTTTCCTTCTTTATTCCGAATTTTTTGGCTGGTGTAATTTATACTCCGAAAAAGATGATTTAATAAATTGGAATTATGGGAAAACACTGATGTTTATTTGCCTCTTCAGGAACATGGGATTTTCAAAGTCTGGGATAATAAGCTGTAATCAAAATGTGTTTGATCAGATCACAAGTTACCCAGTTTAGGGGGTAAAGGCAGGAAGTTTAGGAAAAATGGGGGAAAAATCACAACTGAGATGAAAAGTTAAAAAGCATAATAACTAGCATAATAACTAATCTCTAAAATATTGGTTCCTCTCCTCCACTGATTTCCCCTGTGAAGTGACTTATTTTTCTAGTACAGATATTTATATAAATGTAAAGAGTATAAAGTACAAATATTTAAATCAATGTAAAGAGTATAAAGTACAGATATTTATATAAATGTAAAGAGTATAAAGTACAAATATTTAAATCAATGTAAAGAGTATAAAGTACAGATATTTAGATAAATGTAAGGAGTATAAAGTACAAATATTTATATAAATGTATGGAGTATAAAGTACAGATATTTATATAAATGTAAGGAGTATAAAGTACAAATATTTATATAAATGTAAGGAGTATAAAGTACAAATATTTATATAAATGTAGGGAGTATAAAGTACAAATATTTATATAAATGTAAGGAGTATAAAGTACAAATATTTATATAAATATAAAGAGTATAAAGTACAAATATTTATATAAATATAAGGAGTATAAAGTACAGATATTTAAAACTCTGCATAAGTACAGTAATGGAGTACTTTTACTTAGTTACTTGCCACTTCTGCATGTGATCCGTCATACATATGTTAATGTTTTTATGGGGGGGGGGTTGCATTAAAATATAGATAAAAATGTAAAGTTGTCTTTATTTCACTTTTTTTTTGCCACTTCTGCATCTGATCATTAATACATATGTTTATTTTCTTGGTTGCTTCAGTTCCTTCAGTTCCTGCTTTAAACCATCAGTCTCATCTTATTCACAGGAAACAGGATGTAGCAGGAAGGTGTTTGCTGAGAACACACTGACCTTGGTATGTGATGTGGAATCCTGGTTTGTTTTGTGAGTAGTCGCTGTGGAAGAAGAAGCTGGTTTGGTGCGTGGTGCTGAACAGGGCTTTGGGGATGATGGGGCCGCTGAAGCGATCGATCACCGAGCCGGTCTCCAGCGACCCGCTGCGGATCTCCAGGTAATCATGGATGGCTTCAGTGGAGAAGTTCAGAAACTGCAGATGGATCCCTGAAAGGATACACAAGCAGACATTCAGCCTGTTTACATGACAGGTTTAATTTTTTTCATCCAGAATAAAAGTCCATTCCTCTTTCAGTTGCCAGTTGAAAATGATAATTCACAAACTCAATTCAGAATTAATTCTGATCTTAATTCTGAATTTGATCGTTCCTTTGACATCTAAACAGTTAACTCCTCTTTAACATTATTTCTGTCGTTCCACAAATGCTCCTGGTCTCGTTGTGATGACAAACATATTATTTAAAATGAATCTATGTGTGTGACGTATGAAGCATAGAGCGTTTTCATCCCCCTCCAATAACAAATGGATCAGGAGAAAAAGGAGAGTGGATGGTTTTTGTTCAGAATTTAAAGGTATCATTCCGCTGAAAACCACTTTTCCACACTTCTTTTGGAATCTTACCAACACACAGTGGTTCATCACCTCCACTGGCTGCATACCACATTCACAGAAAACAACAAGGGTGAACGAGGGACCCAGAAAAAGCGGGTCCATCTGATGTCAGATGGAGTTTCAGTGTCACCCACGTGGGGTTAATCCCGTCCCCAGTAGCGAATCTGAAGTAGCATTAGCATTAGCATCTACAACAGATAACAGCGCCACAGTAGCCAACACTGGACACATGGTCAACATAATGCCTCTGTCTCCTTTGCACTGACTTGCACATTACATATTTTACTATATTTATTTTTATCTTATTCTATCTTGGTGCATGCTTAGCATTTTTATTATATTTTTATATATATATATATATATATATATATATATATATATATATATATATATATATATATATATGTATATATTTCTATTTTTGCTTTTTATTGATATACTATATGTTGAATGTTGCAGCGTTACACCGAGACAAATTCCTAGTTGTATACTACATGTGTACTATACGAACAATGGCAATAAAACTCTTTCGATTCTGATTCTGTTTCTGCTGCACAAACTGTAAAAAATGTCGGATCAAACTGGTACATGTGTTCTCTGTGGAAATAAAGCCTGTTTTTTCCCCTGCACGTTTTTCAGAACAAGCAACGGCACGAAACCTAGCTGGATGCTACTCTGGTAAACACACATAGAGAGGGACAGGGGAGGGGGGAATGTTCCTTTATCCACATGTATGAGAAAGTACCGTAAACTCTGTTGTTCGACCTCAAGTCATTTTTGTATCGTGAAAAAAAAAGCTGGAAACAAAGAATTCCGGATGTTTTTTTTTTTTTTTTTAATAGAACCAACACACAATGTATTCAATAACAATGGAGAACACAACAATATTAATGAAATAACCATGGAATTTTTCAGGATATGTCTCCTTTAAATAAATATGCGAAGCCAAGTTAAGAAGTCTGCTTTTTCTAATTGTTTTCTTCCTCTATTCACTAACTGGTTCACCTAGCTACACTACCCACATTCACTTCATGTATAGGTCTAGTGGTGCTTCATAGTCAGAGGAGGCGGGGCTAAAAGGTTGTCTTTCAAATCCCTCTGTATGCAATAGGATGGTACGATAACCAATCAGCGTAACCTTTATGATGCTGTAGTTAAAGTGCGGGAAAAAAGGGAGAAAGTTACGACTGACTAAACAAAATGGTGGATTATAGAGTTTAATGACTGAATTTATTTTTTTTAAAGATTACTGACATTTTGTTACATTCTTCACTCCTCTTTGATAAAAGGAAATCACCAGCCATCTATCATCGTCGTTGTTTTCCTTCTATGGTTGTTTCCAGTTGTTTGTCTCTGAATCACATGTCACATGTTGTAGAATTTACAATAATATCAAATTATTATTCTTATTCTTAGAAATGTATGATCCTTGGGTTTTGAGTTTAGTGACGAAGCTGCAACAGAGGAGGAGGAGGAGGAGCAGGAGGAGGAGGAGGAGGAGGAGGAGGAGGAAGAGGAGGAGGAGGATATTACATCTTTAGTCACAGGGGGATGTGGAATCTTTCTCACTGTTGTCTGTATGTAGACTGGCCATCTACATTAAGACAACAATGATATTTACAGCAAGAGGAGGAGGTGGAGGAGGTGGATGAGGAGGAGGAGGAGGAGGTGGATGAGGAGGAGGAGAAGGAGGTGGATGAGGAGGAGGAGAAGGAAGAGGTGGATGAGGAGGAGGAGAAGGAGAAGGAGGAGGTGGATGAGGAGGAGGAGGAGGAGGAGGAGGAGGAGGAGGAGGAGGAGGAGGAGGAGGAGGAGGAGGAGGAGGAGGAGGAGGAGGAGGAGGAGGAGGTGGATGAGGAGGAGGAGGAGGAGGAGGAGGAGGAGTCACCCAGGACAAAAGAGTCTGTTTGAAGGAGAAGACGCCAGTGTCTTTTGTCCTTTTAACTGCGTACACTCAAAGACTTCTCTGACTTGTAACTGTAAGTTTAATAGTAATCTGATGCTGAAATGAGCTGTAATATTGTAACTAATTGTAAACTATAACTGTGATATTAAAATACTAAAAACCGCTCTTAGTCGATAGATCTTAACTCAGTAGGCTTTAACTCTGCTTAATTATAAATTATTATTTGTATATTTTTTATTAATACAGTCACTTTCTTACGCCCGCCCCCTTCACTATGATCTCAGCCAGTTTCAGGGAAATCTACCCAAAAGTTACATTGAGACAATCTTTGGTTGTAAATTAGAGTTGCTACCACTAGTGACGTCTAGCTCAACTAGGCTACTAACTGTCTTCTTTCACCCACAATGTCATAGGACAGAATCCTAGAGATTAAAAACTTGACATGAAGGAGAAAAACTGAGATCAGTTTTGGATTCCACCTCCAACTGTCAGACCTAACTCAACTAAAATTATGTTCTCAGGTGCTAGCTAGCTATTGGATTATTTCCTTGATCAGGACAATATGTTAACTCAGCCCTTACATACCATCATCATCATCATCATCATCATCATCATCATCATCATCATCATTGGACATTTGATCCATTACACAGTGAGTTAAATGCGCTCACACTCGGTCCCTGTCCTGACAGAACACAGAAGCAGCTCATCAGCTCCAGTGTTTCTTACCAAAGCCGACGGGTAAGTTGACCGTCCAAGTGCAGTCTAATCCACTGGGGTAGTTGCCAGGGTAACCAGGACTTAGAATCACTCCACTGACATCTGTCATAGAGCGACCACACTGGGCTGGAGACACACACACACACACACACACAGTTAGAGATGGCAGTACATAAACAGTGGTACTGAAACTGAAGCTGAACCGAAACTGAAACAAAACTAAACCGAGACAGAACTAAGACTGAAACTAAAGTGAAACTGACATGGAACTAAAATGGAAAATGAAATAAAACTGAAACTGAACTAAACTGAGACGGAACTAACACTCAAACAAAACTAAAACACAAATGGAACTAAGACTGAAACTAAAACTTCTATTTTTACCAGAGTATTTTTTTTTCACACTCGTAGCTGTACTCATACTTAAATACAGAATGTGAGTACTTGTACTTAAATACAGAATGTGAGTACTCATACTTAAATACAGAATGTGAGTACTTGTACTTAAATACAGAATGTGAGTACTCATACTTAAATACAGAATGTGAGTACTTGTACTTAAATACAGAATGTGAGTACTCATACTTAAATACAGAATGTGAGTACTTGTACTTAAATACAGAATGTGAGTACTTATACTTAAATACAGAATGTGAGTACTTGCACTTAAATACAGAATGTGAGTACTTATACTTAAATACAGAATGTGAGTACTTGTACTTAAATACAGAATGTGAGTACTTGTACTTCAGTACAGTATGTGTGTGTACTTTTACCACCTCCTTTACCACCGTCTTAATCATTCAGTTTCATGTGACATAAATATGCATGAGAAAAAGCCTTTAATTAAAACCATGTTGAATAAATGATCCTGGTGTGAGTGGATATGATGCATCTGGGGTCTTGTCTTGTTCTCCCTCTCTCCCTCTGTGTTTGTGCCAGACTCTAACTTCACTTTGCATCAGTTGAAACGCTTCCTTCTAATCTGTGCCGAATACTAAATAATCAGCTCATTGCAAAAACAGTAACTTGATCAAACAGCTTATTTTCATGAGAGTCAGGGAGGCCATCGGAGGCCGCTTGCATCATTTCTGCAGCGCTAATGGTCTGGCCACGACTCAGAGAGAACGGTGTTTTTTGTTCATGCGAGTGGGTGGGCAAGATGGTGATGTATGCGGCAGAATACAAACCCAGACACAGCGGGACAGGGTAGTTCCATCTGCGAACGGGCCCCGGCATGCAGGTGATGTGGGCATTGCCCTAGAAATGCAAAAAAGTGCACGGAATTAGTCATGACAAAGTGTGCAGGAAAATTATTCACCGTGGGATTTAAATAATCGGGCTGAAATATTCTGTTTTATTCTGCAATATTAACATTCATGCATCGCCATGACAACTGAATTCATGTATCTCCGTGATGCGGAGCTGCAGAACTGGGAGATGTTTCACTGTAAATCTGCAATAATTCACTGACAGTTGTTTTTCTTCCCATATCCAAATTATTTATAGCCATATGTAGTAGTCAGCAGTGGAGAAAAAGACCCTAACGTATTCACATCAGATCATATGTTATATTACACTTCACAAAAGAAAGAACTTGTGAACTTCTGTTCTGTTGTTGGGAAAAACAAATGTAGCTTAAATTTGTTTACATACAAAACTAATTTTATATTTAAATTCAGGAAATAAAGAATCACAGCATTCTTTACCTCCAAAATGTAATAATTTGTTGATCTCCCCATTACCACCATACCCTGAACATTTAATCAAAATCCATGTATAACTTTTCAAATTATGTTGTACACAAACCAACAAACAAACAAACCAATTCTGGCAAAAACATAACATCCTTGGTGGTTATAGAGGTTAAAAAAAGTACACTATTTGGTTCATACACTGCAAAAATCTAAATCTGACTAATGTATTAGTTTAATTTCTAGTTTAAATCTGTGATTAGATTAAAATCAAACAGAATCACCTACTGTACAGAGGAACTTTTCAGTCACATAGAAGAAGTGATTTATAGACAAAACAGAGGGAAAAAGACTCATAGTTTTATTTTAAATTTTTTTTCTATCTATAGTGACATTAAAGTCATAGTATTTTTTTTAAAATAAATTGTAATAGTGTGATGTATAAACTGTCAGCTTTGAATCACTTCAGTAATTTGCTCCAAATATATGTGGTTGTGATGAAACAAAGTAAAACGTCTGCGAACTGCCGTCAAAGTCTTTGACTGATGATAATATGTTGATTTTGGGCGGGGCTAATAGCCTTAGTATGGTGGGTGGGGCTAATAGGCTCAGTATGGTGGTCAGGGCTATTAGGTTCAGTATGGTGGGCGGGGCTAATAGTCTTAGTGATGTGGGTGTGGCTAAAGGCTCAGTATGGTGGGTGAGGCTAATAGTCTCAGTATGGTGGGTGGGGCTAAAGGCTCAGTATGGTGGGTGGGGCTAAAGGCTCAGTATGGTGGGTGGGGCTAATAGGCTCAGTATGGTGGGTGGGGCTAATAGTCTCAGTATAATGGGTGGGGCTAAAGGCTCAGTATGGTGGGTGGGGCTAATAGGCTCAGTATGGTGGGTGGGGCTAAAGGCTCAGTATGGTGGGTGGGGCTAAAGGCTCAGTATGGTGGGTGGGGCCAATAGGCTCAGTATGGTGGGTGGGGCTAAAGGCTCAGTATGCTGGATGGGGCTAATAGGCTCAGTATGGTGGGTGGGGCTAATAGGCTCAGTATGGTGGGTGGGGCTAAAGGCTCAGTATGCTGGATGGGGCTAATAGGCTCAGTATGCTGGATGGGGCTAATAGGCTCAGTATGGTGGGTGGGGCTAATAGGCTCAGTATGGTGGGTGGGGCTAATAGTCTCAGTATTCAGCTGTTGTGCATGAACTGTGAAAGCAGAAGGTTCTACATCATACGAGGAGTGAAAACAACTTTATTCTGGTAAATTCTGATATTTTTTTTCACCAGGTTTTAAATGATCACATTATCATTGAAAATGACACGTTTTATCTCAATATTGTATCATTTTATTCTCGTAGTGATACATGTTGAATGTTCTTATGTGGCGTAGAGCTCAGTCTGAGATAACAGCAGCGTTTCCATGGATATCTGCGCAAAACTAACAATATTTACTGATTAAATAACAAATGGGATGACTGTTGTTTTATTTATTTTCATGAAATGACACAAGTCATTCCATAAACATGGAGTCAGATGTAAATATCTTGTAGTTTTACACATATATTTATTATTTTTCTATAATCTCCCTGTATCTGTTACTAAATTAAAATGATGTAGATTCCTGTAACATCCGTATTTTTAATTCCCTGACTGTAGTTATGAAAAAGGTCTTTCCATTTCAGTTTTGTCTAATAAACCATTTGTGATACGTATAGAAAACCACCTACCAGCACAAAAACTTTTAATTATAAAACGACTCATTTGTCAAAAATTAAAGTCTTTTTTTTTTGCTTCAGTATTTTTATTGCACATGATGTCATTTAGAAAAGTATAATCCTTTTTTAAATTATTTTTTTTATATCCAAACCCATGAACACTCCTCCCATAATGCACCATAAAAAAGAGGATAATTAACAATAATGATAATAATAAGAAACTCATTTTTAATATAGTAGCAGATAGAAGAGGAATGTAGAAGAATAATGAATATATCTGTAGAACAACAGCAGATTTAGCTTCATGTTTATGGAATAACTTTGATAATAAAATAAATAATGTAATGGAAAAACAGACATTACACACTTATTTAGTCAACATGGGTAAAGTTTTGAACAGATATCTGATAGAAAAGTCATTTCTGTGATTCTGTGAATGTGGTGTCATCTCTTTTTTCCCTCTGGTTATATTCTAGTTTATGTTATGACGCAGTAAATAACACATCGCTGTTGAGATTTCATTGTGAATTCACAGAAAAGCAACGTTGGCAAAGAATAACAAAGCAAATCTGTACTGAGCTCTGCAGCGAACAGCTGATCAGACACATGTATTATTTAGCAGTTATATAAAGAGTGTGTGTATAAGTGTGTGTGTGTGTAGTGTGTGTTTCTGTGAGTGTGTGTGTGTGAGAGTGTGTGTGTGTGTGTGTTTGCATATAAGTGTATGTGTGAGTGTATGAATCTGTGTGTGTGTAGTGTGTGTGTGTGTGTGTGTGAGAGTGTGTGTGTGTTTGCATATAAGTGTATGTGTGAGTGTATGAATCTGTGTGTGTGTGTGTAGTGTGTGTGTGAGAGTGTGTGTGTGTGTGTGTTTGCATATAAGTGTATGTGTGAGTGTATGAATCTGTGTGTGTGTGTGTGTGTGTAGTGTGTGTGTGAGAGTGTGTGTGTGTGTAAGTGAATGTATGAATCGGTGTGTGTTTCTGTTCCTGTGTGTGTGTGTGTGTGTGTGAGAGTGTGTGTATGTGTGTGTGTGTGTGTGTGTGTGTGTAAGTGAATGTATGAATCTGTGTGTGTTTCTGTTCCTGTGTGTGTGTGTGTGTGTGTGTGTGTGAGAGAGAGAGTGTGTGTGTGTGTATGTGTGTGTGTGAGAACCTGTGTATGTCTTTCTTTCTGTCTGTCTTTGTGAGTGTGTGTTTGTGTGTGTGTGTGTGTGTGTGTGTAAGTGAATGTGTGAATCTGTGTGTGTTTCTGTTCCTGTGTGTGTGTGTGTGTGTGTGTGTGTGTGTGTGTGTGTGTGTGTGAGAGTGTGTGCGTGTGCGTGTGTGTGTGTGTAAGTGAATGTATGAATCTGTGTGTGTTTCTGTTCCTGTGTGTATGTGTGTGTGTGTGTGTGTGTGTGTGTGTGTGTGTGTGTGTGAGAGTGTGTGTGTGTGCGTTTGTGTAAGTGAATGTATGAATCTGTGTGTGTTTCTGTTCCTATGTGTGTGTGGGTGAGAGAGTGTGCGTGTGCATGTATGTTTGTGTGTTTCTGTGAGTGTGTGTTTGCGTGTGTAAGTGAATGTATGAATCTGTGTGTGTTTTTGTTCCTGTGTGTGTGTGTGTGTGTGTGTGTGTGTGTGCGTGTGTGTGTAAAGTGTATTATTGTCAAAACATCCTCACTTACATATTAAAGTCATTTGGTTTAAAACCTAAACTGTCAACATCCTGTGACTTTGTTTTTTTACTTTATTCTTATAAAAATGAACAGTTTAATCTTCTGTATTCTGTTTGTGACAGTTGTTTCTATTTCCTGCTCTGGTCCTGGTTGATATTAAACCAGTAAAAGCAGCTGTTCTTCAGTGTTTACCTGCAGTGAGTATCCCTGTTCACAGGAGAACTGGACCACGTCTCCCACCATAAAACGGTCTCCCTGTCTGACGCCGTAGTTTGGCGTCTGTGGCTCTGGACAAGACTCTAGACCGATGGCTGTTGACACACACACACACACACAGTTAGTGGAGGATCGACAGCGCGTCCACAACGTGTCCCGTACACGTGCAGACACTCATCGTACCTGTGTACTCCAGATGAAAGCCGGCGGCAGAGACACTGATGTCGGAGCTGAAGCTCAGGTAGAGGTTGTTGGAAGTGCTGTTGAGCAGGGGGGGGATGGTGGTGCCTGAACGCAGGGACACAAACACAAACACCAGGGTGAGATTGTGCGTCGCTCTGGTATTTAACACAGCCTTGAAAGCAAATGACGTTAGTGATCTGACAGCAGAGGGAACAACAAAGGCCTGCGAAGCCACACCTTCAGTCAGACGTGTTCTCCAAGGAAGGAGCAACGAATGACTTTATTTATTATTTTTTTTCCCCAGATATGTGTTTTATTTGAAACTACTTTTCAAATGTTGGCTTGACCTACTTAGTGTGTGAAGGAGAAGAACAGACAAAGAAACGACAGAGGGGGCGCCGTCGAGCCTCCACTGTTGTGTTCTAACATTAATGACCAGGGGGCGTCACAGCCATTTAAATGTGGGGGGTGGTCCAGGTTGTGGTACATGAGCAAAATTTTCTGACTCTATCATTGGGAAATTAACAAACAATTGTCCATTAATGAGTATATTCTTATATTAAAAAAGTAATATATGGCCCAAAATAACAAAAATGTGTTTTTCCTCAATTAAACATTTATTTCAAGAACAAAACTTTTGACAGATATACAATAAGAATGAAAACCTGCCAATCCCTACCTCTACTCAAAATATCTAATTATGAGATCAAAAGTCCAAATTATGATATAAAAAGTCTAAATTATGAGATGAAAAGTAAAAATTTTGAGATAAAAAATAAAAATTATATAAAAATTCAAAATTATTAGATAAAAAAATTTAATTATGAGATAAAAAGTCAAAATTATTATTGAATATTATTGAATTTTTCCTAAATGTCCTGTCCATACCCACTAAACTGAGTACCATGACCCAATACAACACATCATCTACACAGTAACTCACCTTTAAATGCTTTATTTTTGCTTTATTTTTGGGATATTTTTGACATTTTTCCAGCTTTTTCCAGCAGCTGTACTTCTACTTAAGTACAGAAAGTGAGTACTTTGGTACCTCAGTACCACTGTAACATGTTTTTGGTGAATGTGACCTTTGACCTACATTCACCAAAATGTAATGGGATCTATTCTGGACTACCTCACATTTTACTGAAAATGTTATCGAAAATGGTCCAGCAGTTTTTGCGTAAAGCTGCTGACAAACAAACAGACCAACAAACCATAAATATCATATGTGTTATCACACACACACACACACTAGGGCTGTCAGGTGATTACAAATTGTAATCAGAAGGTTTTAATCAGAAGTGAATCATAGGGTTGCTTTGGATTAATCATAATTAAATATACATTTTTAATCTATATTAATTGTGTTTAATTTTTCATGAGCAAACACACACAAGAAAGAAGTGAATATATCTGAACTGAATGTGTTTGTTGTAAATGACGAAGCATTAGCTTAGTGTTAACATTAGCCTAGTGCTTGCAGAAGCCCAAGCTAACATATGTATCACACTAATGTGGTATTTTAACCTGTAAGTTCTTCAGTGAAAAGAAAACTCCATCAAAACCCATTATGTTGGTTGACTGTTCTGTTTGGGGTCTTTTGTACTCAAATACACAAAACCACACTAACAAACACAAAACGCAGAGAAAAGATGTGGATGTTGGATAGGTAGATGGGGGTGGGACTGTTGTTGCTATGGCTCATATTGTCTAACAATACTTATGTTCTAGCTATGTACTGCAGCTAATGCTTAAAATGAAAATAAAATAAAAGAGACAGGGGGCGCCGTCGAGCCACCACAAGAGAACCAGCAGGAGTGACATGATCTGGAAGGGATGGGGGGGGCATAGAGTGGTGGAGGGGGTCCAGTTGAAACAGGGTAGAAAGTGTGAACATTTGGTGTCAGATGTTGGAAGTGTGATAAGTTTCACTTTCATTTGACATCACAGTAAGTTCCATATGTTCTGTGACCCTGTGTCTGAACTGGTGATGATTCTGTCACATTTAACACAGGATACTTTAATATGTGGGACTAAAGCAGGTACGTATGTGATATGTACCTACACCAAGGTACGGTGGGGGTTATTACCTCTGCCAAGGAGGTATTAAATTTGGGTCTGTTTGTCTGTCTGTCTGTCTGTTTGTCTGTCTGTCTGTCTGTTTGTCTGTTTATTTGTCTGTCTGTCTCTTTGTTTGTCTGTCTCTTTGTCTCTTTGTCTGTCTGTCTGTCTCTTTGTTTGTCTGTCTGTTTATTTGTCTGTCTGTCTTTCTGTTTGTCTGTCTGTCTGTTTGTCTGTCTGTCTGTTTGTTTGTCTGTCTGTCTGTCAGCAGGATTACGCAAAAACGTATTGATGAAACTTTCTGGAATGATAGATAATGGGTCAAGGAAGAACTCATTAGATTGTGAGCAATGAAGGTCAAAGGTCAAGGTCACACTAAAGGTCAACAGCTAAAACACTTCAGTGGTCATATCTGAAGATTCAGACAAGATAGAATTTGGTGTTTTTATGTCATTCACATCATCTGACCTTCGACATCATATGGGTCAACACCTATGGCTTCACCACGTCATGTTTTGACGTCATATGACACCGTATTGAGCCTTGGTGCAGGTCTGCTGTGTTTTCATCTGTTTCTCCATGTGTCTGTTTCTGTCTGTCCTTTAGCAAGCGAACTCAAAAAGTTCTATCTATCAAAAATTGTGTTTCTCCGACCAGTGCATGGAACTAAGCCTTAGTTGACTCAGCCCAGGTGGACTCAGCCCAGGTGGACTCAGCCTTAGTGGACTCAGCCTTAGTGGACTCAGCCCAGGTGGACTCAGCCTTAGTGGACTCAGCCCAGGTGGACTCAGCCTTAGTGGACTCAGCCTTAGTGGATTTAGCTGTAGTGGACTCAGTCTGGCTGCTGGACCTTGTGTTGGTCGGTTTTACACAAAATCTCATTTATTATCATGGCGGAAAGAATAAATGAATAAAAAATTATCCTAAATAATGAATGATGATGAATAATTAACTGTATTTTTGGATTCATGTCAGTACTAATTAACAGATGTAATTATTTTAAATAATTTTCTTGCAGTTTTTTTTTTAAACTGAAAATAGAAACAGACCAGAATGTCTGCAGATCTGAGTATGGTACTGACCATGGAAGATTAGGATCTGAAGGTCTGGGGTTCAAGTCCACAGAGGATAAGACCCACTCTGTGGTCCACTTACACATAGAACCCTGAGAACAGAGTCCGGTCGAGTCCACATACCTACACGACCCTGAGACCTGAGTCCACCTGAGTCCACATACCCACATAATCCTGAGATGTGAGTCCACCTATCCACAGAATCCTGATACCAGAGTCCACTTGAGTCCACCTATCCACAGATAGGATAGCATCAGTGTTAGTATTAGTGTTAATATTATTGTCCATTAATATTTATATTCATGTTGGTATTAACATTAGTAATAGTAGTAGTAGTAGTAGTAGTAGTATTATTAACATTACCAGATGAACCCCCCACCCTCAGCATGACTGACACATTGGTCTGGACTCATTGGTTCATGTCACGTGCATCCGTCCACAGTGGGTCAGTGTCTTCAGAGGAAATGAACTCTGGGTCCACTGGGTTATTTTCCTCTGACAGCTGCTTATTTTTATTCTTCTTTTTATCTAAACTAACGGCACACATCTCCATGGGTTTGATTATTCACATATTATTGAGACCAACAAACCATGAAGGCGATGCCATTTCCATAAGAGAAATAAAAAGTGTGTGACAAACAGAGCTGAACTCTGAAGAATACACAGACCAGGGGTGGGGGGTTGAAACACGAGGGTGGGTGTGAATGAATTGTGTGTGTTTATTGGGTGGGTGGGGGGGTTACCTCAGAACAAGTACATGAAGACAATACAGGTGTAAAACTGAAAGTGAAACTTAAAGATGCTTTACTAATTATTCTAAGTAATGAATTAATGAATCGGGGGGAGGGAGGGGTGTGTGGAAATAATTCTCCTTCAGTGATGCATGTCATGTTCTCTCTCTCTCTTTGTCTCCCTGCTCCTCTCTCTCTCTCATAGAACAGAAGGTGCTCATACCAGAGCAGCTGCCCAGTTCTCTCTCTCTCTCTCTCTCTCTCTCTCTCTCTCTCTCTCTCTCTCTCACTCACTCACCAGTTCTCTCTCTCTTACCAGAGTAGCTGCCCAGTCTCTCTCTCTCTCTCTCTCTCTCTCACTCACTCACCAGTTCTCTCTCTCTTACCAGAGCAGCTGTCCAGTTCTCTCTCTCTCTCTCTCTCACTCACTCACCAGTTCTCTGTCTCTTACCAGAGTAGCTGCCCAGTCTGGGAGCGTGGTTGTCGGCTCCATCGTAGAAATCTAAAGAGTCCCAGTTGTGTTCGGTGGCAAAGCTCACGACTTGGATCTGGAAAAACAGAAAAGAAGGTGATGAGAAAGACACATAACCTTTAACCCCATTCATTTATTATTTATTCCAAAAATAATAGACAACTGTTCCCAACAGAACATGTGGAAACAACTGGACCAGTCACCTGCTAAAAGGACGAGCACACTGGACCTGTTTACATGAGTGTTTATTCCAGTTTAATTCAGAATAAAGGTTCATTCTTCTTTCAGATGACTATTCCCAATTAACTTTAATACAGAATAAAGTCACTAGTTTAATTAATTCCATAATTAAATAATTCCTCAGATGTTTATTCCTCTTTAATGTCATTCTCATCATTCTGCACATGCTCCTGGTCTTGTTGCCATGACGCACACATTCCACGCTGCTTCGTCAGCTCTTCTGCTGTCGTCTTTGGTTTCTCTAACTTCCTTGTTTTCTTCAGATGAACAAAATTCATTAGAATGTAGTTTAGGTCGAGCTGCTGCTTCATAATTATTACAAAAACAAACCAAAAAAATCACATGTAGTATCTGGTCTAACATGTTTCAAGAAGAACATCGAATATAGTATTACAACTATATTATATACTATTACATCTATAGAATGCACTATTATAACTACAGAGTATACTATTATGACTATAGAATATAAAATTGCAACTATAAAATATAATATAATATTGTTGCAACTATAGAATATAAAATTATAACTATATAATATACTATTACAACTATAGAATATACTATTATAACTATAGAATATACTATTACAACTATATAATATACTATAACAATTATAGAATATACTATTACAGCTATAGAATATATTATTACAACCATAGAATATACTATTATAATTATACAATATACTATTACAGTTATAGAATGTACTATTATAATTATAGAATATACTATTATAATTATAGAATATATTATTACAGCTATACAATATACTATTATAACTATATAATATACTATAACAATTATAGAATATACTATTACAGCTATAGAATATTCTATTATAATTATAGAATATACTATTATAATTATAGAATATATTATTACAGCTATACAATATACTATTATAACTATATAATATACTATAACAATTATAGAATATACTATTACAGCTATAGAATATACTATTATAATTATAGAATATACTATTATAATTATAGAATATATTATTACAGCTATACAATATACTATTATAACTATATAATATACTATAACAATTATAGAATATACTATTACAGCTATAGAATATACTATTATAATTATAGAATATACTATTACAGTTATAGAATGTACTATTCTAACTATAGAATATACTATTACAGCTATACAATATACTATTATAACTATAAAATATACTATAACAATTATAGAATATACTATTATAACTATATAATATACTATAACAATTATAGAATATACTATTACAGTTATATAATATACTATTCTAACTATAGAATATACTATATAGACGTCTCCACTGATATTTTAAGCATGAATGTTAAGTCCCACATACTGGAACATATCATTAAAAAACCTGAACGTTTGTCAAATATTTGCGTGTTGGAGACGCGGGTGCCTTTGTACTCGTCCGTGAAAACAGTTTAGCTTCCATTCCATCAGCCGTTATCTGTCCCCATTGGATGTTATCTGCTTATCAGTGGAAGGTCTGCTCCATCCATCCATTCATCCATCCATTCATCCTCCTAATCATCCCTTATCTTCCCTCACATCCTGCCTTGCTCAGCGTTTAAGACAATGATATCTGTGGGTCAGCTCTTACCTGGATACCGGCTCCTTCTGGAACTGACACCTTCCACACACAGTTCTGATTGTTGTCGTAGGGTTCTGGGTACCCAGGTGACAGGATCGTCCCCCGACGAGAGGTCAACGCACCTCCACATGGAACTGAGAGAGGACAGAAGGGAGAGAAAAAGTCAAAAAAACAAGAAAAGAGGACTGGTCGATATTTTTATTTCATTAATTGGTAACACTTTACATTATTGATCGCTAATAAGGTGGTAATTCTATGGTCATTTTGATGTAATTTCATGGAAATAATGCCTTTGTAACGCTTATTACAAATTATATCCATGCAGTTTCCAATGCAATTACTCTGCAGTTTCTAGGTAACAGTGACTTTCATTCATGTGGAATTTTTTCTGATAATTTTTATGTAATTTCATGATAATAATTATCAACACAGCTAGGTAATAAACCTAGAAAGAGGGACTAATTCATTTTCCAGCTCTAATACCATGTAATTTCTATTAAATAACTTAATTTGTTCCAGTGTAGTAACAGTCACATCATATCTGTTTTACCATCTTGATTTGGTCTTTTTCTTGATAATAAGTAAGTAATTGGGTGGAAATAAATGATAATGCATTTTACAGCCTTGATGTTGTGGACTTTCCTGGAAATTATCTCCTGGATTTTTAGGTAACTAAAGAAAAACAAGTAAATCCTGGACTCATCATTTCAGTAACAGATTAATTTCAAATAATTACCATTTTATTTCACTTGAAATAAAAGCTGTTTGCATCACTATTACCTAGAAACTGCAGAATAATTGCACTGGAAACTGCATAGAAATTACATGATAAAAAAGGATACGATGAAATTACATCAAAATTACCATAGAAATGACCACCTTAATGAAAGGTGTTTGCATCACTATTACCTGGAAACTGCATAAAAATGACTTTATATAAATGGTCACAAAGGATTATTTGATATGTATGATTGAGTAATTGCCCTGGAAACTCCATACAATTTTCATGTAATAAACAGAAACAAAGGCATTATTACCATGAAATTACACCTTAATGAAAGCTGTTTGTATCTCTGTTACCTAGAAACCGCAGAGTAATTACACTGGAAACTGCATGGAAATGACTTGTAATAAGTGGTGACAAAGGATTATTTGATATTTATGATTAGAGCTGAGCTTTATTTACAAAAATTAAATGAAATGAGGACAGAAAAAGAAAACTATATATAATATTTAATAGTTTGTTTTATAGGTGTAACTCCAAAAATA
The DNA here is from genome assembly GCA_020466265.1 of Siphamia tubifer. Taxonomy (NCBI): domain Eukaryota; kingdom Metazoa; phylum Chordata; class Actinopteri; order Kurtiformes; family Apogonidae; genus Siphamia; species Siphamia tubifer. The sequence goes on from CM035793.1 coordinate 9,378,529, forward strand.
ATAATGTAAATTAACCAATGTTGGTGTGAATCAACATTGGTTGATTCACATTCACAATGCAGACATGCAAAAATAGATTTTTTGCATGTCTGCAAAAATCTATTCTATGTAATTTTATGTCGTATGTGTTTTTTGCATCCAAAAAATGTTTGTTTAATTTACAAACGGCATTTAGAGGTTACAAATGTTAAAGTCATTGAATATTTAATATTTTTATTGACAGCTGAAGTTGATAAAATAGAGAAAAAAAAAAGAGTTTCCCTTTCTGGGAGAGAAACCCAGACGTTAAAGAACGTGCCTTGAGAGTTTTTGTACATTATGAAGTCTTTATTCATCACTTATTACTATGATGTATAAAGTCATGTAAAGAAACATGTCAGTGTAACGGGTGCATTTTTTTCACCTATACATGTGGGAAGGGTGTCGTTCCACTGGGCCAAGTTATCAGGGACACTCTCACAGCGGATGGCGGTGGAGCCATGGAGGATGTAACCAGGGTTGCACTCAAACTGCACTAAAGAGCCCACTGCAAAGTCATTACCCAGACGTTTTCCAAAGCGTGGCTCTGGGACTGAACTGCACTGGGTGGAGCTGGTCCGAGGTACAGCTGTCGACATGAATAAACACACATTTAATTTAAAACATACATGTTACTGGGTGGAGCTGGTCTGAGGTACAGCTGGCGACATGAATAAACACACATTTAATTTAAAACATACATGTTACTGGGTGGAACTGGTCCCAGGTACAACTGGCGACATGAATAAACACACATTTAATTTAAAACATACATGTTACTGGGTGGAACTGGTCCCAGGTACAACTGGCGACCTGAATAAACACACATTTAATTTAAAACATACATGTTACTGGGTGGAGCTGATGTTACTGTTTGCACTACTCCTATGTGCAGTGTGCCTTTATGTAGAGTATTACTTTAGTATTTAGGACCCTGACCTTGGTAGACAAAGTGGAATCCCTTGGCGGTTTCTGGGCCGACTGTGGTGAACTTGATAGTGACCTGGTTTCCCGAACTCAGAGGGAGAGACTCACCTAGAAAACGAAAAATAATTTTAATCATAACTCAGGCCCAATCCCTTTTTTCACTCATTGGCCCCTCCCCCTTGCCCCTCCCTCCATTTTGCACATTCGCATGAAAGAGTAGAAATATACTGATTGTTGATGAGATAGTATTTTATTGATCCCACAATTGGGAAATTGCTTGATAACAATAGGAGTATTCACATACAAGTAAAACAGACAAACAGTGAGGTACCAAACATGTAAGTCAAGGTGCAATGACATATTAAAGTCACAATATAGAATAACTGAATAGTGCAAAGTAGGAGGAATGTAGTTACAATATTATTATGATTTACCAATTGTGGGATCAAAAAAGTACTTCTCTTCTATTTACAGAAAGTGCAGAGTGTAAAAACAGAAATAAAATGTGTGATTATGATATACATTTATTGTACAATGTGATGGTTTGTGGTAGGAAGGATTTCCTGAAACTGTCTGTTTGACAGTAGAAGAGCTGGGGCAGGGGAGGGCTAGTTGACCCTCCAAATGGAGATTTTTCAGGACCACACTACAAACAGAGGGGTCAGAGAAATCTCCCATAATTCATGGGTCAGACAAAGAAGCACACAAATGTATGGATCGACCTTGTTAACAGTTTAATGTCATTTGAGTGTCTTATAAATAGATTTCTGTTTTAAAAATTGCCCAAAGCCTCTGGAACAGTGATGGTTATAGTTGATGACCACATGGGGAATTCTGTTACAAACAAAGATGTGGGATCTGTTTATAGACATGATCAAACAAATCTGGAAGGGTTGGACCACTACATAGAGGAATGTTCCAAGGAGTAGTGCCAAACACAAGGGCAAAGGGGTAGGTGTAAGAAGAGGGTAAAGGGGGGCAGGTAAGGGCTAGAGCAGGCATCTTCAAACTATTCCACAAAGGGCCAATGTGGCTGCAGGTTTTTGTTCCAACCAACTAAGAGTCAACTGTTTGACCAATTAACTCTCTGAAGACTAAGATCAGTTGATTAATTGAGTCCAGTCAGGTGTTCTGCTGCTGCTTGGTTGGAACAAAAACCTGCAGCCACACCAGCCCTTTGTGGATCAGTTTGGAGATGCCTGGGCATGAGCCAAGGGGTAGGGGCAACGACTAATTTATAGGTGTGCGCCACAGAGATACCACGTCACCTCCAAACCCCTCCACAGACTGTTTGTTTGGACTGTGTGGCGATTCCACTATAAAAAAGAACCCAGTCCTCTGGTATCCAGTCCTAGATTTTTGGTATCTATTCCACTGAGATTCCAAACTTTAACACTATAATGTGATGTGTCAACAGCTGAAACACTGATTGGTGGAATTGTATCTACGTCATTGTGTTGTAAATGTGCTAGATTTGGAGTTAGAGTAAACAATGGTAAGTTAAATTCAATCCACAACACAATGATGTCATTCCCCTAAAACTACACCGTGGTCAGTCGTGGAGGTTCAGACATTTCTGTCTTTGGTGGCTGATGAAAAAGATCTGCACGAGCTTGACGACACCTTGCGATCACATCCAGGTACGATAGTATCTGTATGGAAACGCTCTCAAGAAATAGTTCCTGGTATCTGAGTAGAATCGAGTAGAGCCGATACCATGTAGTGGGAACACGGCTTTAGTAACTACGCGGAACACCCACGCACACAACAAAGAATAGTGACAGAGACAAGAGGGCTGTGATTGGTTCTCTATATCTACTCGACAAGTAGTTCCGGTACTTAGCTTTACCGCTGTCTTTTGTTTTCGAGCGCAGCCACTTTTAAAGACCAACATTTGTAGCACGATTATGTGCTGCTCAATATCTATCAACTCCAGTTCAATCAAAGTTCTCTCTCACTCAGTCGAATGTTGAATGACTTTTGTCTCCACATGCACCAGAAGATAAACCGCCCCATCAACAACTTCATGTGGCGGTCAGTTACTCTGCGGAACATTGACCTCGTCACAGAGCAATAAACTAAAGCCGACGGCAACAAGGTGACGGTAGTAGTGTGCGGTGGGGCTGCTGAAGACCTATAAAGGCCAAGGGGAGGAGTGGGAGGCCAAAATGTGTGTGTGTGTGTTCTTACCAGAGTGGGACCCTGACAAAGATGATAACAGTGTGTTCTGCTGAGTGGGTCCATCGTAGATTTCAACCACATCATTTAGGGAAGTCTGGAATAAGACGAACTGACCAAACAGAACTGGACACACACACAAAAGCACACACACACACACAGAACAGATGAGTTAAATTCATGTTAGCGGTGGATCATTACTATTCGACTCCACAGTCTGTGTTTCTGACCTTCAGCTGAAAACATTAACCTGTAATAACGCATTTAAATTGTATTAAGCTCAACTGTCACCTTCTATTTGAAGACACTAAATGATACATTAGCTTCCCTTAATAATACAAACATCAGCGTGTATTGATCCTGCACCACTCCAGCCACCACCACCTGCTGGTTCCACTGGTTTAACACTGTCATCAACCACATACTGTACATAACATGGTTAGCATTAGCACGCTAGCCCAAGCATATCATTACAATTACACAACAATATTTTACAAATGTATTCAAGTTTAATTTTCTCGATAATTAAAGGGAAGTGGATGCTGTGTGTGTGTGCTTGTATACCTATCTTTATGAGGACCTGTGAAGTATGGAAATATGGCCATATAAGTAACTTAATTAGTTTTTTCATGGAAGTCCCCATAAAGCCATAAAGCAAGAAGGAAACGCATGTATTTTAAATTGTTCACCCTCTACCCAATGGCTACTTTACCGACAAGTGATTATTACAGTCTTGGTCCTCATGAGACATGGACACTAGTATGTGTGTGTGTGTGTGTGTGTGTGTGTGTGTGTGTGTGTGTGTGTGTGTGATACAGATTTCTCATCTGTATGCATAGTTAGCTTCTTGTAAATATCAATAGTTTTAGTTGTATATTTTATCTCGTACACCTGCACAGATCAATGTCCCCATAAAATAAACACATACATACACACACCCACACACAACCTAATGCTTTATCAGAAAACGTCCTTCTATAAAAATGAGCACTAATGGCATTAAAATAACCGGTAACACTTAATAATACCTACACACAATTTACTATGTATTAACCATTTGTTACCTATGTGTTCATGGCTTGTAAAGGTTCATACTGTCTTCCAAAGTTAAATGTAAAATTAGATTCTTTTTAACAGACATATCTGTTTAAAATAATCCAATTTTACAGCTATATGTTAATGGTTTGTTAACATATGGTTTGTTTATGAAAAACTGTGTGTGAACAATACATTAAAAAAACATTTATAAATAGTTGATACATAGTGAATTGTGTTTAAGTTGAGTGTGATTTGCCGGTTTGGATATCACTGTTTTACGGCCCTGCGGTCCATGAAGCTTTCTGAGGGTGTGAACATAAAATGCTTGACACTTGACATGCACACATTCATCTGCCAGTCCACCGATAGAGATCAGCAGAGAACAAGTGCATTATGGGAGCTTCTTTACCTCTCTGGCAGACAATGTAAAGCACAGGCTCGATGACAATAGTGTGATTGGTGTGTGAGGACGACCGCGTGGTGTTGTGATGGTCCTGGTGTGCGCGGTCGCCGTTCGATTTCTGTTTTCACATCAGGAAGTGGATAACATGTAACTGCTACTGAGGGAATCCTGGTTCATTTATTTTCCTCCTCTTAGTAATATGCTTAAATTCAGTGGGTCGTCTCTGTCTGATCTGAGGTCGTAGTCAGAAAAAAAAAAAGTCTTGCGAAGGGGGGGTGTAACTGCCCCAACCCGACACTGGTCCCAGGCACACCACTGTACTGTGGGGCGGCTGTGGCTCAGTTGGCAGAGTGGGTCGCCCAATGACCGAGAGGTTGGCGGTTTGCATCCCCACTCCAGCTGTCCACACGTCAAAGTGTCCTTGGGCAAGACACTGAACCCTGACTTAGGTCCCCAGTAGGACTGACCTTAGAAACCTACTGGTGTATGAGTGTGTGTGTGTGTGTGAATGGGTGAATGTAAAGCGCTTTGAGCACCATGAAGGTGGAAAAGTGCTATATAAGTGCAGAACATTTAGCATTTACTGTGCCCTCACACGCAGGCAGCAAAATGAGTAGAAAAACTGTCCCTGTTTTTATTTGACCCATGAGAAAATGAACAACAGGGAAAGAGAAAAGGTCGTATGAACTACACCATCAGAGAAAACTGTTGATTTGAAATGTTTATTTACTGATTTGTGCCTCATTTATGTTATTCATGTGGGAATGAGGGTCAGAACATCATCCAATGCAAGCTTTTTTCTGTGGGGAAAAAAACAAAACAAAACACCCCCCTCTGTTTTTTTTTTCTTTATAAACCGCACCCTGTGGATAAGAATTATAAATAACTGTGTTTTTTTTTTTCTCTCAGAGCCCAGTAGAAGGAGATCTCTCTCTTCAGTTCCAGATGAAACTATCTTGTGAAATGTGTTTGATTGGATAGTGGATGAAAAACAGCAGTAGCACATGTTCCTACAGTTGGACTGAACACTGTAATTAGACTGACATGACAGCAGAGGAGAGTGTGCTGCTGTTTACACCAGCACAGCCCATAAAGCTAAGAAATGCATGGAACTAACCAGGGGGATCCACACTCCCCTGGACCATGCTAACTGGAAAATTGGATCTTGTTAGTGACGCGAGCTTGAGTTTTATTGACTTTGACGACTGGCGCTAAACGAGCGGAGCACTTTGGTGAATAGTTAATGAGCACTGTGAGTTTTCGTAGTCAGATTTTGGCTGTAATTATCTACCAGAACAATACTAAACACAATATAATAATCAAATGACGTCCCTGCGTGTGGTCGGATCTGTGGAATAAAGATGTTTTTATTAGTTCTGTCAAAATGAACGCATTAACTCAGATTAATCCATCGTCATGATTAATCTGATGAAGAATTTTAACGCATTTTAATAAAACAGTTGTTTACAGTTGTTTTGTTGAAACAGTTGAAGATGTTGAATAAACAGGTTAATTGTATTTGTATTCATATTTTTGCATATGTTTTGGATGTTTTATTTTTTTTCTTTATCTGTATTTTGTTAGATTTTAACATGTTTTCTTTTTTTTTCTCAGTATTTTTAGTTTTGTATATTTTTGGAGAAATTTGAAAAAAAAATTAGTAGAAAAGAAGAAAGTAGACAGAAGAGTTGATCGACATAAAGTGTTTTGATTGTCAGTAATCTAAATGAATCCAAAACAATCCTGTGATTAATCTGATTAAAAAATATAACTAAATTTAATGAAACAGTTGTTTACAGTTGTTTTGTCGAAACTGTTGAAGGTGTTGAATAAATGTGTCGGTTGTGCATATATATTTTTTTCTGTTATTTTTTTCTGTATTTTCAAAGACCTTTTGAATGTTTTGGATTTTTCAGCCCTTTTTTTGAGTTACTTTTGTGAATTTTAGCATGTTTTATATATTTTTTTCTCAGTATATTTTGTTTCTCAGTGTATTTTTGTGTAGTTTGTGGGAAATTGGCATGGGATAATGCATGGCCCACGAGTTACTATCAGAAAAATAATTATTTTTCGATAGTAACTCATGGGCCATGTATTATCCCGCTTATTCTACGGGTTATTACAGTTTATTACTGTCACTACTCTAACAGACTAGTGCTGTAAAATAGCCAATAAGATGTGGGTTAATGTTGGGCAGACAGAAGGGGGGTGAAAAGAGAGAGACGGATGTACACAGTCAGGTCGGCGACCGGAGCAGGTGTTGTCCCATTCTTGCAAATAAATACTGAAAACGAAGCTCACTGAAACAGCTCCTTATTTTCTAAAAACCAGCGTCGAGGAGTTAACCCCGGGGTAAAATACTTACTTCGGCCCTGGAGATTTTGTACGAGAGGAGGACGGTGATTTCCCCTGATTTCCTGACTACGGTCAGGATAACATCAGGATAGGTTAACATTGGATAAGCTAGCAGTTACAACGAAGCTAATATTTACTTTAAAAGTGGCCGAACTACCTGCGGAGTGATATGGTACTGAAGTGACAAAACCCGTTGCCATGGGCGTTAACCGCACGTTATCAAAAAAAATCCGTCCGCTGACATCATTCAAAGTGAACGGGAGTTGCCGCAACATTCTAGAGGACCGTAGAATAAGAGTACAAAAAAAACAGAGACAGAAGAGTTCAACATAAAGTGTTTTGACCACAATTCATCTGAATGAATCCAAAACATTTAATCATTTGACATAAACTCATTTGATGGATTTGTGTTTTTTATTTATTTTAACAAACATTCTTATGTTGTTACATTCAGCACATTTTATGCTCGTATGTACATATAGGTAATACTGGTAATAGTTAAAAGCATAGACCGTAATAGTAATGGTTAAAAGTATAGGTAATACTAGTAATGGTTAAAAATGTGGGTGGTTAAAAGCATAGGTAGTACTAGTGCTGATTGAAAGTATAGGTAATAGTACTAGTTGTTAAAAGTATAGATAGTACTAGTGATGGTTAAAAGTACTAATAATGGTTACATGTGTATACTGCCCTACAAAGCAAAAAGGCAGTTACTGCGTTGTAACTGAGTTGTGTTTTTTTTGCAACATTCAAAGCATGCTTTGTCATGTCATAAAATACCTCATCTCAAATGAAAATTAGTGCGTGTTTGTACAGAAACTGTAAAGCAAAGTAAAAAGACAACAAAGGCCATTACTGTCTTTTTACCAATGTCCATTTAGGACCCTACTCCAATAGTTTACAGTGAATCCCTGTATTAGACTGAAACATATCATGGAATTACTGTATTTTCTGCACTATAAGGTGCACTGGACTATAGGACACACTTTATGAAGGTTTTTCATATATAAGGCACATTAAGTGAAGTCAATATCATGAGATAAAAAGCCAAAATTATGAGACATCTCATGATTTTGGCTTTTTATTACATAATTTTCACCTTTTATCTCATAATTTATACTTTTTATCTCATGACTTTTTATCTTATAATTTTGACTTTTTATAAGGTGCACTGTGGTTTTTGGAGAACTAAGTAATATGCAGTAACAATACTGCCTCATGTCCAATGATCTACCTACAACTACAAGAGAAATTTAAGGTCATTTTTCTCAGTTTGGTGCTCTGTGCAGTTACTGCCTTTTAGCTTTGTAGGGCAGTATAGGTAGTACTAATGATGGTTAAATGTCTCAGTAACTAGTGCTGTTTAAATATATAGGTAGTACTAGTAATGGTTAAAAGTATAGGTAGTACTAATGATGGTTAAATGTCTCAGTAACTAGTGCTGTTTAAATATATAGGTAGTACTAGTAATGGTTAAAAGTATAGGTAGTACTAATGATGGTTAAATGTCTCAGTAGTACTAGTCATGGTTACATGTATAGGTAGTACTAGTGGTAGTACTATTTAAATATCTTGGTAGTTCTTGCATAGAGTAAAAACAGTACATAAAGAGCGCAGAAAAAACAAAAACGGTCACATCCTGCAGTGTTCCCCTGTAACTGGAAAACTAAAGTCAGTAGTGGGAAAAAGATGCAGTGTTTTCCTGGTTGTTCTGAAGTAAGTTGATGATGACAGACCTGGTAACTAGGTGTTAGCGGTGTTGAAAGCAACTGTCCAACCCTAAAAACTGTTGTGGAAAGAATCCCCCACAGACTCGGTTTGAAGAAGTCGCTCTAATACTCACATCATCACAACATGCATCTGTTTGTGATGATGAAACCATGACCTGAATCCAGGAAATGGACAGCGAGCATCTGTGGACCGGGTGGAATATTAGACTAACGTCTGCCTTTGTTTCACTGTCACTAAGACGTGCTGAGCGTTTGGACAAAACTGAACTTACCGAACTCTCTGGGGACAGATATGGAGTAAACACACGTCTGTCCTGAAGTGTAGTTTCTGGGGAAGTTTGGAGATAAAACAGTCCCTTCTGTTCCAGTGGAGCGACTTCCACAGGGAGCTACACACAAATACACACAAACACACACATATGAGTACACACAAATACACACATGTGAATACACACAAAAGGCCAGAGAAGCATCCAACGCACACACAGAACTGATTCAGCTTTGGGGTAAATGTCACCTTTGAGGAGACTGTGTTTATCAGGCGTTACCTTGACAACTGGGTAAAGCTCTGTTCCATCCAGGTCGACCATCGTCTCCCATACTGCAGGTTAGAGTAGAATAACCCTGAAGGACACAGTGAAGGAAAGACTGTCAGTCCATCAACCACAACAGCCGCAGCAGACCCCCACTAAAGGCCACAACAGACCCACCCCAAAGACCCCCACTAAAGACCCCAACAGACCCACACCAAAGACCACAAAACACCCCCACTAAAGACCCCAACAGACCCACACCAAAGACCCCAACAGACTACCACTCCTGACCCAACAGACCCCCACCAAAGACCCAACAGACCCACACCAAAGACCACAAAAGACCCCCACCAAAGACCCCAACAGACCCACACCAAAGACCACAAAACACCCCCACTAAAGACCCCAACAGACCCACACCAAAGACCCCAACAGACTACCACTCCTGACCCAACAGACCCCCACCAAAGACCCAACAGACCCACACCAAAGACCACAAAAGACCCCCGCTAAAGACCCCAACAGACTACCACTACTGACCCAACAGACCCCCACTAAAGACCCCAACAGACCACCACTAATGACCCAACACACCCCCACCAAAGACCCCAACAGACCCACACCAAAGACCACAAAACACCCCCAATAGAGACCCCAACAGACCCCCACTAAAGACCCAACAGACTACCACTACTGACCCAACAGACCCCCACTAAAGACCCCAACAGACCACCACTAATGACCCAACACACCCCCACCAAAGACCCCAACAGACCCACACCAAAGACCCCAAAAGACCCCCACTAAGGACCCCAACAGACCTCCACTAAATACCCAACAGACTACCACCAAAGACCCCAACAGACCCCCACCAAAGACCCCAACAAATTGGTCCACCAACTGACCCAACCAACTGATCCACCAGTGAAGCGACCCGTCACCAAACAATCCACCACCAGACTCACCAAAAAATCGGCTCACAGACTCGCTCACCATCAAACCGACCCACCAACTGATGGATCCAACAATTGACCCTCCAATGATCTGACCCACCCACTGACCCACTGCGTAAACTGACCAACGACCCACCAATCAATCAACCCATGACAAACTGCCCCCCCCCCCCCCCCCCCCCCCCCCACACACACACACACACACTCATTAGTCTTATTTGACTTTTAGATTCTCAGTCTAGTTTTCAGCAGAACTAAAAACAAAATAGGTGGATATTTTCAATTGTGAGATAAATTACAGGAGCGTAGTTTCCTAAAAATGTCCTCATTAACAAATTATTTGTTAAGCAGGAAAGTATCAGGTTAGAGAAGTGGAGCAGCTGATGAAGGAACAGGTGCATGTGTTTGTTTTTGGGCTTCAGGTGAGCTCCTAATGATCGTCCTCACACAGAATTAAACAGTTGCATCATCATTTTCAATGTTCGGCAAATGAAACCTTTGAAAGTCAAACTCACAACTCTGGGACTATAGATCTATTTCAGTATTACATCATTTAGTTCCAATAAACAAACTAAAGTTCCAGAAGGACAGATGGAGGTGAAGGTCCGTGGATGTTCACTCACCAAAATAAGACCAATACACAAATCATTTAATATTGATAAAGATACGATTGTTTTTGACATGAGAACTTTCTGCACTGATGTTGAGACCAAATCAAGCCTTGTTTGGTATAAATCAGGGGTCTCAAACATGTGGTCTGGGGTCCAAATGTAGCCCACCAATGGTTTCAATGCAGCCCGTGAGATGAAGAGCATAATAATATATTAAATTACTCCATATTTTATTCTCAGTTTTTTCTTTGCCTATAAATGATGACAACTTCAAATGTTTACCATTGTTTTACTGCAAAAAATAACATTAAATGATGAAAAGATTTACATTTACAAACTATCCTGTAACAATAAAATGTGAATAACCTGAACAAATGTGAACAACCTGAAATGTCTAAAGAAATTAGACACAATTTGAACCATTTTCTGCTTCTGTTACAAAGAGTTTAGTGTCTTTGTAGAACTGATTCAGAATAAAACACACAGACTAATGATAAATTGAGGCAGAATATTGTTAAAATTGCCCTTATTTTCCTTATCACATTTAACTTTTTTTTGCATTTGGATATTTTACAAAAGTATTTTCATAAATTAATAAGGGAAAAAATTGGAGTTGTCATTATTTCTAGGTTATTTTTTAATTTTACTGGTCCAACCCATTGGAGATCAATTCAGGCTGAGTGTGACCCCTGAAGAAAATGAGTTTGAGACCCCTGGTATAAATGTTTTTTTCTTTGGCTCTATATTCACCAGTACCTGCACTGTGAACTCACATAACAACACAACCAAGACACTTTTATTACATTATAAAGTTAATTTAATCCTTCATGTCAATAAATGGACATCTTTTGGAAGCTAAATACAATACTTTCAGACCTTGTTTTGAGAAGATTGAATTCAGTTCCCTTTTTAATACTTCTAAGAGCACGGCGGCCTGTGTTGTTTTGTGCTGAGTTAATGTGTTCTTCACATAATGTGACTAAATGGCCTTTTATAAACCAAACACCCAGTCCACCTTTCATTCCACTCTTTGTTTGTACCTGTAAAACATATCCAGCTTCACAGTAGAACGTGACTGTAGAACCCAGTTTATAATCAGATCCCAGTCGAGTCCCATTCAGAACTACACCAGGGTCGAAACAGGACTCCCTCAGCTTGGCTGGAACGAAAGGAAGAGAGAAGAAGAGTCAAGGACACAGTGACTCACATACAGTATAAGGCCGCTTTTCCACTAAAATTTTCGGGTCAACCCATGTTTGAAAAACCCACGTTGATCCGTTAGTGGTTCTTATTTGGTCTTTCTCCATTAACCAAGTCTTCAAGTCGCTATGCGTCTAGTGATGTCATCACACTGGAGTCGCTTTGAAGATGATGTCAAGTGCAATAGAATGCAGCGTGATATGATACAGGATGCAACTGGTACGATGTTATGACATGTCACATAACACTTAATGCCATCAGGTAAACTAGCGGGTTGATGTGGGTCTGGCATCTGAGCCGTTGAAGGACATTTTAACCCATGTCATTGTAGAGTTGTTTGACGCTAGTCGATGTGAGTGAGTACACCTTACCCACTGCCACCAAAACACCATTGTTATTAGGTTTAAATGTTTTTCTTTGACCAGTGGGAAGGGCTATTAATGACATTAATATGAACCCAGGTCCAGTTCTGAACCAATGAAGTATTTTTTGTCAGGTCATTAACCTTCAGTTTTACAGAACACATGGAACTCCATCCTACATGTGTCTGCCCACGACTACCAGCTGGAGCCTGACTGATATTGTAAACTTAAAAAAGCAGATACACGAAAAAAGAACATTTATCTACAGAGGATCTTATTAATTTATTCATGCGACATTGCACATAAGAACTGAACCACAGAGCTCCAGTGTTGTCTGTCCAGTTGCTCAGCGTCTTCTCTCTCTCCATGTCCAGACCTCATCCTTCATTTTTTTTTTGACCAATCTTCTGTAGGTTTCCTTGGGACTGTCTTATTTTCTTTTTCCTGGTGGTGTCCATGTCATTGCAACCTCGGTATGGAGTCAGGATTTATTTGGTGTTCATGACAAATCCAGCCTCATCTTTGTCTTTTGATCCCAAGGCGTTAAGTTGGTTCTCTGGAAAGTTTCTTTATTTGAAATCACTGTAAGGATTCTCCAAAGGCACCTGGTTTGGAATATATCCAGTTTATGGTAAACTGCTTGGGTGACTTTCCATTATTCTGAGTAGTACGACAGCACTCCGAAGATGATACTTTTGAAGATCCTTATTTTGGTGTTTGTACCAATCTTTTTGGATTTTCAGATCCTCTTTAACGTAACAAATGTCCCTTTGGCCTTTGTTAGTCTTCATTGTACCTCCTTTCCTGAATCTACACAGGATATAATAAACTTATATTAGTTAATGGAGGACATGTGGATTAAAAATTATATAAAGCAGTCCATCCTTGTTAGACCATGGGAGTGGTGGGGGATGGGGCCAACAAAGGCCAAAAACATTACAATAGCCCAGTGCATCTCAGTTAAATAAAACATCTATAAAATACAGAAATGACGCAACTTCATACAAACTCAAACTCAAGGGCTGTTTACATGAGGACAATTGTGGCTAAAAATTACAAAATATTTTCCCGGAAGTGCCTTTCATTTAAACAAGAATGTAGTTTTTACGGGTTGAAAATGCAAACATTTGAAGATGCATTCCAGAGTGGAAATCTTGAAAACTATCCACTGTTGTGTTTCCATCTCATGGTTGAAAACGTAAAAATATTGTGCCCTGCTTACATTACATACTCATTTGCATCATGATCATGTGCCAATATAGAAAGGTCAACAAACATGTCTGACTATTACCATCCACCTATTCTACAAGCTGCTCCAGCAGCTATTAATATTGTTGTGTTTTCGCGGCAAACAGAAAGGAAGCTGTTCCACATGTGCGTTGACAAGGCAGTGTTCTATCACAGCACCATCTACAGCCTGACATGAAGATCCAATCCCATTCCACACACTCTTACTTCCCCGTATGTTTTCTGTAAGATTTCTGAATGCTGAAAAGCAGTATCAGCATAAGGAGCCAAAGACAACAGGATCCTGTGCTGACCTGTGACCCCAGACCAGCCCCCCACCCCACCCCACCCACTTCCTGTCGTCTACAAATGGACATTCATCTATAGCCTGTCTGTCCATGGGAGCAGATCTTTCCTTCACTGTGGTTCTTGCCAAGGTTTATTTTTTTCCCACTGGTTTTTGGAGTTTTTTTCTTGTCGAGAAGTAGGGTCTAAGGACAGGCGATGTTTGGGACTTCATCTATTTCTGTGATTGATTGTTCTCTCCAATCAACCCTGTAAAACCCTTATGAGATGACGCTCTTGTGATTTGGGGCTCTATAAATAAAATTTAATTGAAAAATGCTTGCAGACTAACAGACTAATGACAGTCGATACAAAATGGCCGCCACCCCCTCCTAGATAATGAATAATTTCAATAAATAAATAAAAACAAAACCTGCTTAAATAAAGTATAAAAGAAAAAAAATGAAAACACCAAGAAAATGAACAAAAACAGCCAAAGTAAAGAATAAATTGAACAAATATGATTAATGAATTGACAATATTAACAAAATAAACCACAAACTGAACTGAACTGTGATGAAAATGAAGGAAAAGAAGAAAAAAATATAAATAAACAAAGCAAAATGGAACAAACATTTGCAAAATTAAAAGGAAGGAACCATAATATATCTTGTAATATATAATAATAATGAATATATCTGTAGAACAATAACATATTTACCTTTGTCCCCAAGTTTATGGAATGACTCCTAAATAATGAAATCATTGCATTTGTGATTTTAGGTAAAAATCGACATTATGCACTTGTGTTTTTTCCATATTTAATAAAAAATGGTTCAATGTTTGCTTGTGTATCCAGTGCTGGTGTTCAGTGTGAAGCTCTGTCCACCTTATGAGATGACACTGTTGTGATTGGGGGCTCTTTAAATAAAATTTAATTGAAAAATGCTTGAGAAAATGTGGATAAAAAGGTTCAGACTAGATGCCAGTTTTGCGTCTTCTCTTCCATTCATCTCCATAATAAATGTAGCTACAGTCTGAACCAGGTGAGGAATGTGGTGTAATAGAAAAAAAAATTGTACAAGAAAGACAAACATTTATAACCATTAAATGTTCTGCAAATAAAGACATGACGCTAACCAAGAAAACATCAGTAAATGAAGAAGCCTGCAGATCCAGTCAGTAGAACAGAAGCGTTGTAGCTTTATATTTCTACCTTTATATTCCAAGTGGAAGCCGGTGTACGACACAGAACCGTCACTGCGGAACGCTAAATGCATGGTATTTGAGCTGCTCTCGATCCGCTCCGGAAGTTTACTGTCCTGGAAACTTCCGATCAGAGGACTGTTACTGTCCGGACCGTCGTAGATGTACAGGAAGTCATAGTTTGGCTCGATGTTGAAACTAGATATAGAGAAAAGTTGGACAAACAAATATAGGGTTAAAGTCTAGTGAAGAGGATGGAATGGAGAATGGACCAAGTGTAGGAAGGAAAAGAAATGAAGCCTTTCACCTGCAATAGAGATAATAATAATAATAATAATAATAATAATAATAATAATAATAATAATAATAATAATAATAATAATAATAATAATAATAATAATAATAATAATAATAATAATAATTATCATCATCATAACTATAATTATACTTTAGAAGACTTTGAAATATGTTCTGGATTGTTCATGGCATTTTTTGTGTTGATATTTTTTTGGTGAATTTTAGCATGTGTAGTAGATTTTGTTCTCCAGATTTTTGGGTTTTTAGTGTATCTGTGTGTATTTTAAATCTAATTATTTGTTGATCACCCCATTGCCACCATACCCTGAACATTTCATCAAAATGCATCCATAAGTTTTCGACTTATGTTGTACACAAACCAACATAATCACCTTAGCAGAAGTAATTAATAATAAAATAAATAATCTAAAACAACCCTGTGATTAATCTGATTAAAAGTGTTAACACAATTAACAGTAACAGATGTTATGGAGGTTATGTTTTTAGATTTCGATTAAACTTTCAGGATAGTTTAGGAATAACACTAGGACTAAGTGATTCCATTTTGGTGAAGATCCAGAAGAAATCCTAGAGTTTAGATCACTTTGAAATGTATTCTCCATTTACTGCAATGTAAAATTTCAAAAGTGATCCAGAATCCAGGATCTCTTCCGGATCTTCACCAAACTCTAATTGTTTGGTCCTTGTGTCATTCCCAATCCTAAAAGTTTCATTGAAGTCCGTCGTAACATTCTCCATAACTTTTCGCGTTATGTTGTCCAGAGACAGATAGACAGATAAATAGCGCCAAAAAACCATAACCTTTTCTAGTTTTGCATACGTTTTGGATATTTTCCTCTTTTTTTTTTTGGTCTTTTTTTCGATATTATAGAAGACTATGGAATATACTTGGGATTTTACATGGTGTTTTAGTGTTAGTTCATATTTTGGGGTGAATTTTAGTAGATTTTAGCATGTTTTGTAGATTTTTTCCCCTCCAGATTTTTCTTTTTTGTTTTTTTTTTTACTGTATTTTAATATATCTTTTGGAATTTTTAGTAAAAAAAAAAGGGACTAAACAGTCAACTGACATAAAGTAAATTACAAATAATCCAAAAATGAATCCAAACCAACCTTGTGATCAATCTGATGAAACATTTTAATCAATTGACAGCTCTAAAACGACAAGAGAAATCAGTCTATACATAATCAATTATAAGCATGGACCTAGATAATGAAAAAGTAAACTGTGTTGTTCAGAGTGAAACTACCTGATGAAGGCCAGGGACAGGACGTAGTCAGAGTTAACGGCGATCAGCCAATCACAGTCCTTAGAGTGAGGGTAGGGGTGGGGGTAGTTTGGAGACAGGATGAAGCCGTTGGAGCCTGTTAGGTTTCCTCCACAAGGAGCTGAAACAAATAAAAAAACTGTTAAATCACAAAACTTAGTTGATTTTTTTAGCTCAGAAATGTATCACATGACGAAGGTCAAACCAAAGTTCCAAAAAGGAGTGGGAAGAAGTATCACTTATAAAATCTCCATTCCGTTTTAATAAGTTATAATTAAAAGGAAATCCACTTTCTTCAGAATCACAGAGGTGGTAAAAGTACTGACATTCTGAACTGAAGTCAAAATTGTTTTGTAAAAGTTCAAATTTATGAGATAAAAAGTCAAAATAGTGAGAACAAAAATCCAAAATATGATGAGAAATGGAACAATTGAGAATTTTTGTGATGTCACATTTGGTTTGAAAAAGTGACAAGTATATTCTGAGAATGTAAGCAGTATAAAGTACAAATATTTATAGAAATGTACGGAGTAGAAAGTACAGATATTTATGATCAAATGTAACTACAAAAAATTTACAGAAAAATAAATATTCCAGTAAAGTACAGATGCCTAAAAAGTACAGTAATGGAGTTACTTCCATCTGTGGAATCAGAACAGAATAAGCCATAAAATTGAAATATAAAATATAATAAGAATGAATATATCTGTAAAACAACACCATATTTACCTTTGTCTCTATGTTTATGTAAATACTTCTAGTGATATTAATTAAACAAATCATTGTATTTATGATTTAATGTAAAAACTGCCATTACGCACTTGTGTTTTTTTCCATATTTATTAAATATGTTTAAAGTTTTTCTTTGTGTATTCAATGGAAAACAGACTAATGACAGTCGATACAAAAATGGCCACCACCCCCTACTAGATAATGAATAATTTGAATAAATAAAGAATAAAAAACCCTGCTAAAATAAAGTATAAAAGAAAAAAAAATGAAAACAGCAACAAAATTAACAAAAACAGCCAAAGTAAAGAATAAATTGAACAAATATGATCAATGAATTGACAATATTAACAAAATAAACCACAAACTGAACTGAACTGTGATGAAAATGAAGGAAAAGATGAAAAAATTATAAATAAACAAAGCAAAATGGAACATAAACATTTGCAAAATTAAAAGGAAGGAACCATAATGTATGTTGTAATATATAATAATAATGAATATATCTGTAGAACAATAACATATTTACCTTTGTCCCCAAGTTTATGGAATGACTCCTAAATAATGAAATCATTGCATTTGTGATTTTAGGTAAAAATCGACATTATGCACTTGTGTTTTTTCCATATTTAATAAAAATGGTTCAATGTTTGCTTGTGTATCCAGTGCTGGTGTTCAGTGTGAAGCTCTGTCCACATGAGGAGCTTCTCTCACCGATGCAGACGGGCGGGCTGGGCTGCCAGTAGTATCTGTTGTCCACCTGGATGCAGGTGATTTTATCGTCTCCTTGGAGTTCGTATCCTGGATCGCACTGGAACGAAACCGAATCCCCCGGTTCACGACCGTCACCGCTACGACTGCCGTTCATGGGGACGCCGGGGTCTCTACAGGCTGTAGCGACCGAGCCTGGAGACGGAGGAGACAAGGAGACAAGGAGAAGGGACAAAAGGAGACAAGGAGGAGGGAGAAAAGGAGACAAGAAGGGAGGAGGGAGACAGTGAAGGAGAATTAGAGTAAAGCCAATCATCCACCTGACCTCATTCCTTCCACAGTGAAACTAATGAGCTCATTATGTGAATGAACAGATCTGATGTTTAAACACGTTCATTATATTCACTTTTTCATTTTTGATAAAAATAAGACTATATATATATATATATATATATATATATATATATATATATATATATATATATATATATATATATATATATATATATATATATGTAATGCAGTGACAGTAAGACTCAACAGTTTCCCTTTGGTGTTAATTAAACATTGTGGTTTTGAAATAAAAGTCCAGTAGTAGAACCTTTGGACCTTATGGATCCAGTTTATTTAACTGAACTGTGACGTCCCCATGAATCCACACACGCGATCAGAAGTTGATGAAATTCATTGGAACATTTCCTTTCTGTAAAGTCAAAGCAGGTGAGAACTGGATCAAATCAAACTCTGGTTCATACCATGGGAGGAACATGACAAACTTATGCAAACATTTGCCCGTACCCCCACCCCATGGCCCTCCCCCTTACCCCTCCTGCTCCATGGGTAGAGCTAAGTGGGAGGAACCAAGGGCTGAAATGGTCCTGAATTGGCCCTATAATAACTCCTCTTTCTCCCTACGACTTACTTGAGAACTGAATTGCAAATCCAGATTTGCTGATGTAGAAGTCAGTCTCAAACTGCACAGTGACGGTGTTGAGCGTGGAGTGGATCCCCTCTGGCAGTAGAGAGCCGCTGAGTTCGGCCAAAGACATGTCGTTCTCAGGGGGTCCGTCCCAAACCTTCAGCATGTCGTGGCTGGCTTCAGTGTCGAAGGCCAAGAACTGCAAACTGAAACCACACCACCACCAACACAAGAGTCAGCACCTTCTGAAAACATGGAAACAGCTCTGACAGGAGCAGGTGAACAGGGCATGTAACTGAGCAGGACACGTAACTGAGCAGGACATGTAACTGAGCAGGACATGTAACTGAGAAGGACATGTAACTGAGCAGGGCATTAACTGAGCAGGACACGTAACTGAGCAGGACATGTAACTGAGAAGGACATGTAACTGAGCAGGGCATGTAACTGAGCAGGGCATGTAACTGAGCAGGACATGTAACTGAGCAGGACATGTAACTGAGAAGGACATGTAACTGAGCAGGGCATTAACTGATAAGGACATGTAACTGAGCAGGACATGTAACTGAGCAGGACATGTAACTGAGAAGGACATGTAACTGAGCAGGGCATGTAACTGAGAAGGACATGTAACTGAGCAGGACATGTAACTGAGAAGGACATGTAACTGAGCAGGACATGTAACTGAGAAGGACATGTAACTGAGCAGGACATGTAACTGAGAAGGACATGTAACTGAGCAGGGCATGTAACTGAGAAGGACATGTAACTGAGCAGGACATGTAACTGAGCAGGACATGTAACTGAGCAGGACATGTAAATGAGCAGGGCATGTAACTGAGAAGGACATGTAACTGAGCAGGACATGTAACTGAGCAGGACATGTAACTGAGCAGGACATGTAAATGAGCAGGGCATTAACTGAGCAGGGCATGTAACTGAGCAGGACACGTAACTGAGCAGGACATGTAACTGAGCAGGGCATGTAACTGAGCAGGGCATGTAACTGAGCAGGGCATTAACTGAGCAGGGCATGTAACTGAGCAGGACACGTAACTGAGCAGGGCATGTAACTGAGCAGGACATGTAACTGAGCAGGGCATTAACTGAGCAGGGCATTAACTGAGCAGGGCATGTAACTGAGCAGGGCATTAACTGAGCAGGGCATTAACTGAGCAGGACACGTAACTGAGCAGGACATGTAACTGAGCAGGGCATGTAACTGAGCAGGGCATGTAACTGAGCAGGGCATGTAACTGAGCAGGGCATTAACTGAGCAGGGCATTAACTGAGCAGGACACGTAACTGAGCAGGACATGTAACTGAGCAGGGCATTAACTGAGCAGGGCATGTAACTGAGCAGGGCATGTAACTGACTCTTTACCTGACAATGTTCCCTGAGTCCACCTCGATGGTCCAGGTGCAGCGCAGGTTATTGTCATAAGGGAAGGGGTATCCAGGAGAGAGGATGCGCCCAGAGGACTCGCCTTTGAAACGGCCGCCACACTCCGCTACCGTAGAAAAAATAACAGAAAAGAATCAGACTAGAATAATAGAATGGAATAGAATAAGATCAAATAGAATAAGAACATAGAACAGAATAAGATACAATATCAATCTTATATGAATATAAGATCAAATAGAACAAGACAACAGAAACTAATAGACATGAAAAGAATGGATCTTTATTATTACTGAAAATCCATTTAGCAGCAAAAACAATTATTGTAAAAAAAGACTAAAAAGACCTAAAGACACAACCCCTCGAACTGTGTGCACTGACCAGAACCACAATTTGCAATAAACAACCGAGAGACCAACACACTGTTTGGGGATGAAGGGATTTTGGATGGGCACACCTTCCCCCAGCTGAACTATGCACACAAACACACACACACACACACACACTGAGTTGGTAGAGCGGGTCGTCAACTGACTGAAGGGTTGGCTGTCCACATGTCGAAGTGTCGTTGGGCAAGACACTGAACCCTGACTTAGTCTTCCAGTAGGACTGACAGAACCTTAGAAACCTGTGTGTGTGTGCGTGTGTGTGTGTGTGTGTGAATGTGAGGCTAATGTAAAGCGCTTTGAGCACCATGAAGGTGGAAAAGAACAATAGAAGTGTGGTCCATTTACACCTGCCTTTAAAACTCACACACGCACAGGATGTCTGTGTGTAAAATACAGAAGGAAGAGCACGAAAGAGCCTAATGGTGAATAATTTAGAACTGATTTTACATCAGTGACAGAAACACAAGCAACAAACACAGACAAATGACCCTGTGTGTGTGTGTGTGTGTGTGTTGTATAATGTGTGTGTGTGTGTGTTTGTGTGTGTGTGTGTCTGTGTGTTGTATGATGGGTGTGTGTGTGTGTGTGTGTTGTATGATGGGTGTGTGTGTGTGTTGTATGATGGGTGTGTGTGTGTTGTATAGTGTGTGTGTGTGTGTGTGTGTGTGTTGTATGATGGGTGTGTGTGTGTGTGTGTGTGTGTGTGTTGTATGATGGGTGTATCATGTCTTTATCAGTGGATCCAGCAGGTGAACATCAGTGATGAAATGATCAACACACAGATGAATGCAGGAGGAGGAATAAGAAGAGGAACAATGAGGAAAACCAGAAGAAAAAAAGAAGACAAAGTGCTGATTCTACTTAAATCCCATTCTATACTAACTCACCCCCCCCCCTCTCTCAGCAGGTTCTTCCTCCCTCAGGCTCCTCTCATCCCTCCATCCCTCCTCAGCAGAATATTTTATCTGAATTCATAGGAGTGATATTAAGACTAAAGTGGAAGAGAAACAGAGAGAGACAGAGAGAGAGAGAGAAGCTGCGTTTCCATTACCCTTGGAAATTTGCAAAATGTAAATAGTGCTATAAAAAAACCTGTAATGGAAACACCTGAATTAAAAAAAAAAACTCAAATATGGATAAAATGTTTTTACGCTTTCATGAGGTGGTTTTTCCAGACGTTTCAATATTATATCACAAAAGTGCAACTACACGTCATATGACACAGTCACATGATCACACATGGACAGAGGAGGAGACTTTTCTAAACCAGAACTATCATTTTAGAGACAACAAAGGCAGCATGATACCAAGACATCCAAAGGTGGTGGAGCCTTCACTACATGTGTTATGTTTTATGTGGCTGTGGAATTGGTATTGTTAAGATAAGATAAGATAAGATAAGATAAGATAAGATAAGATAAGATAAGATAAGATAAGATAAGATAAGATAAGATAAGATAAGATAAGATAAGATAAGATAAGATGAGATGAGATGAGATGAGATGAGATAAGATAAGATAAGATAAGATAAGATAAGATAAGATAAGATAAGATAAGATAAGATAAGATAAGATAAGATAAGATACAATAAGAAACGATAAGATAAGATAAGGTACGATACGATACGATACGATACGATAAGATACGATAAGGTACGATAAGGTACGATAAGATACAATACGATACGGTATGATAAGATACGATACGATAAGATAAGTTAAGATAACCTTTATTGATCCCACAGTGGGGAAAGTTCACTGTTACAGCAGCTCCAGAAACATTGGTGAAAAAATTTTTTATCATGATTATTTTTATTTTATTACATTTTTTAAAATGTTTTTAGGCTTTTATTAATTATATATTATGTTACTGTTTCTTAACGAATGTATTTATTGTGCATATGAATGTAATGAGTGGGAGGGTGAGTGGAGTTTTTCTGTCTGCAGCAGACCCCTCTGTCCAAAAGTAAGAGAGATACTTTGACTTTTGACTTTTGAGGTCCATCTTCCAGCAGTGAAATCTTACAGGATGATATTCCATGAGCATTACGACACTCCTGCCTAGAACAACCATCAATGGAAACACAGTAAAATCGCAAATATATTGTGTTGTAATTTTTTAAATATCACTACTGTTTTGCGAAAAACTAAGGGAAACATATCTAGACAGAGAGAGAGAGAGAGAGAGAGAGAGAGAGAGAGAGAGAGAGAGAGAGAGAGAGAGAGAGAGAGGAGCTGTATTTCCTTTCTATTTTCCTTCAAGTATATTTGCACATTGAACGTGTTTCCATTGACGGTTGTTCGAAACAGGAGCATCGTAACTTTCATGAAATATCACCCCGTGAGATTTCACTGCTGTAAGATGGACCTTTGGATGTCTTCATGTCACGCTGCATTTCCTCATCTCCTCCTCTGTCCATGTGTACAGTATCACACCATTTTCACTACGAGAGTGACCATGTAGGTCATGTCCTGTGATGTATAATTGCAGAAAAAGTGTTTCCATTGCGTTTTTTTACAATATATTACAATATTAAAACGTCTGGGAAAAACACCTAATGAAAGCATAAACATTTTTTTTTATTAATATTAGAGTGTTTTTATTTTAATTCGGGTGTTTCCATTACCAGTTTTTTTATAGCTTTATTTAAATTTTGTGTAATTCCAAGGGTAATGGAAATGCAGCTAGGGAGAGAGAGAGAGAGAGGAAACTGGCAGACCCAAGATAGAGCAGCAGAAATAATAATAATAATAATAATAATAATAATAATAATAATAATAATAATAATAATAATAATAATAATAATAATAATAATAATAATAATAATAATAATAATAATAATAATAATAGTGGAGGTGAACTGTGTCCCAGTGTCACTGCTCTGATACAAACAATATCATCCTGTGGTTTTATGACTCCTTCATTATTAATGATGGGATGGAGATGGTTTTATGAAGCTGACGGACACTGACTGAGGGGTGGGGGTTAGAGGGTCTGTACCCCACCCCACCTCACCCCACCCTGGGCTGCAGCAGCAGCATCTCGTCTCCACATGGCCGAGCTCAGCGTTTGTTTGCCTTTAATTAGAGAACGCAGTCAAACGCAAACGCCTGCTGGGAAACAAACGCACCCAGATTTCAATCTGAATAAAACACTCATTAAATCTGTTCACTTCCCTCCTCGTACTCACGTTCTGCGTCTCTAAGGCTGCGTTCCCACAGTAACCATCTGAACCCAAAACACTAAAGGGGAGTTGTGCTCTCACTGGGGACGTCCAAATGAACATTTAATCCATCACCATGATTAATCTGATTAGAACATTTAACACAATTACAATTACAGTTGTTTTGTTGAAACTGTTGAATATACATGTATTTTGCATATACTGTATATTCATATGTTTTGGATACTTCATCACATATTTTGGTATTTTTTTCTGTATTTTATAATACTTCTTTAATATGTTTTGGGTATTTTTGTTCTTTTTTGTGTGAATTTTAGCATGTTTTGTTTATGTTTTTGCTCTTCTGTTTTGTGTAGGGTTGGGTTCCGAAAAGGTTTCATTCCATACCGATACCAAACTGGTACTTTCAAAACAGCATTAGTTCCTAAATGGTACTTAAAGGGATAATTGTTTTTTTTTCCCACATTAATCTGTATGACATCACCGTCTTTACTCTGTTGCACCCACAGTGACTTACCCCTGACAGTGTCCTGTGAGCCCAGTTCTGGTCCAGTTTTGGTCAAAGTGAAAGTAAAACGTGTTCTTAAAACAATATGTGTTTGAATGAGTGATTTATTTACATAACAAAACCATCACGGAACAAAAATTCACAGCTCGTAATTGCTTGGAGCTACTTTCTCTCAATAGCGATCAATGCATGTTGTCACTGCTAACAGCTGTGCGCCTGCACATAGCAGCCACAAACACTACTGAACAACTGATGAAAGTAGTTTGTTACTGTGCACAGCTGTTAGCAGTGATCGCTATTGAGAGAAAGTAGTTCCAAGCAATTACGAGGTCTGAGTTTTTGTTCCATGACGGTTTTGTTTTGCAAATAAATTACTCATTTGAACACATACACTCATTTGAGAAAACTTGTTGACCTGCCACGGCTAATTTCGCTTTGACCAAAACCAGACCAGAACTTGACTGACAGGACACTGTCGGGGGTAAGTCACTGTGGGTGCACAGAGTAAAGATTCTATACAGCAGGGGTGGCCAACCCTGGTCCTCGAGAGCCACAATCCGACATGTTTTAGACATATTCCTCATCTAGGACACCTGACAGACATTATCAGTCTTCTGCAGAACTTGATGACAGGCTGATCACTTGAATCTGGTGTCTAGGAAGAAGGAAACATCTAAAATATGCTGGATTATGGCTCTTGAGGACCGGGGTTGGCCACCCCTGCTATACAGATTCATGTGAAAAAAACCAAACCATCCCTTTAAATTGGTACTTTAAAAGTCATAAAAATTGCAACCACATGTTGCAATTAAATGAAGTGTAAAGTCAAAATGTAACCAATAACTTGCCTAACCAGTCTGTCTCACAAACACAAACTGTGACATGCATCTCAGCTAGCTTAATAATAATAATAATAATAATAGGCTAATAAGTTGTAGCAAATCCACAAACACCAGTTACCTATTTGTATTTGACATTAAAAGTTCTCTCACTGTCATGGTCCAGTATCTCCATAGTAGATGGTCTGAAGCTGTATCACGTTGGTTTCTCATTTCCATACTGGGTATTTCCTTTTCTGACCCTATTAGCACAGTGCTAGGCTAGTGCTATTAGCTCAGTGCTAGGCTACTTAGCTCATCACAGAGGCTTTAGATAGTGCAGCTTCTGCTTTAAGGTAAATACTGTGTGTCACCAAGTGCTTCATTAAATTAGCCGCATTCCAGCCTTTGCACGTAAATGTCTTTAGACACATGTTGCATATGGAAGAATCTGGAACTTCTTTGACCTTCAACAGTTTCAACAAAACAACTGTAAACAACTGTTGTTTTTAATTGTGTTAAATGTTCTAATCAGATTAATCATGGTGATGGATTAAATGTTCATTTGGACGTCCCCAGTGAGACCACAACTCCCCTTTAGTATTTTGGGTTCAGATGGTTACCGTGGGAACGCGGCCTTAGAGACGCAGAACGTGGGTATGAGGAGGGAAGATTAAGCACGGTGCGGTTAAGCATGTTCGACATTTTTGCCTTTGACAGGTTGATATCATCTGCACTGCCATTAACAGTGGATGGAGGGATTAATTAAAGAACACCTGCAAATGTACCAAAATTTACATTTCGATTTCAGTCTGGTTACTACCGTTAATGTTTGCTCCGGTTTCATACCTTATACCCACTTTTGGTACCCAACCCTAAATTTGAGCATGAAAAAATCCCAAAGCAACTCTATTATTAATGTGATTTAAAAGTTTAACACAATTAAAAAACAGTTTACATTTGTTTTGTTGAAATAGTTGAAGGTGTTGAATAAACATTTAATTACATATATGTTCATATGTTTTGGATATTTTATCACATTTTTTGTGTTTTTTGTGTATTTTAAAAAGAGTTTTTTAATATGTTTTGGATATGTTATTGCTTTTTTGTGCTTCATAGTGTATTTTTGTGTATTTTCTTGGAGATTTGAGCAGAAAAAAACATTTAACTGACATAAAGTGTTTTGATGGAGTTTTCTTTTCACTGAAGCACTTCAAGATTAAAATATTTAATGCTAGCATTACGCTAATGCTAGCACTAGACTAACGCTATCACTAGGCTAATGCTAGCACTAGGCCAACATGTTGCCTAAGTTACAACAGACATATATTCACTTCTTTGTTCAGTCTCTTTGATCACTGAAAATGTAACACAACTAATTTAGATTAAAAATGAATATTTAATCATGATTAATTTAAATGAACCCATTAATGTGATTAAGAAATTTAACACAATTAAAAAGAAGAGTTGTTTACAGTTGTTTAGTTGAAACTAATGTACTTAACGTACTTAATTGAACCAAACGTAAGCAGAGGTGGGAGTTAATAAACTTGTCTTCTTCCCACTCCTTTTCGAGGTACATTTAATAATGTTAATATGAAATAATATAACTTGTAATTGTAAGCTGTTGTTGTAAATACTTTAAATGTAACTGTAGAGATCTGTTTTCTTTTACCGAATTGGAGTATATTGTATGAAAATTGTACAGCACATTCTACTTCTTTAATTTTTGTTTTGTTGTTTGTTGTTTGTTTTTGGTTTTTTTTGGTTTTTTTTATTATTATTTCATGTGTCTCGAAATAAACAATATTAAAAAAAACTGTCAAAGGTGTTGAATAAACATTCTAATTGCACATATATTCATATGTTTTGGAAATTTTACCAAATTATTTTGGTGTTTTTTCTGTAGTTTAAAAAAGTTTTTGAATATGAATATAATATTTCATCCTTTTTTTGTGTTAGTCTGATCTTAAAATTTTAGAATGTTTCATATATTTTTTGCTCCACTTTTTTGTGCTTCATAGTGTATGTTTGTGTAAAGCATATGTTACTTGGGGATCCTGCTAGAACTAGGCTAATGCTAACACTAGGCTAACATGTTGCCTAACTTACAAGAAACACGTTCCGTACAGATAGAGTCACTTATTTCTTGAGTCTGTTTGCTCATTGAAAATGAAATGCAACTAATTTAGATTAAAAATAAATATTTAATTCCAATTCTGATTAAAAAGTGTAGTCATTTGACAGCCATAGCGCTCATGCTTTGTGTTTAATTCTGAGTTTAGATGTCTAATGTGAGTGGAAATCATGCTAAAGTGTGTGGAACGTCCTGTTTACGGTTGTCATACAATGCATTTATGAGATTTTTTCGAGCTGTCACATTTTTTAATCCAATTAATCACAGGGTTGCTTTGGATTAATTTCCCTGCTTTTGTTTTTATTTGTTTTTTGCAGGTTTAAAATACATAAATAAAATAATAAATGGAGGCCATGGGGAACAGGAAGGCCTTTAAGTGAAGGCTAGATGTGCAGGACAGTGTGAGGAGATGTGTGAGCATCAGCAGAACATGGAGGCAGCGTCCTGGAATAAAGAGCAAATCAGGAAAAAGGAAATGGATCAGCTGGAGCCGGTCCAGGTGCTAAACTATCCTGAATAAAGAGGCTTTTCATACACACGTTCAAACTACTGCATGGCCTGATATCCTGAGAAAATCAAAAATCCAATCCCCCAGGAAATGAGCCCCTCCCTTTTTCCTTCTACCATATTGAACGGATGTCCTGTGAGCAGAAACTGAGCTCTTATTTCAGTATTTCTCATATTTACAGACTGCATCCCCATTCCCCCCTTTGTGGACACAGTGGTATTCTTATGGTAAAGCTAAAGTACTTTATTTGTCATTATTCATTGTACAATTAAATTTGTCCTCTGCATTTAACTCATCCTTCATACCATTGGGGCACCTGTAAGGACCAGTGGGCAGCCATGTGCGGTGCCCAGAACCCACCTCCTGCTGTAGAACCAGCCTAATGGTCAGAATCACCTGGTTGGAGGATTTAACCCCTAACAAACATGTTTTTGGGTGAGCACCTAGAGGACACCAATCCAGAGAGGAGAGAAACATGCAAACTCCACACAGAAAGGCCTGCACGGTCCAAGAATTAAACCTGCGTCTTCTTGATGTGAGGCAAGAGCGTTAACTGAATACTTTGTTTTCAAACAACCACATTAATGTACGAAACAGGATGTTGTCAACTTACGACATATCTGGTCATAATGTCTATAATTTAGGTGAATTACAGACTTTTGTTGTTGAATGCACCACACAATAACACAGAGGTACAGCGGTACAGTACTTGCAAATTACCAGTGGTCCACAGATAATACTTGTCCCGTGTGAACAGGGTTCAGTGTCTTTACCATGGACACCATGGACACCCACAGCTGGGACGTCAACAGTTATTGGATGACCTGTTCTACCAACTGAGCCACAGGACATGTGTGTGTGTGCGTGTGTGTGTGTATATGTGTGTGTGTGTGTGCGTGTGTGTGTGTGTATATGTGTGTGTGTGTGTGTGTGCATGTGTGTGTGTATGTGTGTACATGTGTGTGTGTGTGTGTGTGTGCATGTGTGTGTGTGTGCATGTGTGTGTGCGTGTGCGAGTGTGTGTGCATGTGTGTGTGTGTGTGTGCGTGTGTGCATGATAGCACACACGCAGATAGCAGATAGCGGGGGTGTCAGGTGTGTCATGACACACCCAGTTTTGAATGCCCTTAGATCCATCCCACCCACTTTTATTTAAGAAAAAAACATGTTACTTCTTCTTTTTACTTTTTTTTTTTTTACTTTTACTACTTACTTCTTACTTAGTCAAGCATCACGAAGAAACCAAAATGTGAATTAACATACATAATAACGTGACTCGGTTATTGCGCTGTGCGGCGGCATTGTCGTTAACTTTGGTTGCCACGGTTACAAACAGTCTGACAGGCATTACTTGGACAGCCGGGGTGCACGTTCAGGAGGACCCCAACACGGTATGGAATAATGAGGCGAGCTAAAAAGCAGAAAACGATCATGTGTTTTTTTTTTCAAAGAGCAACAGCTGTAAGTAAACTGCTACTTTAGTTATCACCAGGGCTCTAAATTAACACCCACCAACCCGCCAAATGCGAGTGAAAATCCATTTTGGCGGGTAAAAAAAACAACCTACTAGCCACTTTGGCTGTTGGCGAGTGCAGACCCGGTTGTAGCAATCCTCTATGGGGCGCCAGAATATGACCGTCCTATTTTTTTATCCTTCCCCTGTCTTTTGTTTCCTGTCTTGCTTGCTTCAGCCCAGGCAGCGCCCCTATGGCAAAGCCAAAGTGTTCACATAGCCACGCGTTGTGTTTATTATATCACGTGTTACAGAACGCGTTCTGGCAGCGCACTGGTGCGCGCAATGGCACGCGTACTAGCACGCGTGCCATTGCGCGCACCAGTGCGCCTACAGCCTACTTGTGTGTTTGACAGGAATGCTAATGAGCCCAAATGAATTGATCATAACGGGCTTATATGAGGATTTGGTGCTATCTTTGGTCAGTTGGTGAGTCCACAAATAGGCTAAGGAAATGAGATGGTTTAAGAAAGTTTATAACAACACCAAGATGTAATGTGAGTGTATGTTTACAGTGGGGACAGTGGAGATAAAAAGTAAAGAAGTTAGGAGTTAAATGTGAAAATGCAAAAAATAAAAATAAAAATGTGATCATATGTTTGAAGAAATGATATGGGGACCAATTGAGAAAATGTAAGAGCAACAAGATGTGAGTCTATGTATTGTATAAATTGTAATATAGGTGAGAACAGTAAAGAAGTGTTAACAGTGAAAGGTGAGAAAATGTAAAAGCAAGAAGTTTTAAGAGTTAAATGTGAAAATGTAAAAAAAAAATGATCATATGTTTAAAGAAATGAATTATTTCAGAGGAAAAGGTTAAATAAAATAATTTAATGAAATTTGGTCAGGGGAAAAATGGCTAGATGAATTTCTGATAGGGGAGTAAGATAAAAAATCTACTAGCCACATTGGCTGGTGATGAAAAAAGTTAATCACCTTGCAATTTCTGTTCAAAGCAATGTCGCCGTGAGAGTAGGAATCGTACAAAGCTGGCCAGAGCCAAACTGTCACCTTCTTCTGCCTCCACCTGTACATGCTCCAGACATATATTCAGGGCAAGGATCGGAGGAGAGAGGTTTTTGGATCCTTCACTTAATCAGTTTTGAGACCATTATTGAAAACTCTCATGGAGAGATCTTATTTACAATTTAATTTGTATATGGAGGCTGTGTCCTATTTTGTGTTTGTTGTTAGTGTGTTAGAAGTTTTAATTACATTCTATGTTTTTTACACTCCTGTGAAATTTATGAAAGAATCAGTGTGCTGAAAGTCAGTGTTAAAATAAAACAGTTTTGCAAACAGCATGGTATGTTTAGTGAGTAATTTGAATTAGTATCAGCATTAATATACTTTATTAAATAATAATAATTTATCTAATACTTATATAATAAATAATTTCTTCCAATGATGGGTAATTAAGTTTGACAGTCCAAATATACACAAACAGTGAGCAGTCATGTAGCACACACACACACACACACACACACACACGCACACACACACACACACACACACACACACACCCATATTGATCATCCTGTCATGTCAGTGGTATATAGCACTTGAGAACATCAGACATCACAATTAGGTAAGATAATGCATTTTTCGTCTTTGAGGAGTAATAACTCCCCCCCCAATCAGAATGGTGGGGCCGCGGGGTGTTAGCTGGCATCTTCGTCCCCCCCAGTTTCACAAACCTATCTGCGCCCCTGGTGTGTGTGTGCGTGTGCGCGTGTGCGTGTGTGTGTGTGTGTGTGTGTGCGCATGTGTGTGTGTGCATGTGTGTGTGTGTGTGTGTGTGTGTGTGTGTGTGTGTGCATGTGTGTGTGTGAATGTGTGTGTGTGTGTGTGTGTGTGTGTGTGTGTGTGTGTGTGTGTGCGTGTGTGTGTGAACATGTGTGTGTGTGTGTGCATGTGTGTGTGTGTGTTTGCGTGTGTGTGTACATGTGTGTGTGTGTGCATGTGTGTGTGTGTGTGTGTACCTATACAGGATGGCAGGGGGTTGTCCCAGGCTCTTCTCTCTCCAGTCATACACTTCAGAGTGGAGGCTCCATGCAGACTGTAGCCTGGTTCACATCTGTAGGTGATGCTGCTCCCAGAGAAATGACCCTGGTCATTTACTTTCAGACCAAACTGAGGAACACCTGGGTCCTCACAGTGAGACAACTCAAAACCTGGAGGAGAGAAGGGGGGGAGGGGGTGACAGAGAGAGACAGGGGGAGGGAGACATATTAATAGCAGTTGTGCTGGACAGCAACTTTAAGAAGAGTGGTAATACGTTCCATGAAGGTGTGAAGTGGTCCAGAATACATCCCAGTGAGTTTTGGTGAATCTATATCAAAGGTCAAAGGTCAAGATCACCAAAAAATGTGTTTTCACAGTGATCAGAGAATCAGGAATTTCCTTTTCATTCCTGTAGTTGAGCATATAGCTTATGTTTGCTCTCATTGTTGATATGCATTGACATCAGGACCTTGAAGGACAAAGACTCTAGGTCAAAGGTCATAATAAGGGTCAAGTTTAATTTTACATATAACTTTTGAAATCTTCATCTTACAGACTTCCACTGAGCACCAAAAGGCTGGTGTTTCAGTTCTGCATTATGTGTGTATAGATTTTGACCTATTGTTGACCCCAGAGGTCAGAGGTCACTGGGTCAACATATAAAAAATGTAAATGGACTCTAACAGAAAAACCAGTCGAGATAGAAACTTAACTACTTTTATTGACAGATGGGACACCTGGCATGGACCACTACACAAACACAGTATGACTACACACACACACACACACACACACACACAGTCTACTCATGGGTGGGGCTGCAAGCAATTTTCTGGCTTGCCTGTCCTTAATCCCCACACCTGTCTGTCCTTAAGCCCTACCCCTATCTGTACTTAAGCCCCACCCCTGTCTGTCCTTAAGCCCCACCCCTATCTATCCTTCAGCCCCACCCCTGTCTGTCCTTAAGCCCCACCCCTATCTATCCTTCAGCCCCACCCCTGTCTGCCCTTAAGCCCCACCCCTATCTATCCTTCAGCCCCACCCCTGTCTGTCCTTAAGGCCAGTTTTCTCTTTCCCAGGTTCCTGAAACTTCAGATTGTGTAAAACTGTGACTCAGATCAAATAACATCAGACACATGTGACACATACTGATGTGCACAAACACCCCCCATCCAATTACATGTTGTTTTTCCACAGTCTTCGCTCAGTTTCCATAGTGATACTCAACATATTATGCTTATTCGGTGTGTGCAGTTTTGGCGCGGTATAAAAATAGCTTATCCTGGATCAACCTTAAGCAGGATTTGATCAGAGGTTGTTTTTTTTTTACCTGAAAGAGGAGACGCAGCACGACATATGCTGTGCCAACGCTAACGCTGCATGTGTCAACACCACTCCTATTATCCTGACACCTGCAGCTAATGCTAATGCTAATACACGTGTGTTTAATACTACAACAACACAGTATTTATTTCAACACAACTCTGAGCTTCGCAAATCACAAGAGCGATGGATAACAAAGAATATACAGTGAGTGTGTTTTTAGATTTAAGCAAAACCTTCCACACTATTGACCATTTACTGCTATAAAAAAAATGGAGCGATACGGCATCTGGGGTGTTGCAAACTCCTGGTTAAAAGGTTACCTAAGAAATAGTTCAGCAGTATGTATGTATAAATAATGTTAATTCTGAAAATAGAAAGATAAGCCATGGAGTACCGCAGGGTTCTATATTAGGGCCGAAATTGTTTATTATGTACATCAATGATGTTTGTGTGGTTCTAAGAAACTTAAAATGTATCCTATTTGCGGATGATACAAGTCTATATTGTTCTGGAAAAGATTTAAATCAAATACTCGATGAAGTTCAAAAAGAGCTTGTAAAACTAAAAGACTGGTTTGATATGAATAAATTATCATTAAACGTCAGTAAAACCAAATATATTATTTTTGGAAAAAAGATAAACAAGTCAGAATCAAAATCAAGGCAATTAAAAGAGTGTCTGCATTAACATTTTTAGGTATTATAATTGATGAGCAGCTGAACTGGAAGAATCATGTGACTTTGATTCATCTATGATCTGAATAACCATGACCTATAGACAAGTTATTTCATGACACTCAAAGATGCCGCGAGATGTTCTAGAATGATTATATCTATGCTAAGTGTAAATGGCTCGATGAAAATGAAGCCAACAAGTAAAGCGAGGCTATAAACCTACGAAAGTCATGCTTATTCAAATCATAGATGAATCGCTGCACACTTGTAGGCGTTGTTTCTTTCAGTCAATCTTTCTTCTTTTATTATTGAATAACGCGTCCCGCTCTCACTGACAGTCCTTGGTGTGCGTCGGCTGTGTTTCTCCGCATCAAAAAATAGTTCCCATACACAAATGAGTAAGACGAGTCCTTTGCGCCGTGAATTGCATCATCATTCACGCTTGAAGTAAATACCCCTTGCGCTGAAAGTAATGAGGAGACAAAATCAAGTACATTAAATCACTTTAGACCAGATACTTAGTTGGCGCCACAAGAATGTAGTTAATGTAGGAATCCAACCTGTGGTTCTTATAGATTCAGACATTGGCTGAGTCACCAGGAAAATGCTTCAACACACTTATTTAGGTCTGGGAACAGTGGGGACACACTGAATGTGGCTTGGGGGGGGGCGTATCCTTTTAAGACAGGTAAAACTACAGCAGTTTTTTGTTTTGGGGGGGGTAACACACTTAGCTAAACCTCTGAATGCTATTAATCTTGTTACGTGATTCTGTCCGCACTATACTGCACACTAGAGCATTAACTGAAATGTTGACTTCTGTAGCGTTAAATTTGGAGGAGTCGACAAGTCGCATGTTATTCTTTCTCTCCCTGCCTCTCTCTCTCTCTCTCACTCTCTCGGCGCGTAAACACAGACCAGGCGTAAACACAGACACCTGCAGGTAAGACAGTTGTGGTGGGCTAACAAAACAATAGTGACAGACACACATCGCATGTGTGGAAATACTTCACTTTAGATGAAAAAAAAACGGCACAGGATCTGAAGAGCTATCGGCTAATGTGAGCAGCATTAGCCAACCTGTATGATAAGCAGCACAGACAACCCGCATTAAGACAACACACTCTTTTTTTCCTCCAAACACATGATATGGACAGTGTTGTGTTCCTCTTGTTGGCCTTAACTTATTACACGTAATATAAAAAGTGAGGACGTGTGACAGACGTGTGGACAGTCCAGTTTTAGAGCTGTGGGTCCAGACCAAATGGGGACATATGTTCACCTACTGATGTTCAGTTACATTTAACAGAAAACTCTTTGCTAACGTTAGCCTTTGTTTTGTTGCAGTTAAATGCTGTTTGTGTCAATGGACATTGTTGCTCATTACTGGACAGACGTGTGTCCGTGTTTTGTTTGTTTTTTAGCCATGTGTCTGTTGTTTCTCCGCTGACAATGTGATGACGCAACTCAACTTTATTGACAGATAAGTCAACATGAAAAAAACTGAAGTTGTTACTGCCCTACTGCACACTATACTATTAGTGCATTTCAGTGTAGTTTAGAGTATTGTAGTATATTCGTTAGTGCATTTTTGTATTTATATGTGTGTATGTGTGGGGGGGGGGTACATTTTACTGTATTTTTAGTGTTTTTTAGTCTATTTCAGTGTATTGTAGTCACGTATTTGTTCTGAAATTAAACAACTCCAAGGTATTTTTGTTGGAATCATTATATTTGTCCAAACAAATTGACCTTTAGTTGAACCGCAAATTAAAATTAACTATAAACTCAACTAAACAAGGGGGGATTTTTATTTTTAACTATATTTTTTAGTGTATTTTAGTGTACCTTTGTGTATTTCAGTGAAATTTTGTGTATTGTAGTATATTCATTAGCACATTTGTAGTGCATTTTACTCCATTTTTAGTGAATTTTATTGTATTTCTGTGTATTTGATGCTGCATATTAGTGCATTGCAGCATATATTTTTGTCGGGGGGGGGATGCATTTTACTGTATTTTTAGTAAATCTTTGTCTGCTTTAGTGTATTGTAGTCATGTATTAGTTCTAAAATTAAAGAACTATGGGTTAGGGTTAGTTTTGTTGTCATCATTATTGGAACAAATGGACTTTTAGTTGAACCAGGAATTAAAATGAACTAAAACTCAGCTAAAGCAGAGCTGGTATAATCACCTTTTCCAGCCTGAACACTGGTGTCATAGTAAATAAACCCATGTTCAAATCTTCTAACTGCGTTCGTGTGAAGAAGCTGAGACGCAGAGAGAATAAGTATGTAATGCTCTGCTGCTGCGGCACACACACACACACACACACACACACACGCACACACGCACACACACACACACACACAGCCTCTTCAAAGTGCTATGTAAATCCTCCTGCATGACTCCTTAGAAACTGTTGGATGTTGTAATTCCAGCTGATGGGAGTGGGCGGGGCCAAACGTGGGTGTGCTGCTGCTGTGGCGGTGAAAGGCGAATTAACTTTTAGCTCTGCGTCCTCCACCAAAAACCACAGCTGTGAAAACCTCAGAAATCTAATGC
This sequence comes from Siphamia tubifer, assembly GCA_020466265.1. Lineage (NCBI taxonomy): Eukaryota > Metazoa > Chordata > Actinopteri > Kurtiformes > Apogonidae > Siphamia > Siphamia tubifer. The sequence goes on from CM035793.1 coordinate 9,414,527, forward strand.
GACATGTTTGGTCTGAATTTAAAACAGCTCTATGACTGTGACACAAATGAGAGCCATTAAGAATCAACTGGCTTCATGTGGCAGAGAGAACGTCCACCCACCTGAGAGAACGGTCCAATGACCTGAGAGAACCTACATCTACAGTCATAGAACCTAGATCTACAGACATAGAACCTACATCTACAGACATAGAACCTAGATCTAGAGTCATAGAACCTACATCTACAGACATAGAACCTAGATTTACAGACCTAGAACCTAGATCTACAGACATAGAACCTAGACCTACAGACATAGAACCTAGATCTACAGACATAGAACCTACATCTACAGACATAGAACCTAGATCTAGAGTCATAGAACCTACATCTACAGACATAGAACCTAGATTTACAGACCTAGAACCTAGATCTACAGACATAGAACCTAGACCTACAGACATAGAACCTAGATCTACAGACATAGAACCTACATCTACAGACATAGAACCTAGATCTAGAGTCATAGAACCTACATCTACAGACATAGAACCTAGATTTACAGACCTAGAACCTAGATCTACAGACATAGAACCTAGACCTACAGACATAGAACCTACATCTACAGACCTAGAACCTGCATCTACAGACCTAGAACCTACATCTACAGATGTAGAACATATATCTACAGACATATAAACTGCATCTACAGACCTAGAACCTGCATCTACAGACCTAGAACCTACATCTACAGATGTAGAACATATATCTACAGACATATAAACTGCATCTACAGACCTAGAACCTTCATCTACAGATATAGAACCTACATCTACAGACAAAGAACCTACATCTACAGACCTAGAACCTACATCTACAGACATAGAATCTACATCTACAGATATAGAACCTACATCTACAGACCTAGAACCTGCATCTACAGACATAGAACCTACGTCTACAGACCTAGAACCTACATCTACAGACATAGAATCTACATCTACAGATATAGAACCTACATCTACAGACATAGAATCTACATCTACAGACCTAGAACCTACATCTACAGACATATAATCTACATCTACAGACCTAGAACCTACATCTACAGACCCACAATCTGCATCTAGACTGTAGTACTGGTTAGCGTTCCACACTTACTTGAATAGACCAGTTTAAATCCTTCGCCCGTACTTTCGGCGTCACTGTAAAACTCCAGCCACAGATGGTTGGAGGTAGAGATGAGCGTGAGGCCGAGCATGGAGGAGCCAGTAAACGCTCCCAGGACGTGCGCTGTGTTGTCTTTACCGTCATAAACCTGAAAAAAAAAAAACAAAACAGAAACACACTCAACACAAAAACCTGATTGGGACGGATGTGAAATCTAACTAAAAACAGTTTCAGTCTCTGATGCCATTAACACAAGCCTGGGTATTTTTAAATTCACATATGTGACCCACCACCACGAAACCAGGCATAAGTCGCGCTGAGCCGTTCAAAGCTACAGCCAAATTTAGGCTGGAAGGCGATTCTTTGTGTGTGTTTACATTTTATCAAAAAACGGTACCTTAACACCTCTATTTTCAGTTCCTGTGGTCATTACATTGAAATCCAATCAATAAAGGTGTTTATTGAGTCAATTATTTAAGCGGCGACAAAAGTTGAGGGATTGCTGAGCAAAGACAAATCCGACTTCCTCCTCTTTTCGCCGAACAAAACGATCTCCGTTCCGTGGGTAAACACCCAAGTGTTTGGTACGAGGTAAAAGCCTATATTGAATGTTCTGTTCAATGGTGTAAGCCAAATGATTATAATACGTCGCACTTCTGTCCTATTATTATAACATATAAAACTTCTGTGACATATCCATCAGAGTGTCCTTTAACATCTGTGAATAATTTGTGTCAATCGGATACAAATTATTATGCATTGCTAAGGACGTCCTACCCCAAAACAGTCCAAAACTTTGACGGACAATTTCTAAAAAATGTAAATTGCAAAATATGTCCAAATGTGGATATTAAAATTACCATAACTTTGGTTCTACTTGTGATAGAAACATAAATTTTTAACCATCTTAAACCTTAGTTTCCACTCTACCAAACGACACAGATAACTCAGTTTTGATTTCCAGACACTTATGCCTGGTTTCGTGGTGGTGGGTCACATATTTTTAAGCTCCAATCAAAAAAAATTGTGCACTCAACAAGTTTTTTTTTCTTTTTACATTCATATTGATCCACATAAATAGCGGTTAAAGCCCACCCAGTCTGTCGGTGGCAGTGTTAGACCAATGACATCTCTACAAAAGCCAATCAGAATCGATTATCGATTATCACTGATACTCCTTCTTCCTGTTCCAATCCACAGAAGAGAACGAAGCTTGGTGAAGTCTTTTGTTTGGGCTGACAATGAAGTTGACAACAACACCTTTCACGAAATTCTCCCACCAGACAACAGTCCGTCCAGGTCGGACCCAAAATCGCCGACGTTGGCAGTACCGGCGCGCTCTTTGATCGGTCACAAGAAGATGCGCATTTGCTGACCTCTGAACCCTGATGCGTCTCTGCTGGTCTATGACTTGGATCAGCTTTATTTTGAAAGGTAAACTTGTGAATATAATAAACCTTAATAAAATAAATGCTACTGTTCAAACTGTAACCATGTTTGCCAGGTGTACGATGCTAATCTTTATTGCACGAAATTAGCCTAAACCTTCATTTTGGTCTCTTGGTAACACTTTATAATGCCTACACACAATTGACTATGTATTAACCATTTATTACCCATTTATAAATGGGTTGTTCATTATGTATTAACCATTTGTTACCTATTTGTTGATGTCTTGTAAAGGTTCATACTAGTGTCTTCCAAAGATAAATGTTAAATGTGATTATTTTTAACCAACAGGTGCAGTGTTTGTATATCTGCTTAACAGGTAAACAAAGAAACAGTTGTAAACACTGCACCTGTTGGTTAAAAATAATCTAATTTTACATTTACACTAGTATGAACCTTTACAAGACATTAACAAATGGGTAATAAATGGTTAATACATAGTCAATTGTGTGTGGGTATTATAAAGTGTTACCGCTCTCTTTATACACAATCTTTTTATAAAGATTTGTTTTCAGAGGAAGAAAAAACACAAATGAATGCAAATGTCTGCGTTTTCAAAAATACCCGGTTTTGTGTCAACGGGCCCTGAGTTCTATTTTTTTTTATCTTATTATGGTTTATTTATTTATTAAAAATATATATTTATTTTATTTAACTTTTTTAAATGTTTTCTTTTTTTTTAATTATTCACTTAACATTGTTTAGTTGAATTGTTGACATAGATGTCAGACATATGTACCGTGTGTGTGTGTGTGTGTGTGTTTACTTTGAGTATATCCCCCTGGGCCAGATGAAAGGTTCGAGCAGAGATGTTGATGCCTTTTCCCGCCTGAACCTGGAGTCAAACATGAAGCACAAACTAAATGAACACGTTCTAGCACATGTTTGAACAGTCAGATCATTTCTGTCACAGTTAGTTTTTTAATTCTTTCACTTCAGTTGAAAAAAAACTGACTGATCCATGTAGACATTTACTATATAAGGACGTGAGATTTAAATCAAGTGAAGACAAAAAAATGTAACTGTGACCTTAAGTGGATTAGTTTCATTTCGAGTTTAAATCAGATTAAAATCAGACAGAATCACCTACAGAGGAACTTTTTAGTCAGACACAAGAAGTGATTTATAGACAATAGATCTGGAACTAATGTGATTAAAGAAAGATGAGTTTAACTGGTTCAACTGGAAGATTTGTTTATTTATTTTGTGTAATTAAAGTTTTTTTTTCAGAATTCAAGATTCTTTTCTTCCTTAATTACAGTTTTTTTGCTTCAAATTTTCTTAATTCAAAACTCTTTTTTTTACTTAATTCAATATGTTTTTGTGCTTGATTAAACATGTTTTTTTACTCCATTGAAGGATTTTTCCTTAATTTTTCTTTTTTTGCTTAATTAAAAAAAATTAGTTTTATTCCAGATCATTTTTTCAATCCTGATTTTTTTTCCTATTTCTTTTCTTCCTCTTTTAAAAAAAAAACTTAATTCAAGATTTTCTTTTGCTGCATTCAAGATGTATTTTTTTTGCTTAATTCAATAATATTTAAATAATTTCAAGCTCAGAATTCTTCCAGTTGAACCATTTAAATTTTCTTCAATCAGATTAGTTCCAGATCTATTGTCGATAAATGTGACTGAAGGTGATTCTGTCTGTTTTTAATCTAATCACATATTTAAACTAGAAATAAAAAACTAAAACTATACTTCATCATATGTATTTCTTTTTTCCAGCCTGTGCTGTCAGTGGAGTTCTTACCTGGATGCTGTAGATGCACTCGTGGTTGTTGTCATAGTTCATGGGATAGTTTGGAGACAGAAGGATCCCTTCATTATTGATCACTGAAGAACCACACTCCGCTGATGACAAAGACAGAAAAAGGAAAATTAAATACAAAACTCATGGCTGATTTTAGTTTAGGCTCTGTTCCTAAATCTGACTATTGTTTCCATATGTGATCTGTTAAATACAATCCCAACAGATTACAAGGTCACAGGTCAAGTTTTAGACTTTCACCCCTTAGCCCTCCGTTTTGCATGTAGGGGTTGGGGTTGGGGTGTCCCAATTTACATTAAGGCAGCGGGGTAGGGGGAAGGGTTTTATACCCCTTCAAACAGAGACTGTCCAGAGGCAGACTCCAAACAGAGGGGTACGAGAAATTTCCCAGAATACAATGTGAATCTTTTTGAAAATGGCGGCATCTACGAAAGAAGTACACAAATGTAGAATGTTCGCCATAATTAACTGTTTTTAAGTTGTGATAACTGCTGTATTGTATAAAGTTTGACATTGTTGCAATGTCATCTGAACCCGCTTTATCCTCACTAGGGTCATGGGGGTCACTGGGGGCCTAATCCAGCTACAATGGGTGAAGGCGGGGTACACCCTGTATGAGTCTCCAGTTCATCTCAGGGCTGAGCATATATAGACAAACAATCACTGTCACATTCACACCTATGGACAATTTAGATTAACCAGTTAACCTATCAGTGCATGTGTTTGGATGGTGGGAGGAAACTGGAGAAAACCCACGTGGACACGAGGAGAACATGCAAACTCCACACAGAAAGTTCTGGTGTGGGAATAGAACCAGGGACTTTCTGTCTGTGAGGCACCACTGCACCACTGTGCCGCCCTTCTTGCAATGTGTAATGGTAATTTTCTCCATAAAACACACACGAAAAAAATAGCTAATTACGTAAACGTGGAGTAATCGGTCGATGTATTGCACTTCTCTGATTCGACGCAGATTTAGTAAAAATATCAACATAGCCCATGTGAACATGACAACAACAGCAGCAGACATGTTTGTTTACAGATGTTGTTTTTGGTTACAGAACAACTGGTGGAGTGAACTGATGAGGTGAGTGTTGAAGGGGTGTCCCAATTCATAGGGATTCGTTTTCAAGCCCTACCCCTTATAGCTGCGTTTGAAGGGGCAAGGGGTAAGAAATCGAAATGGGATTGGGCCTTAGTTTTTCCATCAGACATATGCACAAAACTTGTTGAAAAAACAGAAGTTCATAATGTCAGTTTTTCCATTAAAATCACAAATGTGATGCTTTGTTTATTTCTTGTGGTAGACGACAGTAGAAGTCGTTATAAACATGAAGGTCAATCTGCTGTAGTTTGACACATACTGTATATTCATTCTTCTTCTATCTTCTCTCTATCTGATACTAAATTCAAATGCTGTGGTTTCCTGCTGTTTACACACAAACGTGTTTCAACTGGAAAAACAACTGGAAGATTCTTCTCTGGTTCTAATGTTCATCAACATCTGTTTATTTAATTCACTGATTGTAGTTGTGAAAAAAAAGTCTTTTCACTGTAGTTTCACATAATAAACCATTTATGATACGACTAAAAAAACACATCTGACCAAGAACAAGCATTTTAATGGAAAAAATGAGGGTTTTGTCGAATTTGTGTTTTTCCATTTGGTAAAATTTTATTCAGAGCTTCTATTTGTCTAAGGGAGAGAGAGAGAGAGAGAGAGAGAGAGAGAGAGAGAGAGAGAGAGGGAGAGAGAGAGAGCGAGAGAGAGAGAGAAGTCACTTTTTCACTGGATATATTTGCAAAACTTTACCAATATTTACTAAGTGTTAAAAAAACTGAAATGTGTGATGTCTCTTTTTCCATGTGATGATTTGTTTATTTACTGTGGTAGATAAAAGTAATAATGAACAAAATACTCCGTCCCCGTCTCACACACATTCGACCTGATTTTCCCAAACTGTTATCATTGTGGAAACACATTTTTTGGTGAATGTGACATCTGACCTTTGACCTACATTCACCAATATTTAATGGGATCCATTCTGGACCTGTCATGACCTCCGTTCCAGTGACCTTTCCCCCAATCTCCACACTCACCTGGTCCTGCACTGCGCAGCTGCAAGCCGTTCCTAATCGGTGGCTATATAAGCAGTAAGGCTTGTAGCTGCCAGTGCAGGACCATTCAGACATGTCACCTCCATAACCCGGACTTTTGCTTCCATCTCCCCAATCACCATAACCCGGACACTCATCATCACCACGGACTCTGGCCGTCCACCCCCAGGTTGTGTTTGTCTTGTTTTTATGTTGTTTTGTTATTAAATTATTTTGCCCTTCAGTACTGTGCAATGGAGTCCTCCTTTCACCTCACCCCGATCCGTGACAGAATGGTCCTGCCACCATCTGGACTCCGCCAGTGCTGAAGGGACACTTTTTGTTTTTAGTTTTCCCCGTTTTGTTCTGTCTAAAGTCTGTCCAGTCTTGCGTTCTGTCCCTGTCTGTGTATTTCCCAGTTTGTTATGTTTCCCTGCCCCAACATTCAGTTTATCTGCCCAGCGTCCTGTATATCCTTCCTAGCGTCCTGTATATCCTTCCTAGCGTCCTGTATATCCTTCCTAGCGTCCTGTATATCCTTCCTAGCGTTCTGTGTCGCTTTCTAGCGTTCTGTGTCGCTTTCTAGCGTTCTGTGTCGCTTTCTAGCGTTCTGTGTCGCTTTCTAGCGTTCTGTGTCGCTTTCTAGCGTTCTGTGTCGCTTTCTAGCGTTCTGTGTCGCTTTCTAGCGTTCTGTGTCGCTTTCTAGCGTTCTGTGTCGCTTTCTAGCGTTCTGTGTCTCTGGCTAAGCGGTCTGTGTTTCTGGCTTAAGCGGTCTGTGTCTCTGTCCCGTTCTGTGTTTTCTTGCCCAGCGTTCTGTGTATCTGGCTTAAGCGTTCTGTGTCTCTGTCCCGTTCTGTGTTTTCTTGCCCAGCGTTCTGTGTATCTGGCTTAAGCGTTCTGTGTATCTGGCTTAAGCGTTCTGTGTCTCTGGCTAAGCGGTCTGTGTTTCTGGCTTAAGCGGTCTGTGTCTCTGTCCCGTTCTGTGTTTTCTTGCCCAGCGTTCTGTGTTTCTGGCTTAAGCGGTCTGTGTCTCTGTCCCGTTCTGTGTTTTCTTGCCCAGCGTTCTGTGTATCTGGCTTAAGCGTTCTGTGTATCTGGCTTAAGCGTTCTGTGTATCTGGCTTAAGCGTTCTGTGTATCTGGTTTAAGCGTTCTGTGTATCTGGTTTAAGCGTTCTGTGTATCTGGTTTAAGCGTTCTGTGTATCTGGTTTAAGCGTTCTGTGTATCTGGTTTAAGCGTTCTGTGTATCTGGTTTAAGCGTTCTGTGTATCTGGTTTAAGCGTTCTGTGTATCTGGTTTAAGCGTTCTGTGTATCTGGTTTAAGCGTTCTGTGTATCTGGTTTAAGCGTTCTGTGTATCTGGTTTAAGCGTTCTGTGTATCTGGTTTAAGCGTTCTGTGTATCTGGTTTAAGCGTTCTGTGTTTTTGGCTTAAGCGTTCTGTGTTTTTGGCTTAAGCGTTCTGTGTTTTTGGCTTAAGCGTTCTGTGTTTTTGGCTAGCGTTCTGTGTTTTTGGCTAGCGTTCCGTGTTTTTGGCTAGCGTTCCGTGTTTCTGGCTAGCGTTCCGAGTTTCTGGCTAGCGTTCCGAGTTTCTGGCTAGCGTTCCGAGTTTCTGGCTAGCGTTCCGAGTTTCTGGCTAGCGTTCCGAGTTTCTGGCTAGCGTTCCGAGTTTCTGGCTAGCGTTCCGAGTTTCTGGCTAGCGTTCCGAGTTTCTGGCTAGCGTTCCGAGTTTCTGGCTAGCGTTCCGAGTTTCTGGCTAGCGTTCCGAGTTTCTGGCTAGCGTTCCGAGTTTCTGGCTAGCGTTCCGAGTTTCTGGCTTTTTGTCTTGTCTTCTGGCTTTTTGTCTTGTCTTCTGGCTTTTTGTCTTGTCTTCTGGCTTTTTGTCTTGTCTTCTGGCTTTTTGTCTTGTCTTCTGGCTTTTTGTCTTGTCTTCTGGCTTTTTGTCTTGTCTTCTGGCTTGTTGTCTTGTCTTCTGGCTTGTTGTCTTGTCTTCTGGCTTGTTGTCTTGTCTTCTGGCTTGTTGTCTTGTCTTCTGGCTTGTTGTCTTGTCTTCTGGCTTGTTGTCTTGTCTTCTGGCTTGTTGTCTTGTCTTCTGGCTTGTTGTCTTGTCTTCTGGCTTGTTGTCTTGTCTTCTGGCTTGTTGTCTTGTCTTCTGGCTTGTTGTCTTGTCTTCTGGCTAGTTGTCTTGTCTTCTGGCTAGTTGTCTTGTCTTCTGGCTAGTTGTCTTGTCTTCTGGCTAGTTGTCCTGTCGCCTGGCGTTGTGTCTTTTCGTCGGTCTTGGTCTGTCGTTGGTCTGTCGTTGGTCATTTCTGTCTGTTCCTGTCCCTGACTCTTGCCCGTTGCTCGCTTCTGTCCTCTGTCCCTGCCTGTTGCCCGTGGTTGGCTTCTGTTCCCTGTCCCTGCCTGTTGCCCGTGGTTGGCTTCTGTTCCCTGTCCCTGCCTGTTGCCCGTGGTTGGCTTCTGTCCCCTGTCCCTGCCTGTTGCCCGTGGTTGGCTTCTGTTCCCTGTCCCTGCCTGTTGCCCGTGGTTGGCTTCTGTCCCCTGTCCCTGCCTGTTGCCCGTTGCTGGCTTCTGTCCCCGGTCCCTGCCTGTTGCCCGTGGTTGGCTTCTGTTCCCTGTCCCTGCCTGTTGCCCGTGGTTGGCTTCTGTTCCCTGTCCCTGCCTGTTGCCCGTTGCTGGCTTCTGTCCCCCGTCCCTGCCTGTTGCCCGTTACTGGTTTCTGTCCCCTGTCCTTGCTTGTTGTTCGTTTCTGCCTGCCTGTTTCCTGTCCCTGCCTGTTGCCCGTTTCTTCGTTTTGTCTTGTTCCTGTCTCAGCCAGAGTCCGTGGTGACCCCACCCAATCAGTCTCCTTGGTCCTCAGTCAGACCAGTCCAGTTGCTCCTGCTACCAACCCAGACCTCTCAGGCCACTCAGTCCTGAGGGTCTTCCGCCCGGAAGGGTTCAACGCCGCCCTACTCAGGGGGTTTCCACACCGCCCTGCCCAGAGGGATGCCACACCGCTCTGCCCAGAGGGTACTCCGCCCAGGGGGTTTCCACACCGCCCTGCCCAGAAGGATGCCACACCGCTCTGCTCAGAGGGTACTCCGCCAGGGGGTTTCCACACCGCCCTGCCCAGAAGGGATTCCACACCGCTCTGCCCAGAGGGTACTCCGCTCAGGGGGTTTCCACACCGCCCTGCCCAGAAGGATGCCACACCGCTCTGCCCAGAGGGTACTCCGCCAGGGGGTTTCCACACCGCCCTGCCCAGAAGGGATTCCACACCGCTCTGTCCAGAGGGTACTCCGCCCAGGGGGTTTCCACACCGCCCTGCCCAGAAGGATGCCACACCGCTCTGCCCAGAGGGTACTCCGCCAGGGGGTTTCCACACCGCCCTGCCCAGAAGGGATTCCACACCGCTCTGCCCAGAGGGTACTCCGCCCAGGGGGTTTCCACACCGCCCTGCCCAGAAGGATGCCACACCGCTCTGCCCAGAGGGTACTCCGCCAGGGGGTTTCCACACTGCCCTGCTCAGAAGGGATTCCACACCGCTCCGCCCAGAGGGTACTCCGCCCAGGGGGTTTCCACACCGCCCTGCCCAGAAGGATGCCACACCGCTCTGCCCAGAGGGTACTCCGACCAGGAGGTTACCATGCCGCCCTGCTCGGTGAAATACTACTTAAAAATGTTTTTATTTTTGAGCTCTGGACAACGGGGGGGGGGGGGGGGGGGGGGGGGGGTGTTTGTGTTTTTTTTTTTTTGTTTGTTTGTTTTTTAGGGGCTTCAGGAGCCGCCCCTTAGGGGGGGGGTACTGTCATGACCTCCGTTCCAGTGACCTTTCCCCCAATCTCCACACTCACCTGGTCCTGCACTGCGCAGCTGCAAGCCGTTCCTAATCGGTGGCTATATAAGCAGTAAGGCTTGTAGCTGCCAGTGCAGGACCATTCAGACATGTCACCTCCATAACCCGGACTTTTGCTTCCATCTCCCCAATCACCATAACCCGGACACTCATCATCACCACGGACTCTGGCCGTCCACCCCCAGGTTGTGTTTGTCTTGTTTTTATGTTGTTTTGTTATTAAATTATTTTGCCCTTCAGTACTGTGCAATGGAGTCCTCCTTTCACCTCACCCCGATCCGTGACAGGACCACCTCACACCTTTCCTGAAAAGTTCCTAAAAATTGGTCCAGTAGTTTTTGTGTAAACCTGCTGCAGACAGACAGACAAACTAAACCAACAACAACACCCCTCTCCCCTTTGGGGGGCAGGGTAATCATTTATTGGATTTATATAGCACTTTTTTGGCCAATCAAAGTACTTTACATTTACTACGGAGCTTCTAAACATCCACATGGGTCAAACTGCATCTTACACCAATAATTGATATGTATTGATTGAATTCATAGATGTGAAGTTATTAAACATTTTAGATCAGTAGATGGTTTTAGTGGATGGTTAGCCTTGCCGCACTATCCCTATTCATTACATGTATGGGTCTAGTGGTGCTTCATAGTCATCGGGAGGCGGAGCTAAAAGGTTGTCTTTCAAATTCCTCTGTATGCAATAGGACGTTACTACAACCAATCAGTGTAATCTGTAGGATGATGTAGTTAGATGCTGGAAACTCCGGGAGGTTACGATTGACTAAACAAAATGGTGGATTATGGAGCTTAATGACTGTTGTCGCTTCTGTAAAAATTATTTAAAGATTACTGATGTTTTCTCCCATTCTTCACTCATCTTTCATAAAAGGAAATCACCACCCAGTCAGCAGTCATCCGTTGTCATTGTTGTTCTTCTTCTATGGTTGTTTTCGGTTGTTTCTCTCCGAATCGGCGCACCTCTCCTGTCACTTTGTCACCCGTCCTCTGACTCTACACTGCACTGTGATTCGTCGACCAGTTTCAGGGAAATCTATCCAAAAGCGACATTGACTCGACATCACTAGACTAGACAAATTATATTTACTGCCGCTAGGGGTGTGGAGCGCGGCTAAGCTAGTGGATGGTAGGTGTGAAGATGAAATAGAATCTCAAATAAACAAGGTTTATGTGTTGTAACTTCGGCCCAATTATTCATTCACTCTCACATGCTCCCTCTGGTGGTGGTAAACTACATATGCATCCAGTTGTCCTGGGGCAGACTGACTGGTTGACAGTTGCCCCTCTGACCACCACCAAACATTCATACACCAGTCTGAGTGACACTGGAGGTAAAGAGGGTCAAGTGTCTTGCCCAAGGACACAATGGTCCTTGGGCAGAACGGGATTCAAACCGCTAACTCTTCAGTTATTGGACAATCCACTCTACCAAGTGAGCCATGTGAAAAAATATATTTCCACTGTAGTTTCACGTAATAAACACTATATGCTAGATGCTCTGACCAGCATAAAAGGTTTTAATATAAACATGTCTATAAATCACTTCTTCTGTCTCGACTTAAAAGTTCCTCTGTAGGTGATTCTGTCTGATTTTAATCTGATCACAGATTTAACTAGAAATGAAACTAATACACTTCAGGTCAGGCTCATATTTTTTAAGTGTGGGAGCCGCATTCTACTGGCAGCATTTTTATTACCACGGCCAAGGAGGTATTAAATTCGGGTCCGTTTGTCTGTCTGTCTGTTTGTCTGTCTGTCTGTCGGGCAGGATTATATAAAAAAAAGTTCTGAACAGCTTTTGATGAAACTTTCAGGAATGATAGATAATGGGTCAAAGAAGAACCCATCAGTGGTAATATCTCAGGATTCAGACAAAATAGATTCTCACAGTTTTTTTTTTTTTCATTCACATCGTCTCACCTTCAGACATCAGATGGTCGACACCTATGGCTCCATCATGTCAAGTCATATGATCTGGGGTCATATGATCTGGGGTCATATGATCTGCTGTCTCTGACTGCCTTGTATTTATTTGTGTTTTTGCTTGAAAAACCAAAATAAATTTAATAAAACATATATAAATAAATAAATAAATGTAAAAATCAGGAACCAAGCGAAAAATAAATACATTAACACAAATAATTAATTTATTGTTCCTTGAATTAAGCAAAAAAAAAATCTTGAATAAACAAATATATATCTTGAATAAATAAATCCACCAGTTAAACCAGATTTTGCTCAGATTTTTTCAAACAGATTAGTTCCAGATCTATTGTCTATAAATCACTTCTTCTATCTGACTGAATATTTCCTCTGTAGGTGATTCTGTCTGATTTGAATATGATCACAGATTTAAACTAGAAATAAACATAATCCACTTCAGGTCAGGTTCATATTTTTAGGATGTGGGAGTCTTCACTTTCACCTGAACTGAACTGTGGACAGTCTTTATGCTCATAAATCCTGCGTGTCTTGCTGAAGTGTCTGTATATTTATCAGTGTCTACGTTTGCACTTCTTCCCTTCATCACTAGTACAGACGTACGTCTGCAGGCGTCGGCAAACACCTTCAACTGTGTCTTAATCAGTAGCTTTGATGTTTTCCACTTCCCTGTTGCTCATAAATCCAGTGTCATGTGGGCGTGATCGGCCTCTGTCCATGGTCCTGAAACGCAACTACACCGCCTCCCATATCACAGCTGCCGCCCAAAAATTAAACCTTTCATATGTTTTTGAGTTGGAATTACAAATGAACATCCAACTGTTAAAGGTGGGGCGGGAGATCTTTTTTTTTTTTTAGCATTTTTTACTATACTGCTTGAAAACCTCTTCACGATCCAATAGCACGCAAAAAAACCCCTAAATGTCTAGAGCAGGGGTCTCAAACTCATTACTTTCAGGGGTCACATTAAGCCCTATTTGATCTCCAGTGACCAGTAACCAGTAAAATAATTGCATAATAATAACCTAAAAAATGACAATAACACATTTTTGTGTTTGTTTCAGTGCAAACAAACCTCATTACCTTTTTATACTTTTTTAAGATAACCTATCCAACAAGACAAATGTGAATAACCTGAAAAAACTGAAATGTCACGTGGAATTCTAACAATATTATGCATCAATTTATCATTTACGCACGTACATTATGGATCAGATCTGCTACAAAGACACAAAATTGTTAAAATTGTCCTTAATTTTCTTTATAAATTTCAGGTTGTTCGTATTTATTCAGGTTTTTCACATATAAATAATTATCAAGTGTAAATATGTTCCTAATGTAATGTTATTTTTTGCACTATAACAAGGACAGAGATTTGAAGTTATCATTATTTATGGGCATAATTTCAATTATTTTCACATCAAAATGAGAAGAAAATATGGAGTCATTCTTTTTTTTGGAGGTTATTCTGCTATAATTTGACTCTAGATAATATTGGTCTGTATGTGGAACCTGAACTAAAATCAGTTCCAAAACCTTGACTGTGGTATTTTTGCACTTAGCAAATTCATCCCAGGGGCTGCATGGGAACCTTTGATGGGCCACATTTGGCCCCCGGGCCGCATGTTTGAGACCCCTGGTCTAGAGGGTGGAACAGGAGGAAAACCCCGGCCAATCAAAAGACGACAACCGACAGCAAAACCAAAAAACGTAACAGGACCAGGTTAGTAATCGCTGTGGTTTCCCAGAGCTGGCGTCAACTGAAAAAGAAAAAGGGGCTCGAAACCGATGCTAAGGTGGCCATGTTTGTACTCGATAGGTTAAATTATACTGTTAGGATTATATACAGGGTGGCTGTGGCTCAGTAGGTAGAGCGGGTCGTCCAAAGATTGAAGGGTTGGCGGCTCTGGCTGTCCACATGTTGAAGTGCCCTTGGGTAAGACACTGAATCCTGACTTAGTCTCCCAGTAGGACTGACAGAACCTTAGAAACCTACTGGTGTATGAGTGTGTGTGAATGAGTGAATGTGAGGCTAATGTAAAGAACTTTGAACCATCAAGGTGGAAAAGAACTATAGAAGTGCAGAACATTTACCAGTCTATAATATTTCAATTTACTAATCAGTTATAGATATTGTATTCACCCTGTGAATTAAAGATGTTGACAAAAATAGCCACTGTGGTGTTTCTTGTTGACTAATTGACGTGAGTTCTTGCAAATGGTCGTGAACTTCTGTGACCTCTCGAGACAGCGTGCACGGTCACGTATTCGTGAATTGTGAAGGTGTGGTTTTGAGGAGTGGGCTGAAGAAGAGGAGGGAGTGTTTATTTTCAAAGATCTCCCACTCTGCCTTTAAGAGCAAATGTTGTTGTTGTATATTTTCAGGAAATTATTACATAATTAGGTTTTATGACTATGTTTTTGATCAACTTTAGTAAAAATGTTGTTATATGTTCAAGAAATTATGACATTATTGGGGTTTTTAACTATATTTTTTAATGGAGTTAAGTAAAAAAATGTTTTGACATTTTCAGGAAATTATTACACTATGGCTTTTATTTTTACATTTTTGATGGTGTTTAGTACAAATCTTATTACATTTTCAGGAAATGATTGCATTATTGGGTTTTATTATTACATTTTTAATGGAGTCAAGTACAAATTTTCTCACATTTCCAGGAAATCATTACATCATTGGGGTTTATAACTATATTTTTGATGGAGTTAAGTACACATTTTCTCACATTTTCAAGAAAATATTACATTATTGGGTTTTATTACCATGTGTTTGATGGAGTTTAGCATACATTTATTTTTTTCAGGAAATTATTACATTATTGGGTTTTTGATCACCTTTAGTAAAAATTTTAGGTTTTCAAGAAATTATGACATTATTGGAGTTTCTAACTATATTTTTGATGGAGTTAAGTACACATTTTCTCACATTTTCAGGAAATTATTACACTATTGGGTTTTATTTTTACATTTTTGATGGTGTTTAGTACAAAATCTTCTTACATTTTCAGGAAATCATTACATCATTGGGGTTTAACTATATTTTTGATGGAGGTAAATACAAATTTTATTTCTCTATTGTGTTTTAATATGACATTTTTGATGGAGCTTAGAATAAATGTTCTTATTTTTCAGGAAATCATTACATTATTAGGTTTTATGACTATGTTCACATTTTCTCACATGTTCAGACGCTACTATCCTCCTCCTCAGTTTTCTAGATAAATCCCACCCTGGATGGCAGGATAGACCGAGGTGTTAAAGAAAGTGTAAGTTTGTAATGAAATGTGACTAATTCTGCTCTATAGTGTCTTGTAAAAATATGAGTGTTGGACACTTTACGTCTATGACATAAATAAAAATCAATCAAGCGTCAAACGCTGGGAGGAACAAGCTGAGTGTTCAAACCTGTAAACCTGCCCCACACCATAAATAAAGGTTAACGACTTATTTGCATGTTTTTTTGTGAGGACGGCTTGAACATGTGACTGTCCTTATGGTGAAGACAGCCTTTAATGTCCAACAGCTGTGAAGGGACAGAAACTGCTGCTGTAACAATGAACATCTATGAACATCATTTACCTGCAGATCTGTCCTCTATGTGCACCTTCACTACAACTACACTATACCTCGCTCTACCTCTATCACTCCTCTCTCACTCTCTCTGTCCTTGTCTCTCTTCTCGATCTGTCTCTCCTCCAGCTGCTCCCCCTCCACCCCCCTCAGTGTCTCTCCCTCTCTTCTCTCTCTCCCTCTCTTCTCTCTCTCCCTCTCTCTCTGTCTCTCTCTCTCTCTCCGTCCTCTCTTTTCTCTATCTGTTTCTCCTCCAGCTCTTCCTCCTCTCTCTCTCTCAGCTCTCTCTCTTCTACACCCCCCCCCCCCCCCTCCACCCACCCCCCAGTGTCTCCTCTGGTGTAATAGTCATATTACAGCTGTCATATCGTCAATAAATCACACCACAACAGTTTCCATTTAGAAAATTACCTCTCCACCCTCTCCCTCTTTAACTCCCGTGCTCATCCCCCCCTCCCTCCCCCTGCCTCCCCCCTCAGTGTGAGCAGTGTCTCCTTTACCCTCTTCTACTTCAACCTTCCTCAACTCCACTTCATCATCCATTAACAGTGAAATTCAACCAAAACCATTGCAATCATTTTATATTCATGTGGATGTGTATATATACAGTATATATATATATATATATATATATATATATATATATATATATATATATATATATATATATACACTGTATATTATATATAGAATTATTAGTACACAGAAGTGATTCATCTTGTGTGTGCTGTCCTTTAATCCTGCTGCTGTAAACCTGGAATTTACCCTAATGGGACTAATAAAAATTTATCTTATCTTATCTTATCTTATCGTATCTTATCGTATCGTATCGTATCGTATCGTATCGTATCGTATCGTATCGTATCGTATCGTATCGTATCGTATCGTATCTTATCTTATCTTATCTTATCTTATCTTATCTTATCTTATCTTATCTTATCTTATCTTATCTTATCTTATCTCATCTCATCTCATCTTATCTTATCTCAGCAAAAGTGATAAAAATAAGATAATAGCTCAGAACTATGGTGTCAAACATGCGGCCCGGGGTCCAAATGCGGCCCACCAAAGGTTTCACTCCAGCCCTGTTGGATGAATTTACAAAGGCTGTTGAACTCACTGTGACTATGACCTTTGACCTACATTCACCCAAATTTAATGGGATCTATTCTAGACCTTTACTGAAAATGTAATAGAAATTGTTCCAGTAGATTTTTGGGTAAAGCTGCTGATAAACAAATAAACAATCAGACAAACAAACCAAAAACAATGAGGGTGGGGTAATAATGACATTTATCTGTTTATCAGATTTTTGTTTCGCTGAACTGTTGACCGTCTGTCTGTAATGGCTTGTATTTTTCAAAAACAATATTTACTAAAAAAGAAAGAAAAACAGTGGATTTGAAGCCGTTTTTAACTTTCTTTAATTTACTTCCTTTTCTTCTGATTGATACCCCCTCCTTCTCCATTACTATATTTAATTTAATTTATCCGTACATATAAAATGGGTTTTTTTTGTCCTTTAAATTTTTTAACAAATGTTTATAATGACATTTATCCTGTCCCATCTGCTTTTTACTGACCCGTATTCTATTCTATTCTATTCTATTCTATTCTATTCTATTCTATTCTATTCTATTCTATTCTATTCTATTCTATTCTATTAGTATTGTTTTATCTTTAAAAAGATCAAATAAATATTTTTATTTGATCTTTTTTAACTGTTTTAACTACAATGTATTTTACTGTTGAACTCTGAGTTTTGTATCTAAAAATATAAAGTGATTACAAATCAAATGTATTATTATTATTATTATTATTATTATTATGAAATGTTGATCCGCTGTCTTTACTGTGCCTTATTTTCAATTAACAATATTGACGACAAAATAAAAGAATGTATTTGTAAAGCCCATAAATTCTGCATCTGTTCTGTATTTCTCTTTCTTTTCACTAATGAGCAGCAGAACTGACAGGAACTAAATATAAACAGTGTGATCAGTCTTTACGTGTGGAAAACTGGAACATTTCACACACACTGAACTAAAGAACGTCCTCCTCATCTGTCACCCTGAGTGTGTGTTTTATTCCCTCACCTCGTAAAGCACAAACATCTCGTCTTAACTCTTCTAGCCTGTGTTTTGTTTTTTTCATGGTTGTTTATTGATTCTACATCTACACTAAAATCTAATCTGATTGAACACATTTCCACGCTCACAAAACCCCTGAAGTTAAAGGTACAAACTATTTATTATCCTTCATGTTTTCACGCTCAGCTCCAGACTCATATTTCCTCTAAAAGCTTTGTCTTTTATTTATTTATTTTTTAGATCTATTATTTTTTAAAGATATAATTCTATGGTTATTTCATTAATATTACTGTGTTCTCTATTGTTATTGAATACATTGTGTGTTGGTTCTATTAAAAAAAAAAAGTCAGGATGTTTTTGTTTCCAGCTGTTTTTTTTTACGCTAGAAAAATGACTTGAGGTCGAACAATAGAGTTTACGGTACTTCCTCATACATGTCCATGATGCGGTGACGAGGCGTCTCTGATTGGCTCAGAATGCATGAAGGAACACCCCACCCCCTCTCTCTCTCTCACTCTCTGTATGTGTTTACTTTTACCAGAGTAACATCCAGTCAGGTTTTGTGCCCTCACTTGTTCTGAAAACATGCAGGGAAAAAAACGTGAACCAGTTTGATCCACCATTTTTTTCAAACTTGTGCAGCAGCTACTGTGGCGCCATCTTCTCTCGCAGATGCTAATGCTAATGCTACTACAGATTCGCTGCAATGGAGGACGGGTTTAATCCCACATGGATGATGCTAAAGTCCATCTGACGTCACTTTGACCAGCTTTTTCTGGGTCCCTGGTTCCTCTTGTTGTTTTCTGTGAATGCAGTATGCAGCCAGTGGAGGTGATGAACCACTGTCAAAGCAGCATGTGTCGGTAAGTCTGGGTGAACCATCAGATTCCAAAAGGAGCGTGGAAAAGTTGTTTTCAGCGGGATGACACCTTTAACCTTTATCTTCATCTGTATATGTGTTTAAATACTGCTTTAACATATTTGCGTGTTTTTACCATCTTTTTAAAACTAAATTTTTAACCCCCCCCCCCATATTTTAACTGAGTCTGTTTCTTCATGAAAAATGAAACAATTAATACAGATTAAAATGAAAAAACAACCTGTGATTAATTCTTTTTTTTAATTAAAAATCATTTAACACACACACACACACACATATATATATATATATATATATATATATATATATATATATATATATATACACACATACTGTATATCAGGGCATGTGAACAGAGCTGAGCACTGAGCAATTCCTGCTCCCCAACTTATGTGGGTGCTTTATATTATATCTGGCCACAGATGTCACAAAGCAGAATTGATGGTATGTGTTTTAGCCACATATAAAACCATTAAAAGTAAGTTAATAAGTAGATGCTGTGTTTAAACACGGATCTAGTTACGGGTTTAATGTACGTGGGTACCAGCGGGTTTGTAAAGTGGACTAGGAAGAGTTCATTCTGAATTGTGCAGAAATTTGGGTTATGTCACCAGGAACCCAAGGACCAACTGTGTTTGTTCACGTCCTTTACTTGCCCAGATACACACACACACACACAGAGCATTATTAAAAAGACTAAACCTATTCATTACATAATATTTGAATAAAGAAAATCAATAAAAACCTCCCTTCATGTTGTTCCAGTAGATCAACATCCACTGTTATTATTATGGGATGTTTCAGGTCTGGAGGTCAGCCATTCAAAACTTACAAAACTCTTCAGTCGACCAGATACTGACTCATTCTGTGATGTTTGACAACTGAAGAAATGAGTCATGAAAAGGCTTCATCCTGTTTGAAGGACTCTGTACAGAATGATGTTATTTTTTTCACTGTTCTGTAAAAACAAAGGCAACAGTGTTCTGTGGACGACAAAAGTACAAATAGAACTAGGCTAACGATTGCCTGTGTGTCTTTGTGTCACAATATTACAGAAGTTTCTACATTCATGAAGACCCTTGATGTTTTTGTGTTTAGCTGTTCAACACAAAAACATTGTATCACTGTTACACAACTGTGTGTGTGTGTGTGCTTGTATTCCTATCTTTATGGGGATATGTTTATAGTCACATCATGGGGACCTCTGACACTATGGGGACCAAAATTCAAGTCCCCATGAAGGTTAAATATGAATAAAGGTCCCCACTAGTAAAATAGAAATGATGTGGCCCTATAAGTACATGTATTTTATTTAATTTTTTTTTTTTTTTTTTTTTTTTTTTTTTTTTTACAGAAGTCCCAATAAAGCATGAGGGAAACAGATCTAAATCAAAACATGTATTTTTCAAAATACATGTTAATTTTTATATATTTTTTAAAATATGTATCTATTTATTCATTATTTTATAATTCTTTTCTTTAATTTAGTTTTTTCTTTTATTTTTTATTATTTACTTAGCTATTAATTTGTATTAATTCATTATTATAAAATATAATTTTCAAATTGTTAGCATTATTTTAAATTTTATTTTATTGAAAAAAAATGTTTGCACTCTCTACCCAATGTCTACTTGATTACAAACTTGGTCCTACTGAGACACATAAATGTGTGTGTGTGTGTGTGTGTGTGTGTTTTCACTGTGAAAATACATAAACACATTCATTCAGCACAAACTCACAAGCCTTTACTTACAGAGAAAAAAAGACTACACATAGATGAGACAAATACATACATACATACATTGAACAGCATGTTGACTGAGTGACTAGAAAAATAAATAAATCACTTGGCTGCATAACAACAGTCTAGGGCTGAAACAACAACTATTTTAATAGTCGACTAGTCACGACTACTGAATCAATTATTCGACTAATCTCGTCTCGTCATCTGAACCCGCTTTATCCTCACACCCTGTATGAGTCTCCAGTTCATCTCAGGGCTGAACATATATAAACAAACAATCACTGTCACATTCACACCTATGGACAATTAGATTAACCAGTTAACCTATCAGTGTATGTGTTTGGATGGTGGGAGGAAACTGGAGAAAACAGAACGTGTAAACTCCACACAAATAGGTCTGGTTTGGGATTTGAACCAGGGACTTTATGGCTGTGAGGAACATGTGCTAACAGCTGCACTACCAACTACCTGCTACCAGAAGTTTTGCTGTCATTGCAGGATCTTATAGTTGCTATCAGATAATAATAATAATAATAATAATAATAATAATAATAATAATAATAATAATAATAATAATAATAATAATAATAATAATAATAATAATAATAATGTATTGGATTTATATTACACTTTTTTAGCCACTCAAAAGCGCTTTACATTCGTGACCCATGATTCATTCACTGTCACATGCTCCCTCTGGTGGTGTTAATCTACACTTGTCCTGGGGCAGACTGACATTTACGGTCCCTCTGACCTGCATCAAAAATTCAATCAAAAGTGTGAGTGACACTGGAGGCAGGAAGTGTCTTTTCCCAAGGACACAACAGACTACGCAGGACAGAGTGGGATTCAAACCATCAACCTTTTTATTACTGAATGACCTGCTCTACCAACTGAGCCATGGCCGCCCCAAGTCAATAATCCAGTGAGATGCCTTACTGTTCGAAAAACATGTCTGGTGAAAATAGTCGACAATGAATTCCGTTGTCGACTATTTCTATTATCGATTTTTGTCGACAACGTCAACTAATCATTGCCGCCCTCCAAAAATCAGTCATCATGTGGATTAAAAGTGTACGATTGCTCTATTAGTTTAATCTGTCCTTATTTTTCATATTGTAATATGATATGGGCAAGTAATTTTCATCAACTCTAAATAAAATATTGATTTTAC
The DNA here is from genome assembly GCA_020466265.1 of Siphamia tubifer. Classification (NCBI taxonomy): domain Eukaryota; kingdom Metazoa; phylum Chordata; class Actinopteri; order Kurtiformes; family Apogonidae; genus Siphamia; species Siphamia tubifer. The sequence continues at coordinate 9,436,267 of CM035793.1, forward strand.
AAAAGTGCTTTGTTTGAATAACCACCCACTCTAAGACACTGACCTCTTCTGTTAATTTATTCATCAAACTAAATGTACTTAATCGTTTTCAGAATAATATATACATTTCTATTTTTCAGTCTAATCAATATACATTGTCTGAACATTTCATTTTGTATTTTGCTACCAATGCTGCAGTTCATACATACAGTAGAATCCTCGACTAAATCAACAGTTTCATTTGTGTCACAGTTTTCTATCAGGTTCAGTGGATGAAAATAAACGATGGAGACAATGTTCACATGGTCTTTGAAATAGCACAAAAAAATACATAAAAATTAAATAGCACATCACACTTATCCTTCAAGAGATTTTTGAGGGAATAAATTATGTGTAGTAGTTGATTAATTATCAACTACACACAAGTACACGCAACTACACTTACACAATGATACAAAACTACATAAAACTACACAAACACAACTACTTGGGGTGTGAATCTTTCCCTCACACGACATTCTGATTTGATTTCTGATTTAGGGCGATTCATAAAAATTAGTAAATAATAAGTACCATTCAGTATGTTATTATTATTATTATTATTATTATTATTATTATTATTATTATTATTATTATTATTATTATTATTATTATTATTATGTTTCAATGTTGATTGATTACATATTTCTTGCAGGTATTTGTGTTAAAACTATTTGTGTTTCCATTTAAATGTAATGAATAATATTTTTTTTCTTTTCAGTTCAGAACATTTAAACCAAAATGTTGAAATCACCAAAGTAAAGACAGTTGGTCAGAAGAGAAAGGTTTAAATCCAACATAAAAATAGAACTGATACTATTAAAACAACGGTTGTGTTTATTTCTGTGCCAACGCAGCCAGAGTTCAAATCATACAACAGCTTTTATTAAAATTACTCAACTATGTGAATATTCCAAACACTGATTAAATGTTTGTAATGGATTTGAATGTAAAACAAGATGGAATTAACCCTTTCTTGCATAAATGATGACAGTGGTTAACATGTGGTTAACTAACTACAGAAAATGTGAGAAGCAAAACCACATGAAAATGAGATAAAATATTAAGATGTGTTAACGCAGGGTCTCTGCGCATTTCTAAAAAACAAATACAATATTTTTTAAGACCATTTTAAGACCTTTGAGGATAAAACATAAGACCACTACCAAGGAATAAATACATACAGTAAAAAAAAACAACAAAAAACACACTCTAAGTTAAGACCAAAGCATACCGTTTGCAGAAACCATGCCGTTAGCATAGCGGTTGAAGCCACAGTATAGCACCTTTAGCATAGCGGTTGAAGCCACAGAATAGCACCTTTAGCATAGCGGTTGAAGCCACAGTATAGCACCTTTAGCATAGCGGTTGGGACGAATGCAGCTAAAGCTTGTGCTCGGACCCAGAGACACTGAAGGCAAAAGGTTGCACTTACATTAGTGAGCGTTGGGGTGAACATTGTCATGGGGACGTTGTTGTCTGACTAGCAGCATAGTGTGTCTGTATTTAACCCTTTAATGTGAGCGTCCAGGCCTTTACAGCCCATTGTTCCTAACGTCACATACTTTACATAGAGTTTCATATTCCCACATTGTTTTTGATAAACATCTGTTGTATTTCAACTCTTCAAACACACCTATCACTGAATTTGCACTTGCTCGTCTGGGTTCATGTTCACGTATGTCTGTTCCAACCACTACTCAATGAAGTAAATGCTGGTTAAAATGACACACTACCCCCTGCAGTGTGATTCCTGTTCTATTAGACGCATAACGGCTCTATGATAGAGCAACCATCTACTTTTTCAGCGTCTTGATAACAAACAATGCTCCCTAAAAATGCCCCCCCCCCCCCCTCCATGGTAAAATTGCCAAACGTTGACCGGTCCCTGGTAATAAAAAGGTTGGGGATCACTGCCATAGACGGTTAATTCAGAATTATTTTATTCAGATTAAATAATTCTGAATTAAATACCATCACGTAAATGTAGCTACGATCCCACAGTTTGAAAACGTCTGCCTCAGCTGGAGTGGAACAAAGGCTAGCATGTGCTTTTCTTACCGACACATCTTGGTAACGGAGCGCTCCACATTCTTCGCCCTCCTCCCAGACAGATTAACTCTGGCGCCCCCTCCAGCCGGTATCCCATATTACAGGAAAATGACAATGTGTCGCCCACTCCAAAACTGTATCCGTTTCTTCTACCGAACTGTGGCATCCCAGGGTCTTCGCAAGGCTCCAAGGTATATTCTACAACAAACATACAGAAATATATAAAAATAAACGATGAAGCATTTAACACTTATTACGTTTGGTCAGTATTTACACATCGTTTATGGTAAATTAAAAAACAAAATGGAAAAAAAAAAAAGAAAAAACAATGAAATAAATAAACAAACTATTAAACAATATAGATTTTATTTTTCTGATCTAATTTAATTTTTGCAAATCAAAATCAAGCTCAACCCATATCAAATAATAATAATAATAATAATAATAATAATAATAATAATAATAATAATAATAATAATAATAATCATTATTATTATTATTATTATTATTATTATTATTATTATTATTATTATTATTATTATTATTATTATTATTATTATTATTATTATTATTATTATTATCATTATTATTATTTTTTATTTATTTATTTTTTTAACCCTTTAAGACAGGGTTGTCAAACTCATGTTAGTTCAGGGGTCACGGCTAAATTTAATTTGATGTGAAGCTTCAAATCTTTAACGCTTTGAAATCATAACATAATACTACATGTCAATTCCAAACTGTTCTCTTTGATTGTAGAGTGGAAAAAAGTAAAATAAAAAAATGAAAATGTTTACATTGACAAACTATCTTTTCAAACAATGTGAATAAACATGAACAAACAGAAAAACTGTCTCATTTTTAACAATATTCTGCTTCTGTTTATCATTTCCACATGTTCATTATAACTTACGGATCACAGTGGAACAAATACAAACACACAGAACATTTAAAATTAGGCAGAATATTGGTAAATTTGTATTGACTTCTCTTCAAACATTTCAGCTTCTTTATATTTGTTCAGATTTTTTTGGGGGGGCAAAATTATAGGTAACACTTTACATTATAGATCACTAATAAGGTGGTCATTTAATAGTAATTTTGATGTAATTTCATGATAATAATGTCTTTGTAACCACTTATTACAGGTACCTGATGGTTAATAAAGTGGTATTTTTTTATTTCTAAACTGTGAGTACTTTTCTCACGTTGTTTTTTACTCTGTAAAAAATACACACAATAAACTTCTGAAATCTTGAATCTTATAGGTTATGTAACTCTCAGGGTTTGTTGGTTAGTTTGTCTGTCTATCTCTTAGCAATATAACTCAAAAAGTTAGATGGATTTCAACTAAATTTTCACAGAAAGTTCAGAATGACAAACCAACAAGTGATTAGATTTTAGGGCTGATCCAGATCACTGTCTGGATCCAGGATTTTTTGGAATAATTCTTTATTATTGGGAAATAGGGACAGTTTGGACAGAAAGGGTCACCTGGGGGAGGTCTACACTGTAACACTGCTTTTTCAGTTATCTTGCTTCAAACCTTTCAGGTTAGTCATATTTGTTCAGATTATTCCTAGCCTAGCCGCACTATCCCTATTCATTAAATGTAAATGTCAAACATTCCTGTGAGCTGCTAAAAGTACTGACACTCTGTATTGAAGTACAAGTACTGACATGGAAAAAGTACTGATTCAACTCCTTTACTGAAGTTAAAGTAAAACTGCATTTTTTTTACATGAATAACATAATATTTATTTTACCAGAAGAAAAAAGATCCAAAAATAAAGACTTTAAAAGTGAGTTAGTGTGTAGATAATGTGTGTGATCCGATCACAGTTACTCAGTTTAGTGGATATGGACAGAAAATTTAGAAAAAAAATAGGGGGTTACAAGGGTTACAATTCAGACCAAAAAAATCATTATGGGATTAAAAAGTCTTAAATATGAAATAAACATTCTAAATTGTGGGATAAAAGGTGATAAATATGAGATAAAAAGTTAGCCTAGCCATGTTATCCCCATTCATTACATGTATGTGGTGCTTCATAGTCAGGGGAGGCGGAGCTAAAAGGTTGTCTTTCAAATCCCTCTGTATGCAATAGGACGATACTACAACCAATCAGTGTAATCTTTAGGATGATGTAAAAGTTCACAGTCCGGAGAAAGTTACGAATGACTAAACAAAATGGTGGATTATGGAGCTTAATGACTGTTGTCGCTTCTGTAAATAGAATTTAAAGATTGCTGTTTTCTCACATTCTTCACTCATCTTTGATAAAAGAAAACCACCACCCAGTTGGTAGCCATCTTTGCTGTTCTTCTTCTATGGTTGTTTCTGGTTGTTTCTCTCTAAATCGTCGCAGTGGTACTTTGTTACACTCGCCCTCTGACTCTTTACTTCACCATGATTTGTCAGTTTCAGGAAAATCTAGCGAAAAGTTACATTGAAATTTGATTTTCTGCCGCTAGGGGTGTGGCTAGGCTAGATTATTCCATGTTTTTTTTTTTTGACAAATTTTAAGTAACATTTTACCTTATGGATCGCTAATAATGTGGTATTTCTGTGGTAATTTTGCTGTTTTCTGAAGAACAACAATGATGATAGATGGCTGCCGACTGGGTGGTGATTTCCTTTTTATTAAAGATGAAGGAAGATTGTGAGAAAACGCCATCAATCTTTAAAGGTGTCATTCCATGGTTATTTCATGAATATTGCTGTGTTCTCTACTGTTTTTGAATGCATTGTGTGTTGGTTCTATTTAAAAAATGTCCGGATTGCTTTGTTTCCAGGTATATTTTTGAGGGTAGAGGTTAAAGAATAGAGTTTACTGGTACTTCCTCATACATGTCCATGACACAGTGATGAGGTGTCTCTGATTGGCTCAGAATGCATGAAGGAACACTCCCCCGTCCTCTCTCGCTCTGTGTGTGTTTACCATCCAAGAGTATCATCCAGCTAGGTTTTGTGTCGTCGCTTGTTTTGAAAACGTGCAGAGAAAAAAACATGCTTTATTTCCACAGAGAGCACATGAACCAGTTTGATCCGCCATTTTTTTTAAGATTGTGCAGCAGCTACTGTGATGCCGTCTTCTCTTGTAGATGCTAATGCTAATGCTACTTCATATTCACTGCAATGGGGTACAGGCTTAACCCCACGTGGGTGACACCAATGTCCCGGTGACGTATGGACAGACTTTTATGAGTGGCTCGTTTCTCTGTGTTTTCTATGGATGGTAAATCCAGCTAGGGGAGGGGGGCACATCACGCTGCAAACACAGCATGTGTCGGTTACTCGGGGTGATCAATGATACCTTTAAATTCTTTTTACAGAAGCGACAACAGTCGTTAAGCTCCGTAATCCACCATTTTTTTCGTCATTCCTAAATTTCTCCAGACTCCTCCGTGAACTTTCCGGCGCTCTAACTACATCATCCTAAAGATGACGCTGATTGGTTGTAGTACTGTCTTATTGCATACAGAGGATTTGAAAGACAATCCCCTGACTATGAAGCACGACTAGACCCATACATAGCGCTGCTAGGCTAAGATTTTAACAGAAATGGTTCTAACAAAATACATAAAATACTGGGTGGGGGTCTGCACTTTAACACTCCTATTCTAGTTTTTTTTTATCATCTTGCTATGAAACAACCCCCACCCTCCACCCCAACATACTTCCTCTGATCATCACCAAAACATAATCATGTGTTCCTTGTTCAAGTATCGACATTTCCTGAAAATGTCAGCCAAATCCATCCATAACTTTTTGAGTTATTTTGCTAAATAACAAACCAACCTACAAACAAACACATAAACGTAAGCGAAAACATAACTCTGCTGTTCCTTTGTGGAGTAAAGAAAAAAAACAAAAAAAAAAACAGCAAATGCAGTGAAACTATTTATTAGTTGATGAAATGCTGTCAGGTATTTTAGGACACCCTGTACATACTGACAGTAAAATAAAAGGTGTATACAGTATATGTATTGTGTTGTAGAATGTATTTATTGTTTTTTTGTGGATGGAGGTGCAGCCAAATCTGTCCTTTTATGGCGGGAAGATTGATGAGGCGCTGTGTATTTCAGAGGGCGCTGCAGTATGGTGCAGCATGTTGAGCACGTGGAAATTGGCAAGTCACGTCTGTGGTGACACCTCCCATGTGTTATATGCTGAGTATGCCATCTGGGAGGTTATAAAACGTCCCTCAGACTGGATTCAGATTCAAATGCTCTTTTAGTCAGGAGTCAATGAGCGCATAACACTGACAGTTTGGTACAGGACTGTGATTTATGAGCGGCCCTGTTCGCCCTGGGCTTTGTCTGCCTCTGCCCCTGTTCATACACATTCTGGAATAACCCTACATTCTGGAATAAATATCCAAAATGTAATAACTTTATTATTAATTTTTTGAATAAACAACCGAAATGTGTTATTTCATTTTGTAATAAAGGTTTTTATAGCATTTTCTAATAAACGGAGTAGGTTCAGAAAGTGAGTGAGTGAGTGAGTGAGTGAGTGAGTGAGTGAGTGAGTGAGTGAGTGAGTGAGAGTGATTTTGTTATGTTCTATTTTAAAAATGACAACCTGTTAGTAGCCTGTTGCATGCAACTTAATTTACATTTGTAATGAAATACTGGACTATATTTTTTCAAAAGAATGCAACAAAATCGTGAATTTCCAGAGCATGTAACTCTGCACTCGGCAGTCGATTATTTCAGGCTTCCTCCTAAAGACGTCTTTTGCATCCGGAAAGGTACTGGATTGAGATCAGTAACTCTGGAGACACTATCTGATGACACGAAGACCTCAGGACACTTGGGTTTGTCTTTAGGGACCCTCTACTTACTACCACACAAGTGTGATGTTGTTTAGAACTTTACAAGAGGTTTAAAATTAGCGTTTCGTGTCGGCGAAAAACACATGCCCTAATGACTTCCATGCTAACACAGATTGGCTCAAAACGCCAAAATTGAAATTCCTCAATGTTCATCCGAATGGTGTGATTTTGATGTCAACTATATGTACTGTATGTGCTCCCAATCATCTAAAAAAAAAAATCAATGAAACTTATTTTTGCTCTAGATAATTTTTAACTCCATTTCTGTCAAAAGTGGACATACATAGAATGAGCTGTTCCTCAAGGGACGATATGTCAAATATTTTTTCCTCTTTTAAAATGTAGCTTATGTTCAGGTTCAGTTTATCGTCTGGAAAATATTGTTTCACCATTTTTCCATCCGTGTTGCTTTACTCATCCTTCTGAGGTTTGTTTTCAACAGACTTAGCTGTATATACATTTATATGTTGTAAAAGGCCAGAGCGTGGTTGTGAATAGTTGCATGATGTGAAAAAGATGATCTGTAGGTGTTGATACTATTTAACGACTAAAGTGAAGACAGACTTAATGAGGAGCCTGTTAGAGCGCCATAGACTAATGAGACTGGAGGTGAGTCAATTACCAGAGAAAGTTATGTTGAAGCCCTCGTATGAAATGGAAAAGTCAGAGATGAAGCGGAGCTGGGCTTTGAAGTTGCCATAGAGACCAGCATTGATGTTGCTAGGCAACTCGTTGCCCGTCAGCCGAGCCAGTGGTTGCAGGAAACTCCCGTTCTCAGTGACCAAGAGGTAATCGTGCTGGTCCTCCAGATGGAAGGAGTTAAACTGGAACTGGACTCCTGTTAGAAAGTGATACAAACACAGAAGAAGGGGACATTTACACAAGGACGATTGAACCTAAATACGACAGCATATTTTATCGGAAGTGTCTTTCGTTTAAACGGTGCTGGCGCCATTGGGGTGTGAAAATGCACAAATCTGGAGACTCCTTCCAGAATGGGGCATCTAAACGGCAAGAAACGCACATGTTCACGTTGCATTCGTCTACGTTACAGTACATATGTTCATACTAGGCCTTGATCGATTATCCCCACCAATATTTCCGGCTGACATTTTCCATTTTTGGGTTATCAGTATCGGCCAAAATTTCCACATATGTCCACTGATAAATTCGTATAATTTTCACAACCAGTTTTGCCTGTGAAAATTGTCCTAAAAGCTGCTGTGAGTTTGTGTTCATTTACTTCAGGGGTTTAGTTTTACTGTGTTTTAGGTTTAAAACAGGTGGGATAATAGACATTGTACAGGGATGTTTATATTATGTTTATTTTACTGTTCATTTTATATGACTATATATATACTACTATATATAAAAAAAATAGCATATTTTCACTTATTAGCAGGGAGTGACTTATTATTGTTCTTGATCATTTATAATAATTTATATGCTATTTCCCATTTTATTCTAAGTTATTTTGTTTGGTTTTATTTTACAAATGCTGTTTACAGCTCCTTGCACTTTTCATTTTGACAATTAAACCTAGTCAATGGATATGAAGGTCAGTGTCAGTGTGTGCTAATTTTAATTTGATGTGAATAATGTTTCTATTTATTGGTTGCACATATCAGTTATCGGCCTCCCAATTCCTTCATTATTATCGGTATCAGTATCGGCCCTGAAAAAAACATATCAGTCGACCCCTAGTTCACATCGCATACAGTTATACATCACATTCATGCACCGAGCAGGTAAAACAACAAACATGTCGGACAACCTTGATCCTACAGATCTTCAGACTGTTCTAGCAGCTCTAGTAAATGTACAAGAGTCTTTTCAGCTATTGTACAGACAGTACATACACACCATAGCCTAACAGACACAGGTGTACAATTACATACGTCAAAAACACAAAAGGACAGTACCACCTCGCAGCCTGGCATGCATATGCAATGTATTTCGCCCACTGTTGTGTCTTCGTATAAACAAGGATTTCCTCCTCAATGCGCTCGTCTAAACGCAGATGAAAAACTGAAGACAACATGCCACTTTTGATTTTCTGTTTTCATCATCACTGTATAAACGTGAATGGTAAATGGTTTGCACTAATATAGCACTTTTCCACCTTCATGGTGCTCAAAGCGCTTTTTATTAGCTTCACATTTGCACACACACTCATACACCAGTAGGTTTCTAAGGTCTAAGTCAGGGTTCAGTGTCTTGCCCAAGGACACTTCAACAGGTGGACAGCCAGAGTCACCAACCCTTCAATCTTTGGACGACCCGCTCTAACAACTGAGCCACAGTCTCCCAGTACCCACGTACTGCTACCACCCACGTAGCCAAACAAACCTGTTCGAGGGTCTTCTGTCTAGAATATGTAACTTTATGCCAGTCATGGTTGAAAGTCAAACCAGTCTTGTAAGTATTTTGTTCCATCTTCCATGAGTTTCGACCAGGCATGTCCAAACTATTCCACAAAGGCCTGGTGTGGCTGCAGGTTTTTGTTCAACCAATCATCAGCAGCACACTCAGCTAATCAACTGATGTCAGTCTTCAGAGTCAATTGGTCAAACTGTGAACTCTTAGTTTTTCGGAACATAAACCTGCAGCCACACCGGCCCTTTGTGGAACAGTTTGGACCTGTCTACTTTAGGATGAACAGTGTCTGACGTCCAGATCAGAATTCATGGCACACATATGTGACCCACCACCACGAAACCAGGCATAAGTGTCTGGAAATCAAAACTGAGTTATCTGTGTAGCTTGGTAGAGTGGAAACTAAGGTATAAGATGGTGAAAAATTATGTTTCTATCACAAGTAGAACCAAAGTTATGGTAATTTTAATATCCACATTTGGACATATTTTGCAATTTGCATTTTTTAGATATTGTCCGTCAAAGTTTTGGACTGTTTTGGGGTAGGAAGTCCTTAGCAACGCATAATAATTTATATCCGATTGACACAAATTTTTCACAGATGTTAAAGGACACTCTGATGGACATGTCACAGAAGTTTTATATATTATAATAATAGGAAAGAAGTGTGACGTATTATAATCATTTGGCTTACACCATTGGACAGAGCATTCAATATACGTAGTCTTTTACCTCATACCAAACACTTGGGTGTTTACCCACGGAACGGAGATCGTTTTGTTCGGCGAAAAGAGGTGAACAGCAATCCCTGAACTTTTGTCGCCGCTTAAATAATTGACTCAATAAACACCTTTCCTTACTCCCTGATGAAGGCCATTTGTGCCGAAACGCTTTGGGGTTTTTTATATGTTTTTATATGATTTTATAGGTTTTGTTAACCAAGCCAGTTTAATAAAGGCTTTTTATCTTTCACTTTTAAGAGAGTGCCTTGGAATTTTTCTTTGTTTTAAACACCTTTATTGATTGGATTTCAATGTAATGACCACAGGAACTGAAAATAGAGGTGTTAAGGTACCGTTTTTTGATAAAATGGAAACACATATAAAGAATCGCCTTCCAGCCTAAATTTGGCTGTAGCTCTGAACGGGTCAGCGCGACTTATGCCTGGTTTCGTGGTGGTGGGTCACATATAGTAAAACAAGCAGGATGTTTTATTTGGGATTATTGTCTTGTTTTAATCTTTCCTTTTCCTCTTTGAAAGAGGAGTAACTGAAATAATCCAAGTCAAGTAGCTGGAGTTGTCAAGAGTTTGGTCAGATAAAGTCAAAACTATCGACTAGTGTAAAAGAAACGACAGGGGAGGAGGGGGTCTGACATGGTAACGTGGTTCCATAGCCATATTTGGAGCCCTCCTGTAGCCCCCACCAAAGGCCTGAGTCTGTTCAAACTCTCTACATTCATAATAGAGTTCCGAAATATGATGATAAATCAGTGTAAACACCAACAACACAAAACATTTCCAAGATATGGACCCCCAAAACCCCTCTCTCTGTCTCTCTCACCTTTTCCGTGGCTGACTTCCACTGTCCAGGTGCAGTTTAGAGATGAAGGATAACTGTCTGGAAAACCTGGACTGAGGATGGTTCCCCAAGGACCACGAACATCACCTCCACACAGAGCTGCAGGGGGTAGAGAGAAGGGTGTGGGGGTGGGGTGGGGGGGTTAAAGAGAGGACAGCAGTGACAGGACAGAGGAATATAAAAGGTTAACATCAGATTGTTGATAATTGAAATAGATATTTACCACTGGAGCTAATCGCACACACACACACACACACAAACACACACACATACAGACTGCAAGTAAATAACAGTCATTATTTACTACTTTTCTACCAGTAAATAGATTAAAATTTAAAAATGCCTATTTTTCTGCACAGTATGGTGTTGAATTATGCACACACCGCTGCTGCTGCTGCTGCTGCTGCTGCCACCAGGTGGAAAAGATTGCAGGTACTAAAACTATCCCAATAATCCTGCTGGTGTCTGCAGTATGTGTGGACGATGAGTGGAAGTCAACAGAGAACCTCATGTGAACCCTAACGAACTTTTAACACTGACAGTCAGATGTTCACTCACATTTAAACGTCCTTTAACACTGTCCAATAACCAAAGGGTTAGCGGTTCCAATGCCGCTCTGTCCTACTCATGTGCCGTTGTGTCCTTTGGGCAAGACACTATTACTCATACTGGTGTAGGAATGTGTGTGAATGTGTAGGAATGTGTGTGAATGTTTATGGATTTTTGGTGGGGGTGGGTGGAGCCAAAGGTGTAAAATATCAGCCCCGCCTCCATCAGAGTAGATGTGGATATAGATGTAGTTTAACACCACTAGAGTGAGAATGACAGAGTGATTGAATAATGGATCACTGTGATTATGTGTTCATAGAAAATACAAGTAATACATTATTATTATTATTATTATTATTATTATTATTATTATTATTATTATTATTATTATTATTGTTGTTAATAGTAGTTTTATTATTATCCAAATTCATATATTATAGCGGTTAATAAGAAATATTTGATGTGTCATAGGCAGACTATCTGTTTTTAATTGGAAGCAAAACGTGACGTTAGGTTTTATGTGAGCTTAGTAAGAGACTACAATGTGTTGTGTATGTGACATCACACTCCACTCAGTTGTGGTGTTAGTCCAAATTATTAATGACTTGTACTCACAAATGAATCAGCTGTTAGTTAACAGAAGCAGTTGAAACACACATCAATAATTAGCAACTATTATGAGGTAAAACGTGTGATTCAGGGCACAGGACAGTTACAGTAACAGAATGAATGTCAGTGTATTATGGGATGGCACACAAGTGTTTACTGTGTTGGTTTATATGGAAGTAAAATAACGCCAGGAGACCCAGTGTTGTAATATTACAACACGACATTAGGGTGTTTAAGGGTTAATATTTGGGTGTGTAAGGGTTAACAGTGTGGGCCTGTTCATGAAAGGGTTAACACTGACAAGTGTGTTGTGGTGTTTGTGTGTTACTGATGTCATCCATCACATTTAGAAGCTCTCTACAAAATTACATTAATAGGTTTCACATATAAAAAAAAAAACCTCTAATGAAACTGGACCAAAGAATCAAATATATGCATTAGACCCAGTACGAGCCAAGAAAAAGAAAAGAAAAGAAGATACAAATTCAGTTTACAGGCATTAGAGAAATTACAGGCTTTGGCTAAAGAAAAACAAACATCTGAACAGATGAGGTCATTTATGAGGAAGTGTGGACGAAGACGACAAACGGACCAGGGGTCAATACTATGGACACACGGTCTGGAATAACTTTTACATTTTATATTGGAATAAATATCCGAAATGTCATAACATTTTTGTGTTATTTTGTAATAAATGTTCAAAATGTAATAACTTTTGCATTTTATTTTGTAATAAATGTCTCGTCTCGTCTCATCATCTGAACCCACTTTATCCTCCTAGGGTCATGGGGGTCACTGGGGGCCTAATCCAGCTACAATGGGTGAAGGTGGGGTACACCCTGTATGAGTCTCCAGTTCATCTCAGGGCTGAACATATATAGACAAACAATCACTCTCACATTCACACCACAATTTAGATTAACCAGTTAACCCACGCTGACACGAGGAAAACATGCAAACTCCAAACAGAAAGGTCTGGTGTGGGAATCAAACCAGCGTCCTTCTGTCTGTGAGGCACAAGTGCTCACCACTGCAGCACCGTAATGAATGTCCAAAATGTAAAAACTATTAAATTTTGTTTTGTTATAAACATCCAAAATGTAAAACAATAGTACATTTTATTTTAATAAACATCCAAAAAGTAATAACTTTTACATTTTATATTGTAATAAATATGTAATAGAGAGAGACTTTTCTTTATTTGTCATTTAGATTTCCATCACAAACGAAAATTTCGTAACATGTAACTTTTTTTTTCTTTTCAGTTCTTTTCTTAATTAATTTTTTGCTTATTTTTTTAAAGATTTTTTGGCTTACTTCAATATTTTTTTGCTGAATTATTCTTTTTTCTTAATTCAAGATTTTTTTTCATTCAAGAATTAGTTTTTTGCTTCATTTAAGATTATTTTTTGTCTACTTTAAGATTTTCTTTTTTACGTAATTCATTATTTTGCTGAATTAGAGAATTATTTTTTGCTTGATTCAAGGTTCATTCATTTATTATTATTTAATTTGCAGGATTTTGTTTTCCTCTGTTAAATATTTTGTTGCTTGTAGTGACTCTGCAGCAGGATGAGATCATAGTAGCAGTTTGTTATGATGAATAAATGTTTAAATGCACAACAACCTCTGCCCAGGGGCGTCACTAGGGTCTGTGGGGGCTCCAAATAAAAAAATAATAATAATATTGAATTAGGGTGGCACGGTGGTGCAGTGGGTAGCACTCGTGCCTCACAGACAGAAGGTCCTTGGTTTGATTCCCACACCAGACCTTTCTGTGTGGAGTTTACATGTTCTCCTCGTGTCTGCGTGGGTTTTCTCCAGTTTCCTCCCATCACACAAACACATGCACTGATAGGTTAACTTGTTAATCTAAATTGTCCATAGGTGTGAATGTGACAGTGTTTGTTTGTCTATATATGTTCAGTCCTGAGATGAACTGGAGACTCATACAGGGTGTACCCCACCTTCACCCATTGTAGCTGGATTAGACCCCAGTGACCCTAGTAAGAATAAAGCGGGTTCAGGTGACGAGACAAGATATTGAATTAAGAAAAGTGTTTGTTTTATTTTATTTTCCCACCTAAGCGATATTCTGACTATGATATGAATTAATAATCTGGAGACGATCCATAGACTGAGATTAGATTAGGCTATATTATGGAGTTCAATAATTATATTATAAGGTTAAATTATGACAGTACAGTGTTAAATTATAGTTTAGGGTAAATTATTCTATTATAGTAGCCTGGGAAGCCCAACTATAATATGAATACATAGTCTGGAGATGATCCATAGACTGAGTTTAAGCGTACGGGTGCGATCAACGGATGTCTTTCAAACTGCTTTGTTCGTAATAGGCCAGTGTTATGACCAATCAGAGCAACGAAAACAAGTCTAAGATAGTGTCTATCTCACTGTTTTAACATCCTATAGGCTAGGCTAATTAACGTTAAAACAGCGGTAACAGTGGTCCATTTACATGCTGCTTATCCGACCATAGACTGTTTATAAGTTAATACTTCTTCAACACTGTC
>CM035793.1:9455828-9700828 GCA_020466265.1 Siphamia tubifer
TTGTTTAAGATGTTAAACAACCAAATAATACATTTAAAGAATAAAAATAAAGTGTTTATATCATTTTAATACTGAACCCTCTTTTTAAGCCTACTGTACATGGAACATACAAAGCAGCAACAATAGTAGTAATAATATAGTAATTAAGGAGGGAGGGGGTCGCTGCTTTTGGCGTGTTTTTAGGAGATATTCACTCTCTCACACTTTGAAAACCACTGCTTTAAAGATTGATCAATTTAAAATATAGTTATTATAATGAAAAAAAGAATGAATCAAATTAGTAGAAAAATAAATACAATGTAATTTTCACATATTATGCAAATGTAAAGTGTTCTCCAAAGACTGAACTGTGGCTCATCAGGCTGTATAAGTATCCATATCATGCACCATGTTATGCAAATAAATGCAGTAAGTTATTGTATTGAATAAATCATTCAGACAGTGGGTCCCTTATCTGAAAGATCCTCTTTTCAAAATGATCATTTGTATTTTCAGTTCATTTGAGGATCATTTTATTCTTTGCGTACCATGTCTGGAGGGTTCCACACCATTGTACTCACTTTCATATAATATTTTGAAGCCGGCGTTGGATCGACTGTTGTCAGTGGTGAACAGCAGATACAGGAAGTTGCTGCTGCTGAACAGGAACTGTGGCACCTGAGTGCCGTTGAACGAACCCACCAGTGGAGACAAGAGGTTTGGACCGTCATGGATCTCCAAGAAGTCATAACCAAGCTCCGTCTGGAACCTGGAAGACAAACAGGGTACAAGGTTTGGGTTACGTTTTTAGTCATGCACTGAAAAAAATACAACTCTGAACAAGTGTATTAGTTTCATTTGGAGTTTAAATATTTGATCAGATTAAAATCACCTACAGAGGAACTTTTCAGTCGGATAGAAGAAGTGATTTAAAGACAATAGATCTGGAACTAATCTGATTAAAGATCAGTTTAACTGCTTCCACTGGAAGAGTTTTAATTTTTTGCTTAATTCAAGATTCTCTCTCTCTGTCCCTCTCTCTCTCTCTCTCTCTCTCTCTCTATATATATATATATATATATATATATATATATATATATATATATATATATATATATATATATACAATACAATGATTTGGAATTAAATGTATTTCTCTCGTCCTTTGATGGACATGTTAATTACAAAGAAAGGTTTTCATGGAAGTGAGTTTATTCTGCTCTAGTTAATTGGTCTGTCAGAGCTGAAGGTACAGATGGTTCTGATTGGACAGAACGGTTGCTTAATGTCTGGATGTCTACTGGAAGAAAACAATGGAGTCCACTTCCTGTTTTGCGTTCATTCCAACTATCAACATGTTAGACCAGATACTTGTTTTTTAATTCAGATTTTTTTTTATTCGAAGCAAAGTCATGACATGAAGGAATTCCTTCATGTTTACATGGACATGTTAATTCTGAATAAAGGTTTCCATGGAAACGGGTGTATTCCACTTTAATTAATTGGTCTTTCAGAGCTGGAGGTACAGAGGGTTCTGAAGAACACGATGGCGTACACTTCCTGCGTTTGTTTCAAGTATCAACATGTTAGACCAGATACTACATGTAATATTTGACTTTATTTTTGTCATAATTATGAAGCAGCAGCTCGACTAAATCAACCATAGGAATAAAACAACTAATGTTGACAGGGGAATATGTGTGTCATCACAACAAGACCAGGAGCATGTGCAGAACGATAGGAACAATGTAAAAGAAGAATTAACTGTTTACATGTCAGAGGACGCATAGTATTAAGAATTAAGATCGGAATAAACATTTAATAAAATTTTATTCTGTTACATTTAATTCAGAATTATCATTTTCAACTACAATTAGGTGTTTACATGGTCCATCTGAAAGAAGAATTAACCTTTATTCTGAATAAAACAGGAATAAAAATTCATGTAAACAGGGCTAATATGTGGGACAGTGCGCCCCCCAGTGGAGGTCCGCCTTACACTTGTTCTACATAATGCTGGTTAACTTGTTTTCAGTCCAGTGAGTGAAATAATAAATTAGTACATTTTCAAATATAGTTAAATCTAACAGAACATATAAGGTAGAACAGCTTTGTGTTTCCTCCTGTTTCCCTAAAATAAACAAAGAACAAACAGCCCTGAGATAGAAATGACTGGAAATGAGCAGAAACATCAGCATCTAACTCCCACAATTCCTTGCACTCTGACAGTTTAGCTTGACGAGACAGGAAGGCTACAAAGTCGTGAGTCGTGGTTTGAAGTCGTAACGTGTTGGAAAAACCCAGAACTCAGCATGATTGTTGTGAATTTGTACGTGTGACTGTTCAGGATGTCATGACATCACAGAGTCTGGCTCCACCCACCTGTCAAATGTGACTTTGATGGAACGTCCGGGTTCAGACTCGATGACCCATTCACAGCTGAGGGAGTCTTTATAGTAACCAGGCCAACCAGGAGACAGGATGACCCCACTGGGGGCGGAGTAATGACCCCCACAGGGAGCTGGACCAGAGAGGGAGAGAGGGAGAGAGAGAGACAGAGAGAGAGAGAGAGAGAGAGAGAGGAGAGGAGGAGAGAGACAGAGAGAGGAGAAAGAATGGGAAAGGAGAGAGAGAGGGAGAGAGAGAGAGAGAGAAAGAGAGAGAGAGAGAAAGAGAGAGAGAGGAGAAAGAATGGGAAAGGAGAGAGAGAGAGAGAGAGAGAGAGAGAGAGAGAGAGAGAGAGAGAGAGAAAGAGAGAGAGAGAGAAAGAGAGAGAGAGAGGAGAAAGAATGGGAAAGGAGAGAGAGAGAGAGAGAGAGAGAGAGAGAGAGAGAGAGAGAGAGAGAGAGAGAGAGAGAGCAGAAGCAGTAGTTTAATGGTTGTTTGTCATATTTCAGGTTGATGGTTCATCATTGCCACCTGTGTCAATCTTTAAACTCATAATGACAAGTTTAAGCCCAGGTCATAAATTCCTGCTTCACCTTCTACTAACACAAACAGACCCACGGGTAGAGACCACACCCACTGTAAAGACCACACCCACTGTAGAGACCACACCCACCCACACCCCTTCTTTTCCTTTTTTCCTCTTTGTTTACTCTTTTTTCTTCACCTGTCAGTAAATCATAGCAGGAAAATATAAGAAAAATACAAAAAAACAAAAAACAGAAATATCTTTCCCTTTTTTTTCTTCTCTTTTTTAAAATGTTATTTGCTTTTCCCCATTTTTTTCCTATCCTTTTTAATTGTTGCTTCCTTTTTCCAAATGTTTTCTTCTTTTTTAATTCTTTGTTTTCTTTCACTCCTTTTGTCACATTGTTTAGCTTCTCTTTTATAACTTTTTCACCTTTTTTCTCTTCTTTTTTTCCTCTTTTTCCTTCACCTGTCAGTAAATCATGGCAGGAAAATATAAGAAAAATACAATAAAAAAACCAACACAAATATCTTTCACTTTTTTCTCTTTTTTTATTTTTATTTGCTTTTCTGCATTTCCCTCTTTTTTCTTTTTTTTAAATTTTTTTCTTCCCCCATTTTTTCAAAGTTTTTTCTATTTGTTTTTTAATTTTCTTTTCTCCCCCACCTTTTTGTCACATTTTTTTAATCTTCTTTTTATTTATTTTTTCAACTTTTTTCCCTTCTTTTTTCATTTTTGTTTTCTTTCCCCCCTTTCGTCACATTGTTTATCTTCTTTTTTTATTTTTTTTTCACCTTGTTTCTCTTCTTTTTTCTCTTCTTTTTCCTTCACTTGTCAGTAAATCATGGCAGAAAAAACAACATTATCACAAACATCAGCCTATTCAACAGGTTGATACTGATCCAAACCTGTTCTCTCTTCTGGTCCATAAACCTGTTCTGTGCTTCTTACCTTCACATTTAGGGATGGGTCCGCTCCACATGACTTTTCCTCGTTCCAGCTGACAGGAGATAGTCTCAGTTCCCTGGGTTTTGATGAATCCGTCCTCACACACCACAGAGATGGAGCTGCCCAGCTGGAAACTGTCTCCAAAACGACGAGCATTGATGGGAATGCCCGGATCTGGACACTCATTATGACCGAACGCTGGAGGAAAAACACACAAGGAGACAAGAAGAGGAGGATAAAGGAAAGAGAAATGTTATTAGGAAGTGTCAGAAAAACTGCTGTACAGGTATGATGAGCCACAGACTGGAATAAATGTCCAAATGTACTCTATACTTTATTTCATTTTGTAATAAACGTCCAAAATATAATATGTTTTTTTATTTCATTTTTATTATAAATGTCCAAAATGTCATAACTTTTTTATTCCATAGTAAACATCCAAATTGTAATATGTTTTTCATTTCATTTTGTGATAAACGCCCAAAATGTAAGAAGTTTTTCATTTCATTTTGTAATAAATAGCCAAATGTCATAACTTTTTAATTTTATTTTGTTATAAATGTCCAACATGTAAAACGTTTTTCATTTCATTCTGTAATAAACATCCAAAATGTCATAACTTTTTTATTTCATTGTAAACATATAAAATGTCATAACTTTTTTATTTCATTGTGTAATAAACATCCAAAATGTCATAACTTTTTATTTTATTTTGTTATAAACATCCAAAATGTAATATGTTTTTTATTTCATTTTTATTATAAATGTCCAAAATGTCATAACTTTTTTATTTCATAGTAAACATCCAAATTGTAATATGTTTTTCATTTCATTTTGTAATAAACGTTCAAAATGTAAGAAGTTTTTAATTTCATTTTGTAATAAACATCCAGATGTCATAAGTTTTACATTTTATTTTGTTATAAATGTCCAACATGTAAGACGTTTTTCATTTCATTCTGTAATAAACATCTAAAATGTCATAACTTTTATTTTATATTTTTATAAACATCCAAAATATAATATGTTATTCATTTAATTTTGTAACAAACATCTAAAATGTCATAACTTTTTTATTTTATTGTGTAATAAACATCCAAAATGTCATCACTTTTTTGTATTTCTTTCTTTTTTTAATACAAACAGCAGCTTTGACACGATTTATGATCTTTGAGCTAATTTTGTGTGAACACGTCAAACAAAAGACAGAAGGAAATGAATATTGATCTGAATGTTTATCTGCAGGTTTGACAGCGGCCCAAATAAAAATAAGTGTTATCTCAGCATGTTTCTTTAGTGCATATTAAAGACTTGACTCCACAGCTGCTGTCACCTTTGTTTATTAGCTACTGTACCTGACAATTATTCATGTTGGAAAGATTTATGAGCACATGTTATTTTTACAAGATGCTGAGTTACTTCAATATTCAGTCTTATAATGTTAACGTGCGTTTGTTGTTCCTCATTTAGTTGGTCTGTGTTTGTCCTTTACCTTTTACTTTATTCTAACCAGTGCTGCTGTTTTGGATTGTTTTCGGCCCCAAAAAAGAAAGGTCAAAGGTCAGTGCTCACCTTGAGTCCATGTCACTGAACTCTACAAACCAAGCCAGAAATCTGGGTGTAATTATTGACTCAGACCTGAAATTCAACGACCATTTAACAGCTCTGACCCAGTCTGTCTATTACCACCTGAAGAACATCGATAGAATCAAAGGTTTTCTGTCCAAACATGACACAAAAAAAAAATCACTAAATTTCACTAAATTTTCATTGCTGTGAAAGCATCAATTGCACTTGGATCCCACCTAATCAAGCAGAATGAGACGTCCAAAAAGAGGCTTGACTCTGCACCAAATGCCAAACTCTGGTTCAGTCCATCTGGAGAGAACGCAAACTCAGGTCCAAAACATAGACAGTAGGTCCAAACCACCTATTTAAAAGTCATCATGGGTGGGGATATAAATCATTTCATTTCTTGCACATCCTCTACCTGTGTGTGGGGTTCCCCAAGGGTCCATTTTGGGACCACTTCTGTTCAACATCTATATCCTGCCCCTGGCTCAGATCATAGAGTAATTCAGCATTTCTTACCACACATACAGTCGCCTACTGACACTGAGTAAATGTATTCATCAAGTCACTGAGTGGATGTGCCAGAACTTCCTCCAGCTTAATGCGGACTTGTGATTGTTTTTGGCCCCAAAAAAGAAAGGTCAAAGGTCAGTGCTCACCTTGAGTCCATGTCACTAAACCTCACAAGCCAAGGCAGAACTCTGGGTGTAATTATTGACCCAGACCTGAAATTCAACAACCAGTTAAAAGTTATTACTCAGTCTGTCTATTACCACCTGAAGAATATTGTTCGAATCAAGTATTTTCTGTCCAAACCAGACACAGACACATTCATTCATTTTCAGTAAATTAGATTATTATAATGGTGTCTTCACTGGTCTAAACAAAAAATCAATCAGGCAGCTACAGCTGATCCAAAACACTGCTGCCAGAGTCCTGACCAGTACCATGAAACTGGACCACATCACACCGGTCCTCAAATCCTTACATTGTCTTCCTGTGGGTCAAAGGTTATAATTCTAAATCTTACTATAAAGAACTAAACGACCTTGGACCCAAGTACATCCTAGACCTGCTGGTTCCATATGAAGCATCCAAAGCCCTGAGGTCATAGGTCATCAGGAACAGGTTTACTGTGTGTTCCCAAAATCAGAACCAAACAAATTGAAGCATCATTCAGTTGTTCTGCTCCTCACCTGTGGAACAAACTACCTGAATACCTGAGGTCTGAGAAAAACTGTCATTTAAACCAGACTGAAAACATTAATATTTACTGGAGCTTTGACTTAAATTCTGATTTGTTTTTAAATGTTTTTATGTCTCTTTTTTAATTGTCTTTTTATGCATCTTAATCATTTTAATTTTCTTATATGCTTTATGTGAAGCACCTTGAATTGTCTTGTATGTGAAATGTGATATACAAGTACATTTGCCTTGCTCTGTGCTGTTCTTTAACATTAGTGCTATGCTAGTTTTATTCTAACCATTGTCGGTCAGTAATTATTGTAACTAGTACATGCCCGTAGAAAATGTAAGATTGTTGCTACCAGTGTGTTGTAGAAGTGGGAGAAATGAGTTGAAAGGAGCAGAAAGAAAGACTATAATAATAATTAGTTGGGGCTGTTTTGGAAGTGTGTACTGGAATCTGTGAGTATGATAATGCTAATGGTGTCAGTTGTTACTGCTGGTAGAATTAGTCAAACCCAGTTTCAGGTGGAGCAGACAGTCTACCACTGTAGTAGTTTGTGTCATGCTAACGCAGGCAAAACCAATCAACACCCAGCAAGACATATTATTACAGCTGTGAAGTGAACCGCCAGTCGCTCATCCAACACTCCAATGTCACTGTCGACCTTCAGACTTGAATGCATGAAAAGTAGGAAAATTGGGAAATCTGGCTCCACCTACTAAACTACAGCTAACAACAAACAAAAAGTTTTAAAAAACGTTTAAAAGTGAAGTGATAAAGCTGAACAGCAGATGAGTCAGATAGTAATGTAGCCTACAGCAGAGTCCTGCACGGGTTCGGGTACCCGTGGGTGATCCGTGGGTGAACCGCAAATTTTCACAAAACGGGTGAAAAATTTTGTGCTGTGTTGGATACAGGTTCGGTTCCTGTTGGACGTGGGTGATCGCGGGTCTAATTTGCGGTTCATAGGCTAAAAAGCTAACAACATTTTTATTTGGCTCTGCCTTGGCTATGTCACTGTTCAGTATATTCGTGGCAATAAATGTTTGTATTTAAGTTTGGCTATCTGACATTTTCTTTCGGGTTCAGGTCGGATATTGGGTTCATTTATAGCGGGTCGGTTCGGTTGCAGATTTTTTTTTTTTCATCGGATAACGGGTCGGATACGAGTTTAAACATGACGGGTACGGGCGGTTGCGGTATGTCAAAATCAGAACCGTGCAGGACTCGGGCCTACAGTCATTACGAGTGGTGTAATGTTAAGTTGAAGGTGTATCAGACGATCCACCTGTTAATTTAGTAAATTACGGAACAAGCTTAACTCGTGCGAATGCATCATAATAACAGCCTCGGTCACAACCAGACTTGCTGTGGCTACAACAAGGACAAAAATGTCCGTGAATTCCTGGGGGGTCTGAAGGTGTTAGCGGCGTGTAGTACAGTTGTGATGTTGAGACTTTATGAAAGTCCATAACAGCAGTTAGTTGTCATTAGTAATGCACTATGGCACAGCTGTAGCCAAATCAGGGGGCGGGACTTAGACAACGTGCACGATAATGCTCAGAGCAGCAAAGTTAGAAAGAGAAATTAAATTACTTTAATATCTTTGTTGTTTTATGTCGTAATGGTGTGAAACTTTGCACTGTAATCCACCATAGTACTGGAAAGTCACCCTCCAAATTTTGGATCATTTGGTGGAGTTGTGCAGGTGTTAGGTGTTCCACAGTCAAACAGGACACATAACATCAGATTTGTTGAATTATAGATAGATATAAATGAGCTGTTGAATGTATGAATGTGTGTTGTTTCTATATTCAATTCACATTTTGGCTCCAAAATGTAAACACTGTTGAATGAGTTGATTCTAAATGACTTTCGGCCAATTTTGTTCATTCATTTTGGCGTGAAGTTAAAGGATAGGAGTGAATAATCAAAACTTAAATATGTTCAGATATTGATTTTTCAATAATCTGGGATTAAACAAGTGTTTTTTTCTGTAAATGAATTTCTTTTTTTTCTTTTGACTGTATTATATTACATAATAAACCATCCTCAAAATAAACAAACAAATCAATCAATCAATCAATCAATAAATCAATCAATTTAATTTTATAATAAACTGCTGCATTTTGTAATAAATGTTGTATTATGTAACAAATTATTACATTATGAGAAAACTATTACTAAATACACTTGTAACTTTATTTTCCTGAAAATGTAATAACAATGGTTTTTATATAATAAAACATATTTTAACATTTGGCAATGAATTTACACCAGAGTGACTTTTATATGTAATTTCCATTAGAACACTATAATAATATTAATAATAATAATATATTAAAAATAAGGTGACACCAGTGGTGGAGTCAAGTCTTTAATCTGAACTAAAGAAACATGCTGAGATAAAACTTGTTTTTATTTGTTTGCTGTCAAACCTGCAGACAAACACTAAGATCAATATTCATTTCCTTCTGTCTTTTCTTTGACATGTTCAGCCAAAATTAGCTCGAAGATCATAAACTGTCAAACCTGCTGTTTGCATCAAAAAAGGAAACAAACGCAGCTTCTGATAAACGACCAAATTATCCACTTAATTATACATTTTACATCC
Organism: Siphamia tubifer; assembly: GCA_020466265.1. Taxonomy (NCBI): domain Eukaryota; kingdom Metazoa; phylum Chordata; class Actinopteri; order Kurtiformes; family Apogonidae; genus Siphamia; species Siphamia tubifer. The sequence goes on from CM035793.1 coordinate 9,465,045, forward strand.
TGTTCTTTTGGGTGAAGGTTCTCGATACATGTGAGTTTTCATCAGGTGTGAATGTTTGCAAACGCAATTAATATAAACTAAAAATGAATATTTAATCATGATTATTGAAACTAACCTGAAATAAACCTGTGATTAATCTAATTATAAATAAGAATTATTTGACAGTCCTAGTAGTAACAAATGATTACATTTTAAGAAGATTATTACAAAATGAACTTGCAACTTTAATTATTTTGCTGAGGAATGTAATAACATGATGTATTATGTAATAAAACGTATTATTGTCGGAATAAACATAAAAAATGTAATAAATTTTTCATTTCATTTTGTAATAAACTGATGCATTGTAGTAAATTTGTTGTATTATGTAATAAGTTATTACATTTTGAAAACATTATTACTAAATTAACTTGCAACTGGGGCGGCACAGTGGTCCAGTGGTTAGCACTGGTGCCTCCCAGACAGCAGGTCCTTGGTTCTATTCCCACACCAGACCTTTCTGTGTGGAGTTTGCATGTTCTCCTTGTGTTTGTGTGGGTTTTCTCCAGTTTCCTCCCACCATCCAAACACATGCACTGATAGGTTAACTGGTTAATCTAAATTGTCCAGAATTGTGTGTCTATATATGTTCAGCCCTGAGATGAACTAGAGACTCATACAGGGTGTACCCCGCCTTCACCTACTGTAGCTGGATTAGGCCCCCAGTGACCCCCATGGCCCTAGTGAGGATAAAGTGGGTTCAGATGATGAGACCAGACGAACATTTGCAACTTTATCTTCCTGAAAATTTAATAACATGGTTCATTATGTAATAAAACCTATTATTGTTTTTCATTTGGCAATGAATTTAAACCAGAGTGACTTTTATTAATTTATATGTAATTTCCCTTAGAACACTATAATAATATTAATAATAATATATTAAAAATAATAAAATAAGGTGACACCAGCTGTGTTTAATATGAACTAAAGAAACATGCTGAGATAAAAACTTGTTTTTATTTGTTTGCTGTCAAACCTGCAGACAAACACTAAGATCAATATTCATTTCCTTCTGTCTTTTCTTTGACATGTTCAGCCAAAATTAGCTCGAAGATCATAAACTGTCAAACCTGCTGTTTGCATCAAAAAAGGAAACAAACGCAGCTTCTGATAAACGACCAAATTATCCACTTAATTATACATTTTACATCCTGTTCTTTTGGGTGAAGGTTCTCGATACATGTGAGTTTTCATCAGGTGTGAATGTTTGCAAACGCAATTAATATAAACTAAAAATGAATATTTAATCATGATTATTGAAACTAACCTGAAATAAACCTGTGATTAATCTAATTATAAATAAGAATTATTTGACAGTCCTAGTAGTAACAAATGATTACATTTTAAGAAGATTATTACAAAATGAACTTGCAACTTTAATTATTTTGCTGAGGAATGTAATAACATGATGTATTATGTAATAAAACGTATTATTGTCGGAATAAACATAAAAAATGTAATAAATTTTTCATTTCATTTTGTAATAAACTGATGCATTGTAGTAAATTTGTTGTATTATGTAATAAGTTATTACATTTTGAAAACATTATTTCTAAATTAACTTGCAACTGGGGCGGCACAGTGGTCCAGTGGTTAGCACTGGTGCCTCCCAGACAGCAGGTCCTTGGTTCTATTCCCACACCAGACCTTTCTGTGTGGAGTTTGCATGTTCTCCTTGTGTTTGTGTGGGTTTTCTCCAGTTTCCTCCCACCATCCAAACACATGCACTGATAGGTTAACTGGTTAATCTAAATTGTCCAGAATTGTGTGTCTATATATGTTCAGCCCTGAGATGAACTAGAGACTCATACAGGGTGTACCCCGCCTTCACCTACTGTAGCTGGATTAGGCCCCCAGTGACCCCCATGGCCCTAGTGAGGATAAAGTGGGTTCAGATGATGAGACCAGACGAACATTTGCAACTTTATCTTCCTGAAAATTTAATAACATGGTTCATTATGTAATAAAACCTATTATTGTTTTTCATTTGGCAATGAATTTAAACCAGAGTGACTTTTATTAATTTATATGTAATTTCCCTTAGAACACTATAATAATATTAATAATAATATATTAAAAATAATAAAATAAGGTGACACCAGCTGTGTTTAATATGAACTAAAGAAACATGCTGAGATAAAAACTTGTTTTTATTTGTTTGCTGTCAAACCTGCAGACAAACACTACGATCAATATTTATTTCCTTCTGTCTTTTCTTTGACGTGTTCAGCCAAAATTAGCTCGAAGATCATAAACTGTGTCAAACCTGCTGTTTGCATCAAAAAAGGAAACAAACGCAGCTTCCGAGAAACAACCAAATTATCCACTTCATTATACATTTTACATCCTGTTCTTTTGGGTGAAGGTTCTCGATAAGTGTGTTTTCATCAGGTGTGAATGTTTGCGCGGCTGTCGACGTTCAAAACCCACAGATCGTTTTGAAAAGTGCACCCCCCCCCACCGTTTGTCTTCTGACACAGGTTAAATGCAGCAGATGAGTTTTTAAAAGGCCGTTTTTTGGAAGCGTCTTTGTTTGACTTTGACGGAACTAGGCTAATAGTTTCCGCTCACGTCTCCGCCGCTGAGCGGAGCAAAACCCATGTCGGAGCCGTCGGTACTGGCCGCGCTCAGATGAAAATGCTATCAATCCATACATGTGACGGGGCCACGCGACAAACAACAGTAGAAGTGATGAAAAACGGTTCCTCCGAGGCTGGTGTTGTGACCATATTTAGGTCTTTCATCTCCAACCTGCCGCTCTGTTCGTACTGGAGCGACCACGACGTCCTTCTCACATCCGTCAATGTTCGGTTTCTGTTTTTGTCACGACAGCGTTTGCTTTGAGTTCAGACACTTCTAACTTTATACGGCTTTGACAGGTTCGATGGTAACAGTTCAACATCTGAGGACGTGCGCTGGAAAAAAAAGTCTCGTTAAGAACAAGTCAAGAACTTCATTACAACACTTTGATGTGTGTGTGAGTGGGGGGGGGGCAGTGTTGATTCATTGGGTTGGTGGGGGCAGACCACTGCTGCAGAAGTGAAAGTGAAACCTATTTAGGTCGTTTAGGAAGGGGGGGGTGATCTGCCTTGGCTGAGTCTGCGCTCTCCCAGTGCATTTTTTCTAGTTGTTTTTGTGTTAATCTGTGTTAAACCAGTCACATTAATGGGCCACACGTTGACGGATTCCCTCACTCCGACGCACAAATAAAATGTGTAACAAGATCAAACTGATGTAAAATAAATCATATGGAAATAATAATATAATAATATAATAATAAAACACAGTTTCTTTGTGTTTTTTTTTCGACACAGTTCAGTCAGTCAATGACTTTTATTCATGTGAACATTTTCATTTTTAATGTGTATCTGGTCTACAACTGTTGATGTGTGAATTTTAGTGGGTTTTAACAAGTTTGGTATCTTTTGTTCTGTATTTTTTTTTATGTTTCTTCATGTATTTTTATGTATTTTGTGGGATATTTGAGTAAAAAAAAAGAAAAGAAAACCTAAGACAGAACAGTCGACCGACATAAAGTGTTTTAATCATGATTTATCAAAATAAATCCAAACGTACCCTGTGATTAATCTGATTAAAAACCATTTGACAGCCATAAAAAAGCAAATGTTAAATTAAATTAAGATAATTCATTTGACTATAGCACATTAAGTGGTTAAAAGGTCACTTTCTGCTTGAACTTTTCCATAAACTACTCCAGTGGATACGAATCATGAACAAGCATCGAGCCAACTGACCTTCAAAATGTAATACATTTTTCATTTAATTTTATAATAAATGTCCAAAATATAAGAACTTTTTCCATTAAATTTTATAATAAAGTTCCAAAATGTTCAACATTTTTCACTTAACTTCATAGTAAATGTTCAAAACGTGATAACTTTTTCATTTATTTTTATAATAAACATACAAAATGTCATAAACTTTTCATTTAATGTTATAATAAATGTCCAAAATATCATAACTTTTAAAATGTCTTTTCATAATAAATGTCAAAAATGTCATAATTTTATAATTTCATATGGAACTGTCTCAAAACAATTTGCTGCATTATGTAATAAGTAGGGTTGTCAAAAATTAACACATTAACATAACATTAATTCATCATTAATGTTAATCTGATAAAAATTTTAACACAATTCAATGGAACAGTTATTTCAACAAAACAAAACTGAGTAAATGTTAAAAATGTTACAAAAAAAAACTGAGTAAATGCTAAATTAAGTGGAAATAATTATTTTGACTCCAGCACATATTTTTATTTTTTTTTGGTACGTGGCATATTTGCAACAGTCAGCATTAAGAGGTTAAAAGGCCACTTTCTCTATGAATTTTTCCATAAACAACTCCAGCTGTTGCAAATCATGAATAAGCACAAAGCCCACTGATGAGCTCCACCCAGAATCATCAGTGGGCTGCGGGGGTGGGGTGGGGCGGTGGGGCGGTGGGGCAGGAGCAACACTGTGCCTGAAAACGTCTGTAGAGAGTCCTGAAGGGGTTTGGACTTTTGAACTGTGTGTTTTAAAGTTTATTCTACGGCCCTCTAGAATGTTCCGACAGCTCCCATTCACTGTGAATGGACGTTCCAAGCATTCTGTTGCAGGATTGATTTTGATAACCACCCGCCATTAACACCCGCTGCCAATGGCAACAAGTTTTGTCACTTCAGATTCACGGTACCATATCACTCCGCAGGTAGTTTGGCCACTTTGAAAGTAAATATTTATTACGTTGTAACAGCTATTTCATCCAGTCTGTTAGAGTAGTAGCAGTAATAAGCTGTAATAAACGTAGAATAAGCGGGATAATGTATTGCCCACGTGTGACTATCAGACAAATATTTCCCGACAGGGCCTAACAACCAGGTGGGTGTTGTTCGGGCCTGTCGGGAAATATTTTTGTGATAGTAATGCGTGTGTAATACATTATCCTTTACGTAGCTGCTGGCGGCGTGTTAGTAACACTTTACATTATGGATCACTAATAAAGTGGTAATTTCTATGGTTATTTTGATGTCATTTATCAGGCATTATTAGCATAAAATTATATCAAAATGACCATAGAATTACCACCTTATTAGCGATCCGTAATGTAAAGTGTTACTAGCGTTCTTCTGCTCACTCGTACCTCACCTGTAAAATAAAGAACAGTAAAAACTAAAATTCTGCGTACTGCTGTATGTGATGTTGAATCCTCTCCCGGACATGGAGTGGTCGGCCTGGAACTCCAGCCTCAGCGTGTTGGTGTTAGACGTCAGGTGGGACGGACTCTCGGCTCCAGAGAAGCGCCCGATGACCAGTGCGTCGCCGGTCTCTCCGTCTTTGACAGTCAGGGCATCGTAGGGTGCCTCCAAGTCAAAGTCGTTGAAGGCCAGGTGGATTCGGGAGCCCGGGTCAGACTGGATGAGCCATACGCAATTCATGTTGTTCCCATAGCCTTCTGGGTAATCTGGGGATAGGACAGTCCCTGAGGGAGCTGTGAAGTTGGACATGCAAGGAACTATGGGAAACAGAGGAAAGAAAGAGGACGCACGTTAGAGAAACATGGACGACAGGGTTCACACAACACTGGTCTACAGGTGAGCAAAGAAAGTCATGTGACCAAGGATAGTCATGTGACCAAGGACACACTGCATAACTACGGCCCTGTAGTACGTATGAATGTGCTAAAAATATAATGAAATTTGCTCGAACTCCATCGACAATGTAATAAAATCATAAAATAAATCAATAAAGTCTGATGGACGTCTTGAGTGTCTTCAATTTACATGACTATTAATTAACTAATTAACTATTTTGAATGGTACATAGACAGATGAGGTGCACCTGTCCCGTGGTGTGTTTAAGAATGGTCGCTACTGGTTTTGTGTTACGTGCTCGGCTTCTTGGGCGGCGTGTTTTTGCCATCGCTGATCAGGCTGGTCCATGATGATCGATTGATGGGTGTAAAACTAATATGGACTTACTTTGTGGGTTTGTTTATGTACTTATCTGGATGTATCTTATATTTACCATTTGTTAACTAATGTCAACATTTCCTGAAAATTTGATCAAATTTGCACTAAACTCGAAAATGTAACAAAACCCAGTAATGTAATAAAATATCTTAACTGATTTTATAATAATATTTGTACCAATAATGTAATAAAACTCAATGATGTAATAATTTCCAGAAAATGTAATAAAATTTGCACTGAACTCAGTCAAAAATTTAATAAAACCAAATAATGTTATAATAATTTCAGCAATAATGCAATAAAATATATTGACTGATATATATATATATATATATATATATATATATATATATATATATATATATATATAAAACTGATAAATAAAACTGAAAAATATAATAATATCCTGAAAATTTAATAAAATTTTCACTGAACTCAGTCAAAAATTTAATAAAACCAAATAATGTTATAATAATTTCAGCAATAATGCAATAAAATATATTGACTGATATATATATATATATATATATATATATATATATATATATATATATATATATATATATATATATATATATATAAAACTGATAAATAAAACTGAAAAATATAATAATATCCTGAAAATTTAATAAAATTTTCACTGAACTCAATTGAAAATGTGATAAAACCCAATAATATTTGCACTGGACTCGATTAAAAATCTAATAAAACCCAGTACTGTAAAAAAAATCTCCTAACTGATTTTATAATAATATTTGTGCCAATAATGTAATAAAAAGCAATAATATTTTCCTGAAAATGTAATAAAATTTTCATTGAATTTAGTCAAAAATGGAATAAAATTCAATAATATATTAATTTCTGCAATAATGTAATTAAATATATTGACTGATTTTTATAATAATATTTGTACCAATAATGTAATAAAACAAAACAAAAAACTTCTGAAAATTAAATCAAATTTGCATGGAACTCAATTGAAAACCTAAAAAATTCCAAAATGTAATAATGTCCTGAAAATGTAATCAAATGTGTATTTAACTCAATCAAAAATGTAATAAAACCCAATAATGTAATAATTTCACCAATAATGTAATAAAATATCTTGACTGATTTTGTAATAACAATAAAATTGATCCTGAACTCGGTCAAAAATGTAATAAAACCCATTAATGTAATAATTTCACTAATAATGTCATCAAATATCTAGATTGATGTTTTAATACAAAATGTTACCAATAATGTAATAAAACTCAATAATATAACAATTTCCGGAAAATTAAATAATATTTGCACTGGAATCGGTCGAAAATGTAATAAAACCAAGTACTATAATAAAATATATTAACTGATTTTATAATAATATTTTTACCAGTAATGTAATAAAAGTCAATAATATAATAGTCTTCTGAAAATTTAACAACATTTTCAGTGAACTCAATGGAAAATGTAATAAAAACCCATTAATGTAATAATTTCATTAATAACGCCAGGGGTCACAAACATGCGGCCCGGGGGCCAAATGCGGCCTGCCAAACGTTCCCATGCGGCCGCTGGGATGAATTTGCTAAGTGCAAAAATACCACAGTCAAGGTTTTGGAACTTATTTTAGTTCAGGTTCCACATACAGACCAATATTATCTACAGTTAAATTGTAGCAGAATAACCTCCAAAAAAAAAGAATGACTCCATATTTTCTTCTCATTTTGATGTGAAAATAATTTAATTATGCCCATAAATAATGATAACTTCAAATCTCTGTCCTTGTTATAGTGCAAAAAAGAACTTAAATTAGGAAAATATTTACACTTGATAAATATTTATATGTGAAAAAACCTGAATAAACATGAAAAACCTGAAATTTAAAAAGAAAATTAAGGAAAATTTTAACAATTTAGTGTCTTTGTAACAGATCTGATCCATAATGTATGTATGAATGTAATGTATGAATTCCTTGTGACATTTCAGTTTTTTCAGGTTATTCTTCATCTGTCTTGTTGGATAGTTTATCTTAAAAAAAAAGTATAAAAAGGTAATGGGGTTTGTTTGCACTAAAACAAACAAAAAATTAGTTATTTTTCAAGGTTATTATTATTATTATTATTATTATTATTATTATTATTATTATTTCAAGGTTATTATTATGCAATTATTTTACTGGTTCGGCCGACTGGAGATCAAATTGGACTGAATGTGACCCCTGAAATTAATGAGTTTGAGACCCCCTGCTCTAGGCTAATATTTTAATAACAATAATGTAATAAAATATCTTGACTGAAAAATCTAACAAAAAAAACCTTATAAATACAGAATAATGTAAAAAGGTAGATTTTGTTCATTTAAATGTTAATTGTGTTTTTACCTTATTTCACCTCATTTTTTTTTATTATTATTTTCTTTGTAAGTTGTAAATAATAAATAAAAACCATGTAACATTGACAGAATGTCCCAGTGTTATTAATTAATATGTCTGTGGTGAACGTACAGAGGACAGTGGTGCAGGACGGGGACACTCACAGATGCATATGGGGATGTTTGCAGACCACTGGTTGTTGTCTTGGCAGGAAATAGTTTTCTCTCCGATCAGCTCGAAGCCAAACTGACACTCGAACCTGAGGATTCCTCCGTTGGAAAAACTGTCTCCTTCCCGTATTCCGTACAGAGGCGTTCCAGGGTCACCGCAGCTCTCTTTGTCGATTTCTGGAAAACACAAGTGTTTGCAAAGCACACGTTTAATGCAGAGGAGTCTGTGGATGCGCTGGTGCATCTATTTGTTACAGATGAATGAGTTCTTAGTAAAAGTACTTTTACTACTGTACTGAAGTTGTTTTTTTTAGGCATCTGTACTTTTTTTTGTAAACTTTTATCATTTCCTTCTTACATTTTTATACTTTATACTTTATACTCTTTACATTTATATAAATATCGATATATTTATTTACTTTTAAGTTGTACTTTTTTTACTTTTACTTTAGTAAAGGTGTTGAGTCAGTACTTCTACTTTTAGCAGAGTATTTTTTTTCACATCAGTAGCTGTACTTCTACTTCAGTAGATAAAGTGAGTACTTTTACCACATCTGACTCAGTTCCAGTTGAATCAGTCACATTGAATCTTTCACAATTGAATCAGTCCCGGTTGAATAATTCACATTTGAATCATTCAATTGAATCAGTCACAGTTGAATCATTCACATTTGAATCAGTCACACTTGAATCATTCACATTTGAATCGGTCACACTTGAATCATTCACAGTTGAATCATTCAATTGAATCAGTCCCGGTTGAATCAGTCACAGTTGAATCATTCACATTTGAATCTGTCACACTTGAATCATTCTCCGTTGAATCATTCCCAGTTGAACCATTCAGTTGAATCAGTCACAATTAAATCATTCACAGTTGAATCAGTCCCAGTTGAATCATTCACAGTTGAATAATTTACAGTTGAACGAGTCCCGGTTGAGTCAGTCATAGTTGAATCATTCACAATTGAATTAGTCCCGGTTGAATAAGTCACAGCTGAATAATTCACATTTGAATCAGTCACACTTGAATCATTCACAGTTGAATCATTCAATTGAATCAGTCACAGTTCACTCATTCACATTTGAATCGATCACACTTGAATCATTCACAGTTGAATCATTCAATTGAATCAGTCCCGGTTGAATCAGTCACAGTTGAATCATTCGCATTTGAATCTGTCACACTTGAATCATTCTCCGTTGAATCATTCCCAGTTGAACCATTCAGTTGAATCAGTCACAATTAAATCATTCACAGTTGAATCAGTCCCAGTTGAATCATTCACAGTTGAATAATTCACAGTTGAACGAGTCCCGGTTGAGTCAGTCATAGTTGAATCATTCACAATTGAATTAGTCCCAGTTGAATCAGTCACAGCTGAATGATTCACATTTGAATCAGTCACACTTGAATCATTCACAGTTGAATCATTCAATTGAATCAGTCACAGTTCACTCATTCAGAGTTGAATCATTCAGTTGAATCAGTCACACTTGAATCAGTCACACTTGAATCATTCTCAGTTGAATCAGTCACAGTTGAATCATTCCCAGTTGAATCATTTACACTTGAATCATTCACAGTTGAATCAGTCCCAGTTGAATCATTCACAGTTGAATCATTCACAGTTCAATCAGTCCCAGGTGAATCATTCTCAGTTGAATCATTCACAGTTGAATCAATCCCAGTTGAATCATTCACAGTTGAATCAGTCACAGTTGAATCAGTCACAGTTCAATCATTTACAGTTTAATCATTCACAGTTGAATCATTCTCAGTTGAATCATTCACAATTGAATCATTCCCAGTTGAATCATTCACAGTTGAATCAGTCCCAGTTCAATCATTCACAGTTGACTCATTCACAATTGAATCATTCCCACTTGAATCATTCACAGTTGAATCAGTCCCAGTTGAATCATTCTCCGTTGAATCATTCCCAGTTGAATCATTCCCAGTTGAATCAGTCCCAGTTGAATCACTCTCCATTGAATCAGTCCCAGTTGAATCATTCACAGTTGACTCATTCACAGTTCAATCATTCTCAGTTGAATCATTCACAATTGAATCATTCCCACTTGAATCATTCACAGTTGAATCAGTCCCAGTTGAATCATTCCCAGTTGAATCAGTCCCAGTTGAATCATTCACAGTTGACTCATTCCCAGTTGAATCAGTCCCAGTTGAATCATTCACAGTTGAATCATTCAGTTCATTCCCAGCTCTAACAGTTCAGTGTTGTCTCATCACAGACAGACGTCCCCTCCAGTGTCAGGACACAAATCTGTGTGTTTTCATCTTCAGGTGTTTTATAAACAGTGTTTGTTCATTTGAAAGTCAATGTTCCAAGTCAAGAAAGTTGTGTTTAGTCAAAACCATAGAGGAAGGTTAGTGTGAACATGTTTTCTGTGCAGTGACAGACAGTGTCAACAGCAGCACCATTACCTTGACTCCTTCAAACTCCATTAAACTTCCTTAAACACACACACACACACACACACACACACACACACAGTCGTTTACATGTCTCATGAGGACCACATTTGTAAATCATAAATGTATATTAACTTAAACGAAAAATAAATAAATAATGAAAACATTTCCAAAACTATAATAAAAAAGTAATGAATAAACAATACTAAAAAATTAACACATAATAAGAATAATATATTTTTAAAATAATAAGTCAAAAATGAAAAACAAATAATGTTAAACAATTTTTAAAAAATTATAAATATAATAATGATACATACATACAAAAATAAATACAAATGCATTTTAAATCCTTTGAAAAATATATGTATCGTTTTACACCTGTTTCCTTCATGCTTTATGGGGACTTTCTGAAAAAACTCATTCATGCATTTATAGGGCCACATCATTTCTATTTTACGAGTGGGGACATTTATTTATATTTAACACCCCTGGGGACCTGAATTTGGGTTCTCATAGTGTCAGAGGTCCCCATGGTGTGACTGTGTAAACATATCAATGTCCCCATAAAGATCAGAATACACACACACGCACACTTGTTTCCATGTCTCATGAGGACCTAGTTTGTATGTAAGTAGGCATTGGGTAGTGAGTGTAAACATATCTTGGATTAAATAAATAACTAACAATTTGAAAATTGAATTAAGTATAAATAAATGAATACATAAATAATAAATAAATAAAAGTCAATGAATAAAATAATAAATAAAACATAAAAAGGAAAATAAATAATAATAATAATAAAAAAAAAATATAAATGCATAAAAAATGAAAAAAAATAGTTTTACAAATACATAAAAAAAATATATATATATATTTAAAAAGTAAGCACATCTTCAAACCTTTGAAAAATGCATGTTTTGCTTTTCATTTCCCTCATGCTTCATGAGGAATGTATTTATAGGACCAGATCATTTCCAATTTACTAGTAGGGACCTTTATTTCTAATTAACCCTTGTGGGGACCTGAATTTTGGTCCCCATTGTATCAGAGGTCCCAATAATGTGGTTGTGTAAAAATATCAATGTCCCCATAAAGAAAGGATTACACACACACACACACACACACACACACACACACACACACACACACACATAGACACACAGATGCTTTAACGATGCCTTCAGGGGCCGTCATCAACATGAGCTTTTCCACATATCAATTAAAAATTACAAGTGTGTTGTGTTCAAGAGCGTTTGTTACAGTTGGAACATTTACATGCACTTGGAGAAATGTTAATTATTGTCTTACTCTGATTAGTCAGAGTTTTCAAAGCCATGTAAACACCTTAAGCAGAGTGGAACTGAATTGAGCTGGAGTTTGATAAGTGGGAGTAAACAGGTCAAATCATGGGATTGAAATTGAATTTGTCTGTGCACGTAAAGGCCACCCATCCTTAGATTGACGAAGACTGTCCTGGACACTCCCCCTGAAGGAAGTGACCAGAGTCACCATGACAGTTTAACAGTCTCAGTTTAAATGTGAACAAGATATTGTGGGCTTCCAGACACTAGGTGGTGCTACACACCCTTTACCGTTACCATTCTTCTGGTTGGTGCCATAGAACAAGAAGTATCAAGAACAAAGGCATCAGATTTGAAGCAGACTTAGTAGAAGGAACACAACAACATGAAGAGAAGATATGGACCACAACCATGACGATATAAACCACAACCATGAAAATATGGACCACAACCATGAAAATATAAACCACAACCATGACGATATGGACCACAACCATGACGATATGGACCACAACCATGACGATATGGACCACAACCATGACGATATGGACCACAACCATGACGATATGGACCACAACCATGAAGATATGGACCACAACCATGAAGATATGAACCACAACCATGAAGATATGAACCACAACCATGAAGATATAAACCACAACCATGAAGATATGGACCACAACCATGAAGATATGGACCACAACCATGAAGATATAAACCACAACCATAAAGATATAAACCACAACCATGAAGATATAAACCACAACCATGAAGATATAAACCACAACCATAAAGATATAAACCACAACCATGAGGATATGGACCACAACCATGACGATATGGACCACAACCATGAAGATATGGACCACAACCATGAAGATATAAACCACAACCATAAAGATATAAACCACAACCATGAAGATATAAACCACAACCATAAAGATATAAACCACAACCATGAAGATATAAACCACAACCATAAAGATATAAACCACAACCATAAAGATATAAACCACAACCATAAAGATATAAACCACAACCATGAAGATATAAACCACAACCATGAGGATATGGACCACAACCATGCAGCACATCCAGGCGTGTCCAGACCAGTCAGTACTGGAGCTAAGGTTGAAGAAGCTCCATTAGAACCACATTATCTGACTGTTCCACTTCTAAAACTCCAGTCCAACTAAGGTGGACTGAAAACTGAAGATATTCAGACTAAAGCAATAATTCACATGTTTCTAAGTGTGTGTAAATATTCTGAATGATCCTTGAGTATTTGTTTAAAATGTTCTGCTGTTGGTTTGACAAAACGCTTATGGTTCTCCTCCATTTCCTTTATTCACTCTGTTCCTGTTTCTGGAGTCGCCCACAGTGAGAACGCCGCTCTGTGTGTGTGTGTGTATCTGTGTGTGTGTGTGTGTATCTGTGTGTGTGTGTGCGTGTGTGTGATGTATTGCATTCATTTCCATCATGACATCGTCTTTATGAGATGTACAGATTGGACCAATCACGGTCCGCCTAACGGAGATGGGCGTGCACAAACACACACATGTATACATACAGCACACGCACAAGGATGGAGAGCAAATTGCTCTGGAGAGAAAACAAGCGTAGACTCACTCACACTCACACACACATACAGGACAGTTTCATAAGGAGTATTATGATACTAAAAGTGTGTGTGTGTGTGTGTGTGTGTGTGTGTGTGTGTGTGTGTGTATGTAAGTGTGTACATGTGCATAGTATTATGTTTGTGATTGAAGCCCAATAGAGTTCACTCCTATAATATTCCATTATTTTCCTAGATTTGTACATTACCCTCAGAAGTACATGTTAACACAAAAACACACACAAACACACAAGAAAACACACACACACACACACAAAGGGCAGTTTCACAAAGGGCATTACGATGCTGAAAGTGCGCGCGCGTGTGTGTGTGTATGTGTGTGTGTGTGTGTGTGTAGTATTATGTTTGTGATTGAAGCCTAGTAGAGTTCATTCCTAAAATATTCCATTATTTTCCTACATTTGTACATTACCATCAGAAGTACATGCAAACACACACACACACACACACACACACACATCAGATGAATAGAATTGTAGTTCAGATCTCAGTTTGTAGAGCTCTAGTTTTTTGGAGGATAATCAAACAGCAGAAACATGGCTGTTGGTTGTTGGTCTTTTGGGAAGTTATAACTGATGTTACTGTTAAACCACAAACACCGACTGAGAAGTGTGTAGTTGTAAAGGTACACACATGCTATACACATGGTCAACAGCTACATTCAACACAGTTTTTATCCAGACCCCCTGAAGGGTTTGGCTTTTTTGTATGTCTATTTTTCAGCAGCTTTACACAAAAACTACCGGACCAATTTCCTTGAAGGTATGAAGTGGTCTTGAATAGAGCCCATTAAATTTGTGTGAATCAGGTCAAAGGTCAGCAAAAGTGTGTTTTCACAATAATCAGAGATAGGGCAAGTCAGGAATTAACTTTTCATTCCTTTACACTCAGTTTAGCAACCAGCTTCTTTTTGCTCTCACTGCTGATGCACACATTTATATATACATATATATATATATATATACATGGTGGTACCTCTACATGCATACCTCTGCTAATGAAAAATTCAAGTTACAAAAAGCCTTTACCTTAATTTTTCGTCTCTGAATATGAAAGAAAATTCTATTTACGAAAGGAAACTGAAACCTCCCAGTCATAAATACAGTACATTCCTATACGCAACTACGTAATTTACGTAAAAACGTCATGTACGTAGCATTCCATTGGCTATGAGGGAGCTCCCCATGATGCTTTTTGTTACCCTTTGACCCTCATTCATCACAGAGCAGCTGCTGTGTCTCCCAGTAATAAACACTTTAACAGTCGAACGGTGCAAGCAGAGTAGATGACCGACAGACTATCATCAGTTTAAGGAAAAGTGTTAAACACTTTGACTCTGCAAGCCCGCCTTCCCCCACAAAGTAGAAGGCGGCTGGATTTACAGCTAAGCTAAGAGCTAACCTGTTTCTACTGCCGCTTCCATCGCCAACGTACGCTCACTGGAAAAAAACTGAACTATCTGAAGCTGGATTTAAACACTAAACATGATCCACCAGACTGCTGCATCCTCATTCTCACCCAGACGTGGCTCAACTCTTCTTTCCCGGACACCGACATTAGCCTGGGTGTGCTAACAATATTCAGCTCTGACAGAATCCATGCTCTCACAGGTAAAACCCAATGTGGTGGTGTTTGTATCTAATATAATAATAATAATAATAGAATTGCATTTGTAACGCACTTTATATTTGAAACAAATCTCAAAGTGCTACAGGTGGGTAAAAAGCTAAAACAAGCATGGCTAAAAACATAGCGAGAATATAAAAGGACTAAAAAGGCTATTTAAATAATCAACTCAAGAGGGTTAAAAAGCACATAGATAAAAAAGGCAAGAGGCATAAAAAGAAATAAAAACAAAGAAATAAAACAATGATTTAGGCAAATGCCTTGTTAAAAAGGAAGGTCTTTAGTCCCCGTTTAAAAGTCTTGACTGTCTGAGGGGCTCTCAGGTGGTCAGGGAGGGAGTTCCATAGCCACGGAGCAGCCGAGCAGAAAGCCCGGTCCCCCATGGTGTGAAGGTTGGTCTGCCTGGTTTTGAGGGTGTTTGTGTTTCTGGAACGGAGGGAGTGGGTGGAGGTCGGGGGTGAAAGGAGTTCTTTGAGGTAGGAGGGGGCGTTGCTGTGGATGCATTTGTGGGTGAGGAGGCAGACCTTGTATTGAACCCTGGAAGTGACGGGAAGCCAGTGAAGGGAGTGAAGGATGGGTGTGATGTGATTATGTTTCCGCACTCTCATCAGGATCCTAGCAGCACTGTTCTGAATGTACTGGAGCCTCTGGATGCTCTTGCTAGGGATCCCGATGAGGAGTGCGTTACAATAATCTAGCCTTGAGGAGACAAAGGCGTGGACAAGTTTTTCAGCATCAGGAAGGGTGAGTGTGGGACGAAGACGGGCTATGTTTTTGAGGTGGAAAAATGAGGTTTTGCATAAATGTCTGATGTGGGGGTCAAAGGTGAGGTGGGGGTCCATTTTTACACCCAAGTTAGTGATGACTGGTGAGAGGGGGAGGTTTTGGCCGGAAAAGGTGATGCTGGTTATGGTTGAGGATTTGACCTGATGTGGGGTGCCGATGAGAATGGCTTCTGTTTTAGAACTGTTTAATTGGAGGAAGTTATGAGCCATCCACGACTTTATCTCCTCAAGGCAGGTGGTTAGTGAGGATGTGGATGGAGATGAAGGTGAAGGTGATGAGAGGGGAGCAGAGGGGAGAGGGACAATCCTAAAATAAAGTTGGGTGTCATCAGCGTAGCAATGGAAAGAGATTCCATGCCGTCTGATGACACGACCAAGGGGGAGCATGTAAATGGTGAAGAGGGTGGGGCCGAGGATGGAACCCTGGGGGACACCACAAGTGACGGGCTGCGTCCGGGAGCGGAAACCTCCCAGAGAGACACATTCCGACCTGTCAGAGAGGTAGGAGGAGAACCAGTGAAGTGCAGAGTCGGAGAGTCCGGTGGTGGAGTGAAGACGGTTGAGGAGGATGGTGTGGTCAACTGTGTCGAAAGCCGCAGATAAATCCAGGAGGATGAGGAGGGAGGGGGAGCCAGTGTCAGCTGCCATTAGAAGGTCATTGGTGACCCTGACCAGAGCTGACTCAGTGCTGTGGGCTGATCGGAAACCGGACTGAAATTTTTCCTACAGGTTATTGTTGTGGAGGTGGTGGTGAAGTTGGGCGGCGACAACTTTTTCCAGGACCTTGGAGATGAAAGGCAGGTTGGAGATGGGCCTGTAATTTGTGTAGACTGTGGGATCCAGGGTGGGTTTCTTAAGGAGGGGTGTGATGATGGCGGTTTTTAAGGTGGATGGAACGTGGCCGGCTTGGAGGGAGTGGTTGATGACCGAGGTGATGAGGGGACTTATGGCGGTGATGTGGGCTTTTACGAGGGCTGTGGGGAAGGGGTCGAGGGTGCAGGTGGAGGGTTTCATCTTAGTGATGAGGACCTCGACCTCACGCTGGGAGGTGTTAGCCCAGCAGTGGAGAGGCTGGGGGATCGCTGGCTGTGGGGAGGCAGACTGAGCAGAAAGGGTGGGGAGGTGGGATAGTGCAGAGCGGATATTAATGACTTTGGATCTGAAGGTGTCGAGGATGAGGTTGCAGGTGTCTTCGGTAATGTCGCTGTGGGTGGGTGGTTGTGGTTTGAGGAGGCTGTTAATGGTGGAGAATAGTTGTTTTGAGTTTCCGGGACTGTTATTGATGATATTTGAATAGAATTTTGACCTTGCGTCTCTGAGGGCCTTTGTGTAAGCCTTTCTGTGCTCCCGATAGGCCAGTCTGTGGACAGTGAGCCCTGATGTTAAAAAGCGGCGCTCAAGGACCCGGCCTGCTGCCTTCAATGACCGTAGCTCACTGGTGAACCAGGGGGAGGAGCGTGAGAAGGAGACAGATTTGGTTTTGATGGGGGCATGAAGATCCAGGAGGTGACTGAGGGTGTTATTATAAAGGTCAACGGATTCACTGGTTGATGTGGGGGTAGCAGAGGAGAGATGGTGGAGATCCGGGGCTAGTGCGTCATGGTTGATGTTTTTAATGCTACGAAAATGGATTTGACGTTTGGGCTTATTGTGGGGGGAGGGGAAAGGTAGCTCCATGGATATGACCCTGTGGTCAGATACACCCATGTCATAGACCAGCAGGTTGCTGATCAGGCCAGAGTCACTGATGACAAGGTCAAGCGTGTGACCCCTGTCGTGGGTTGGGACGGTGACATGTTGAGTGAGGTGAAGGCAGTCCAGTAGTTGAAGGAGTTCAGCTGCAGGGGGGGAGGAAGGGGTGTCCACATGGATGTTCAGGTCACCTAGGATAACTGTATTTGTAGAGGTGGTGCAGAGGGTTGTGAGGAGATCGTGCAGTTCGGAATTAAAAAGTGGATTTGGTTTTGGGGGCCGGTAGATTAATAGCAGTGTCATAGCAGAGGGGGGTTTGCTTTTGAAGCCGAGGCATTCAAAAGAGGACAGTGCTGGGAGAGGAAGGGGAGACAGGTCCAGGTCGGTTTTGTGCAGGATAGCTAGACCGCCTCCTCTAGCACCCGTGCTGCGTGCTTTCTCCAAGTAATTATAGCCAGGAGGGCAGGCTTGGTTGAGGGATGAAAAAACACCTGGCTGATGCCAGGTCTCAACCAGGCACATGATGTCCAGTTTTTTGTCCAAAATATGGTCATGTTTGAGTGTGGATTTTTTTTGGAGGGTTTGGAGATTGAAAAGCTCAATCTTGACAGTTACTGGGGAAGAGGATTTCTGCAGGGGCCGGAGTAGGCTGGAATCCACTCCACGTTTTGCAGGCCACAAGCAGTGTAGAGGTCCCGCGGTAAATCCAGTGCTGCTATTTAGTCTAGCCGGGGCAGCGCTCTGATGACGTGTCACACATGCGACGCGGCGTATGGGTGACCAGATGCAGGGAATGGAGTGACGAGGCTGAGTGAAAACAAACCTACGCCGGGAACTTCTGTGACTGTAGCGGGGACGGCGTAGAATTCCGAGTTTTCTGATGACTGTGGTGGATATCGGAGTGGTGACGTCTTTGAACCGGAGCAGTTGCGAGATGGAATACTGTAGCATCCTGCCGTAGACGAGGAGATGGAGTGGTGTTGTTAGCCGTTACCCGGGCTAGCTGCCGGCACCAGTTGCCTGTTGACTGACGGCTGTATGGCTGAAGAGGTAGCGGTCCTGGGCAACGACGGCCCCGCCGCACCGGGACAGCTGGGGGACTGTCCGGGGGGTACCTCAGCAGTAGGCCCTGGGAGGGCTGGAACGGGTAGCGGTTTTGCTGGCGTGGAGAAAGCGGTCCTAGGCAACGTATGGCCCGGCCACAGAAGTCACACCCTGTCGACTACCGACAGACAGTACCGACAGACAGTGCTGAAAGACGGCTCGTCGGCGGCTCGGCGGCGGCGGCTCGGCGGCGGCGGCTCGGCGGCGGCTCGGCGGCGCTGGAGACGGACGGCAGCAGGTAGAGTTGACGTCCTTGGTCGTGCGAAAGTGCACGGTAGTCCAACTGTGCAGACGGTTTAAAGTCTGTGAAAGTTCGCTGTGCAGTTAACACAGTTAAAAACTACACTAATTACAATCTAAAACACAGTTAAAACGAGCTAAAAAGAGCTAAAACTTGTTTTGGAGGAACGGAGAAGCGGCGCACATAGAGCGCCAGCGTCCTCTCACGTTGCAAGTCCACGTGGGTCTATTCCAAAATCTCTACACTAACTACACTATCTACACTAACAACAGCTGGTGTTAGCCTGGACGGGCTAAAATCTAAATCTACATTTTCTTTTAACACATATTTCATAAAGAATCGGTCATTTTCTATAAATTTTAAAGAGTTTGAGGGGTATTAATGGGGGCCTTGGAACAAATTAGACCTTTTACATGTAAAATGTGACTCTATTTACAAAAAATTCACGGTACAAAAACACTTCTGGAATTAATTAATTTCGTAAGTAGAGGTACCACTGTATATATCCCACAAGGGTTAAATATAAATGTCTGGGAAATCTGCGTGAAGTATGGAAAATATATACAAATGATAATATAAACAGGGTGAGGGTGTTTACTTTTGTTAAAATGTATTTTTTTCAAAAAAAATGTTTTAATTAATAAAATTTATTATATTTTATTATTTCAGTTCATTTATTTTTCATATTTATAAATCTTATTGAAAAATATTTCTTAATTTTTTTAAAGATGTTTTCTTTTTCCATTTATTTTATGTATTTATTATTATAGTGATGATGATGATGATGATGATGATGATGATGATGGTGATTATTATTTTGCTTTGTTCATTATTTAATTTATTTTTTATCGTTTGTTATTTAAAATGGTATTTATTTATTTTTTAAAAAGATGAAGAACATCTTAAAATGTATTTAATTTTTTTCATTATTATTATTAATATTTTAATAATTATTTTAATAATTACATACATTGATTTCTCTTTTATATTTATAAAATTAATTTGTATTTTTTTCTCTTTTTTTAAAGATGCGTTTACTTTTCCATTCATTTTATATTTTATTTCATTATAAATGTATTTTCATTATTTTAGTATTTTTTAAATATATTTTTAATATGTTTTAATTTAAAAAGTAGAATGTATTATTTAAAAAAAAAAAGATGCATTTACACTCACTATTCAATAGCTACTTTTCCTACAAGTGATGAATATTAACTTGGTCCTCATGAAACATGGAAACCAGTGTGTGTGTGTGTGTGTGTGTGTGTGTGTGTGTGTGTGTGAGTGTGTGTTTTATCCATAGTCCTAGTGTGCAGTGTGTTAAAAGTGTGTGATCAGATGAACTGCTTCACACTGTCCCCTGAAAACCAGCTCATTTATTAAACTCACTGTCCTGACATTTCTCTTCCTCTGACTCTTACAGCTGCACAGCTTTTGGAGATTGATTTGGATTGCACGGATGTGTGTGTGTGTGTGTGTGTGTGTGTGTGTGTGTGCGTGTGTGTAGAAAAAGACATCAATTTTCTGTCCTCATTAAATCACACATTCCCTGTCGGCTCTTGTTACATAAAATGAAGCAAACGTCTTTCCTCAGAACATCCCAAAGCCCTGGGTCGTCCTGGAAAGTGGACGTTAGGATCACCAATAATCACTAATATTATATCTGACTCACTGTAGATCTCATTGAGAGGGGGTGGGGGGCATTGTTTAGCAGTGTTACATTATTGTTTATGATCATGTTAGTTAAAATGGAAAATCAATAATACTGTATAAAGATTTTTATTGTTTAGCAATAATTGTTACTTTATTCAAGATTGATTTTTTTACTGAATTCAACACTTGTTTTTTGTTGAATTCAAGTTTTTTTTTTTTCATTTGAACATGTTATATAAATAGAACAAAATACCCCAAAACACCCAAAAATTCAAGTATTTATGAGTCTATAGAATCAGAAATTGTCTGTCTGTCTGTCTGTCTGTCTGCCTGCCCATCCATCCATAGGATGTCCCCATTAGTCTCCAAACATAGGAAAGTAAACGTTTCTTGACATAAACAGTTTTTATTTATATAATATTCTCTACATGACTGACATTTCAAGTCATTGCTCTGTATTCAAATGCAGTCTTTGGGTTATCTATACATGTTAGAACTAGCCTAACTGCGCTATCCCCATTCATTCCATGTATGGGTCTAGTGGTGTTTCATAGTCAGGGGAGGCGGGGCTAAAAGGTTGTCTTTCAAATCCTCTGTATGCAATAGGACGGTACTACAACCAACCAGTGTAATCTTTAGGATGATGTAGTTAGAGTGCCGGAAAGTTCTCGGAGGAGTCCAGAGAAAGTTACAAATTGTAGGTACCCACTGTGGGTGGAAGTACCTGATGTGGGCTCTGTGTGTGCACATGTGCAGGTTGTTAATTGTAGTACGACTTCATGACAATGCCTGATTCATGCTTTGCAGTTTGTTTACATTGTGTTTCCTCAGGGTGGCGAGAGAGAATTATCCAGAGACCTACTTGTGTTACTGACGAAACTTTATATCCTCAAACACTTGCTAGGGCTATTATTAACAATTTTGAAACTTTATATCGGTAATTTCTCACATAGTTGCCAGGGTTATTGCCTGTTTAGTTAACTGCTATAACCAAACATTCCTTCTTCATGATATGTTATGTCCTTTTTCCTGTAATGGTAAATGTTCTGCACTTCTATAGTTCTTTTCCACCTTCATGCTGCTCAAAGCGTTTTACATTAGCTTCACACACACACTCATACACCAGTAGGTTTCTAAGGTTCTGTCAGTCCTACTGGGAAACTAAGTCATGGTTCAGTGCCTTTGCCCAAGGACACTTCGACATGTGGACAGCCAGAGCTGGGACGTGAACCACCAACCCTTCAGTCATTGGACGACCCACTCTACCAACTGAGCCACAGTCGCCCCAATTACAAAACAATATTGTGTTTTGTAATACAATTTAACATCATTATGCACATGTGCATCATACACAGGGACCACATCAGGTACTTCCACCCACATTGGGTACCTACATGAATGACTAAACCAAATTGGGGATTATGGACCTTAACGACTCTTGTCGCTTCTTGTCGTCATCTGAACCCACTTTATCCTCACTAGGGTCATGGGGGTCACTGGGGGCCTAATCCAGCTACAATAGGTGAAGGTGGGGTACACCCTGTATGAGTCTCCAGTTCATCTCAGGGCTGAACATATATAGACAAACAATCACTGTCACATTCACACCTATGGACAATTTAGATTACCCAGTTAACCTATGAGTGCATGTGTTTGGATGGTGGGAGGAGCCAGAATACCTGGAGAAAACCCACGTGGATATGGGGACAACATGCAAACTCCACACAGAAAGGTCTGGTGTGGGAATAGAACCAGGAAGCTTCTTGCTGTGTGGCACAATTGCTAACTACTGCACCACCGTGCCGCCCTGTTGTCGCTTCTGTAAAAATAAATGAAAGATTGCTAACGTTTTCTCAGATTCTTCACTCATCTTCAGCAGCCATCTATCATCGTCGTTTTTGTTCTTCTTCTATGGTTATTTCCAGTTGTCCCTCTCCGAATTGTCCCAGCTCTGTCATCACTTTGTTACCCTAACCCACCCTCCGACTCTATACTTCACTGTTGGCCAGTTTCAGATAAATCTAGCCAAAAGTTACATTGAGCGTAACTAGACCGTACCCAATGGAAAATTACATTTGCTGTTACTAGGGGTTATGTTAGAACCATAAATGTATGGGATATGTCTCCCATGTATGGAGACTCATGGGACAAACTATTTGGCATATTTAGTTTTATGTATATCAAATTTTCAAAATAAAATTCTCACATTAACCATGAAAAAAAAAATCTTGAATTAGGCAAAATAAAAACTTCCAGTTGAACCAGTTAAATTTCCAGATCTATTGTCTATAAATTAGTTCTTCTATCTGACTCAAAAGTTCTTCTGTAGGTGATTCTGTCTGATTTTAATCTGATAACAGGTTTTTTTTCATAGAAATGACACTAATACACTTAAGGTCGCAGTTGTATTTTTTACAGTGTATTAATATAACAAACATATCATTAAATCACATCTTTCCTGTCGGCAGTTGTTCATTAAATGGATCTTTTGTGTGCAGAACATGTCCTTCTGATGGAACTGGACGCTCACTTCACACAAAATCACTGGATTTGTTCCTTTTTTTCCCATCGTGCTGCAGAATAAGACGACTCCTTTTGTGTCATAGAAAACATCTTCACTTTCTTGACCGGCTCATTCTATCATCACTCAGAGTCATTTCCTACATTTCAGGATGTTCCCACAAATAATCCTCCAATCGTCTGAAGGTGAAATCAAATACACTGTAAATTCATCTGTTAGTTGAAATATATTCAATATAAATGTGTCTTTGATTTTATGTCAATTATTGAATTGAATTTCAAATAAAAAAATGTTTGGAAGAAAATTTCCTCAATGTCGTTAAATAAAACATCATCTTTCTGTTTATTTATTGAATTCCAAACACAGACTATTGAGTGAATTTAAACATTTAAATCAATGTAAATGTTAAATTGGTTAACACTTCATGTTAACCCTTTAACCCCTGATGATGAACATCAGCGTTAACACATTCTGAATGGATGGTTTAATATCAGTATTAAGTATTTGTTTTATTTATTTATTTACTGTGTTTTTACTGAGTTTTGTTGATGAAACTAATGTATGGAGATTAGGGCTAAAGACTATTTTAATACTGGACTAGTTAGATAGTTATTATTTTTTTCTTACATTTAGCATTAAGTTTTAATTACATGACGAATGATAAACACAAGAAAGGTGGGTACAATAAAAAATACATGTTTTATTGAACATACTGCAGATTTGTACAAAAATGTAATAAAAATGTCAGATCTAAACCAGTTCGGCCCAGTGGTGGGTGTGCACGTCTGCCTCTTTGGGTGTCTCTCCTCTGCAGACTGCATGCATTTCATTTAAAATAAAATGAGTTTCCATTTACAGATTTTCGCAAAACAATAGCGATATTCCTAAAATTACGACACAAAACCTGTGGATGTCTTGATATCACGCTGCATTTCTCTGCTCTTTGCTGTCTCTAAAATGACAGTTATGTTTTTCTACTGAATTATTTCCAGAAAAGTCTCCGTCTCCTCCTCTGTCCATGTGTATCGTACCATTTTCACTCCGAGAGAAGTGATCATGTGACCATGTACATCATGTTTCATGACTTATAATTGTGGAAAAAGTGTTACCATTACGTTTTTGCTTTTATGATAAGTTACAATATCGAAACGTCTGAAAAACCACGTCATGAATGGTCAGAAAAACTTTTTATCGATATTTTTCTAAATGCAGGTGTTTCCATTACCAGTTTTTATACTGTAGCACTATTTACATTTTGCAAATTTCCAATGGTAACAGCTAGTGTCTGGCATAACGCTCAAGTTGTCATTTATAGGAAAAATATGCTTATAAAATGTACAATGTTTTTCATAAAAAAACGTCTTGGCTTGAATGTTACTTGAATCATACTGAGGTGAGTCAGACTGTGGCGTTCAAATGTCCAACATGCTTTTATCTTTAAATGTTGGTGCATCATCGAGGTACTGCCATGATACACAAGGCTTAGGGTCACTTTACAAACCTCTCCAATAGTCTTTTTATTCACTAAAATACTCCAGAACTTTAGAAGTATAGGTACATGTACCTTCTGTATGTTACTGCTCACAGACACTGCATGAGCAACTGTCTACAGAGATATAATCAAGTGAGATGTCTCACTCTGTTGGAAAAACGAGTCTGGCAACAATGGAATTCATTGTCAACTATAGCTATTATTGATTTTTGTCGACAACATCAACTAATCATTGCAGCCCTAATGGAGATAAACACATGTCAAAAAGAAACTGATTCAGAAAAAAGAAAAACATAAAACTAAAATTACGTTTTTTGCAAATGTATTTATGTTATTTATTATTTTGTAAATATTATTTTATTTTACTTATTTTAAACCTACCCTGCTGTTTAACAGACAAGGGGGTGTCCCTAACACTCTGTTTAACAGACAAGGGGGCGTCCCTAACACTCTGTTTAATAGACAAGGGGGTGTCCCTAACACTCTGTTTAACAGACAGGGGGTGTCCCTAACACTCTGTTTAACAGACAGGGGGCGTCCCTAACACTCTGTTTAACAGACAAGGGGTGTCCCTAACACTCTGTTTAACAGACAAGGGGTGTCCCTAACCCTACCCCTCTGTTTAACAGACTTTAGTGTTTCATTCGGTCACTACAGGAACTCCTTACTTCAGTCAGTGTTTGTTTCAGAGGGAGAGTCTGTAGACACCTTATGTTTGGGCTGGTTCACATTATGTCATTTTAAAATATACAAACTTTCTGTCAGAACAAGTGGAATGATTTAAAGACACGGTCCTGAGAAAGAAACAGATGCAATAAGAGAAAAACAACAACCAAACCAACAAACAGAAGCAAAAGCACCTGAGGAGGATCTGTGATCTAGAATGATGAGCAGAAATGTTCAGGTTCTGGAGGATGATGGTGAAGACAGACAGACAGACAGACTGACTGACCCCACACTGCACACCTGTGAACCGCAGCCTTTTATTAGTCTAATTATCTGTGCCTCACAGCTGTGCATTGTGGGTCCAAGCAGGAGGAGGATGATGAAGGAAGGGGACGTGGTGAGGGTCATGACACTTTCATCTACAGTGTATTCAAGAAAAACCTGAGGACAAAAGAAGTCTGAAGTAGAGAAATGCCTGTCTAAATATGAAACTAAAACTGGAATTAAATACAGAAATGCGTGATTAATTCATTAAAATACCAATTTATTTGAGGTAAAAAAAAAACAAAAAACATATATATTATTATTTCACTAATTAATTAATTGTGTCTTGGTCCAAAATTTAATTAGATATTTAATACACAATATATACAATATAATGATAATATATACACAGACAGTATTATATATATATATATATATATATATATATATATATATATATATATATATATATATATAGTCGGCCAAAGGTCACCAAAAATGTGTTTTTACAATAATCAGAGATAGGAAAAATCAGGAATTACCTTTTCATTCTTATATATTCAGTTTTACATTTAGTTTCTCTTTGATTCACTGTTGATGTGCATTGACATCAGAACATTGAAGGACAAATTTGAAGATTCAAGGTCAATGGTCAAGGTCAAAATAAAATTTTCAAAAGTATAAAATATCAGTATCGTTGATACCAGCCTGAATTTTCCTCGGTTTCGGATCGGAAAGAAAATCAGTGATATGGAACATCACCACCTCACACTGTGAAAACCACAGGTATACATTCTAAGAAGAAGGAAAAATATCCGGTCTATTTTCCTGTGTACTTGGACTGAAGGAATTTGAGGTTTCAAAGTAGTTTAATATCAGAAACACTGGTCGCTGTGTCCAGACTGAAAATCTGCAGTCAATAATTCATGAGCAGAAAATGAAAAGTTGTTTACAGTTTTGTGATTAAGTAAACCCTGCCCTTCATAGGTTACCTCTGGAGTACACACACACACACACACACACACACACACACACACACAGGTTATTGACTGTAAAATTGAACAACATTTTTGGTTCTGTTGTGAATGAATATTTCATGAATTCATATTTCATGGTGTTTTTCCGCCGTTCTGAATGAAACCCTGTTAGCGCTTTGTGATTTAGGGACCTGGACTACAGCACGACTGATGTCCCATGGGTGGGTGGGGGTGTGGGGTGACTGCCAGACCCAACACTCATCCCATAAACACATGGTCCAGGCGACTGAGGCCAGTGATGAAGTGGATGAAGTGCAGAATATTCACGACATTGAACTGTACTAATGGTTGCTACTTAGCCTTAGTGCCTCCACTTATGTTATTTCTTTACTGTTCTATTATAAATTCATACATTTATATTTTATATTTCCTTCAGATTCCTACATGTTACACATTGTGCGGACAGCAAAATGTAATTGTACAGGTAAACATGTTTCTAGTGGACATGACAATTGTGTATAGGTATTATAAAATGTTACCAATTTATTTATTTGTGTTATTCAAGACTTTTTGGTTTTTCTGTTTTTGTTTTTTTTTTTGTTTTAATTAAACTTTTTTTTGGCTTAATCTAAAAAAATGTTTTTGTTCATTTTATTTTACCGGTACTTTTAATGAATACAGTTTATACTTATGGTATATGTTGATATGTACGTGTGAGTGACACGGGAAGAGTTTGTGTATTGGTTAACTTATTATCTTGTGTACTGTCTTTTAATATTTGTTGTACTGCACTCTATCTATCTATCTATCTATCTATCTATCTATCTATCTATCTATCTATCTATCTATCTATCTATCTATCTATCTATCTATCTATCTATCTATCTATCTATCTATCTATCTATCTATCTACTCATGTCGTCTCAGGATAATGAATAAATAAATCATCATATGTATTTTAATGGAAAAAAACAACATTACACACTTCTGTTTTTTCAACATTTAGAAAATTTTCATCAAGTTTTGCACAGATATAAAAGACACGTCTGTAAACAGGTGGCTGTGGCTCAGGAGGTAGAGTTGGACATCCAAAAACTGAAGGGTTGGTGGTTCATGTGCTGTTGTGTCCTTGGGCAAAGACACTTCACCCTTTTTACTACAGCTACTGATAGCTAGGACAACACTACCACTAGTCCAACTACAACTACTGATAGCTAGGACAACACCACCGCCAGCACAACTACAGCCACTGATAGCTAGAACAACACCACCACTAGCCAAACTACAACTACTGATAGCTAGGACAACACAACCACTAGTCCAACTACAACTACTAAAAGCTAGGACAACACCACCACTAGTCCAACTACAACTACTGATAGCTAGGACAACACCACCACTAGCACAACTACAGCCACTGATAGCTAGGACAACACCACCACTAGCACAACTACAGCCACTGATAGCTAGGACAACACCACCACTAGCTGGGCTACAATACAAGACACAGTCGTCTATAGAAAGTGGCGTCAGAGCAGACGTACAGACACAGTCACAGGTCAAACTGAACCATAAAAATCCACCTTGACTTTGCTGTCTCCTATAAAACACATCACATATTAAAAACCATAAAAAGCAGATGAAAAAGCTAAAATAAAATCTGAAAAGTAAAAGCTGACATTATATCCTGCTGATGGTCAAGAGAAGAAGAGGAGGAGGAGGAGGAGGAGGAGAGGAGAGAAGGAGGAGGAGGAGAGGAGAGAAGGAGGAGCCGTTGTTGAGGTGAGCCAGTATTTATCGATTGAACAGGTTTTCTGAATAAAACCCTCTTAAATCACTTCAGTCATTTTATTCTGATGAAAACAACACTTTTATTCATTCACTTCATTTCAATAGAACGACACATGAACCACAACTGCAACACTTTCCCTTTACAAACTGAAAATGAATGTGAACCAGCTCTAATGTGATATATTCTGTTCATATGATGGTCAGGTCTAACTGCTGTCAAAGTTACACCTGTCCTTCATTTATGTCATTTATGGGTATTTCTAATATGGGTATAAATCAGTAAGCCAGGGTACTGTCCTGCTGGGTTTTTTTTTTTTGGGGGGGGGAGGGTCACTGACATACCCCTCTCAGCTTTATTCTTCCAAATGCCTCATGTGTTTGTTAACTTCCTGCAACAATACCAGCTTTATGTCCAACTAAACGGACCTGGGTTCTCCACTGTGGAGAACCCAGATTTGCATTAAGATTTGCATTAAGTTTCAGTAAATACATTTTTTGTGGCATTTCCTTATGACTTTTCTAATGTCAAATATGCTCCACGGCTCAAGAATATTGGGAAACACTGGTTTAAATTGTTGTACATTGTGTTTCTCGACGTGGTTTTCACTGAATATTACATGTGCTACAGCAGGTACCAACATTATTATAACATCGTTTATTTAGCTGAACATTTGGTAAACTCAGAGCTTATGAATATTAATGAAGAAATGTTGATGTCATTTCAGATCAGAGCTATTGGGATTCAGCCTGGAAAACACAAGTTAAGCTTGGACCTGATGCCTTCTGACCAGGGTAGTGGAGTGTATGGACCATATGTGCCCCTCACTGGCATCTCCAAGGCCCTCTGACACTGAATGGACGTGTACCGGTGTCTGCACGCTCCATATTCCTGGTTAAAATGTGGTTTTTATGAGTAGAAGGTGAGCGAGGGCAAATGAGCATCTGTGCCTATTTGACTTGGCAGGAATCACATGGTATTCCTAAGTGGAACAGAAGGTTTACTCTGTGTGGAGTGTTGAATCCTGCATCAATCCAACTGGCAGCTGCCGCATCTGAATTATGGAAGGGGATGGCGGAGCGCAAAAATCCCACACTGTGGAAACTCCAAAAAACCACAGACACACTGGCAGAAGAACAGCCTCCAAGATATCACAAAGAATTTCAACTGGAAAAACACGTGTTATACAAGAAAAAGGAGTGGAATATAAATATGGTGTCGTAGCCCAGGCCAAAGTAGCACTAGGAATGCTAACATCCCATAGTTAAGACCACAAGTGGTCAAAGTACTCGCCTGATGTACTTAAGTACAAATACACCTACTGTTGTGAAAATTACTCTGGTAAAAGTAGAAGTACTGATGATTGCATTTTAGTTAGCTAACATGTACTGTAGTTAGTTAACCACATGTACCGTAGTTAGTTAACCAAATGTACCGTAGTTAGTTAACCACATGTACTGGAGTTAGTTAACCACATGTACTGTAGTTAGTTAACCACATGTACCGTAGTTAGTTAACCACATGTACCGTAGTTAGCTAACCACATGTACTGGAGTTAGCTAACCACATGTACTGTAGTTAGTTAATCACATGTACTGTAGTTAATTAACCACATGTACTGTAGTTAATTAACCACATGTACTGTAGTTAGTTAACCACATGTACTGTAGTTAGTTAACCACATGTGCTGTAGTTAGTTAACCACTTGTACTCTAGTTAGCTAACCACATGTTTCTATATTTTTTTCTTTTTGTTCAGGTTTATTTTTCCCACACTGCACCTCTCCTGAAGACCTATGGCGTCCCCCAGGGGAGGCCCACCTCACTATTTGAAAACCCCTGCTCTAGAAGTCAGTATGGAATAGAAATGACACTGTTATCAAAATGAACCTGATATAGACATACCGGTGTTCTGTCAAAATGGACACCCCGTCACATTGGGCTCCCAAACTCTTCTGAGCATGAACATTACCACCAAGTGTTTTGACCAGTGCTGGGAATAAGGCCGTTACTAATGCAGCCACGTTTTAAGTAACAGAGTAATTACCATTACTGTTACTTGGGAAATAATATGACGTGTTTATCATTTGATGAATTGGGGCACAAGTGTTGCCCTGGGTACAGACAACAACTGGGAGTTTTGGCAACACTGTGGGTGCCACATATGTCTGCACCAACTGGCATTTAGCTCAGTGTAGAACGAAAGAAAAGAAATTGAAAGAAAGAAATGGATCCTGATTTGCTCAGAAGTTGGATTGGCAGGGTTTCAACTGTCTGGTTCCCACACACACACACACACACACACACACACACGAGTTAAATACACACACACAAATACACACACAGATGATGGCAGCACCAGGTCACAAGATTCCATTTGAGCTCTGTTTGTTAAAAATAACAATTACACTATTAATATTTTCTTTTCTCTCTGATAATTTATTTTCTAAGCACGTTTCTGTGGCTTAATATAAAGGGTGTAAACACTTCAAATGATTGTAACATAAGTTGTTGTTCATAAAAATTCAGTAGATAAATGTATAATAGCAGAAGAATATACAGACGTCATTATTTCATCACTACCTGTTCACCTGTATACTTAAATGCAAAGATAAAGAACGTTAACATTTTGAACAAATTCAAGTAACTTTCCACAAATATTACATTTTCAGTATTTAAAATGTATTTCCTGTTTATAATCTATTGCAGGTTGAAATCTGTTCATTTTGAATAAATACATGTTTGGCAAGTTGGCACCTAACGCAAAAATACTTTTCCTGGTAACTAATTACTTTGCTACTGGAGTAATGGAGTTAGTAACACAATTACTTTTTTGGGGAAGTAACTAGTAATTGTAATTAACCAGCACTGGTTTTCACAGAGTAAAAGCCCATCAATTCAATCATCCCCAGCCAGATGTGCAATTAACTTGGATACTTTGAAAGTGGCGAGTGGGTCTTCGTGCCCCGGGTCGCCTGGGTCGGTCTTGGTGCGCTGGGGGGGTTTGTAGCTGCTCCCTCTTGTTCTCTGGGTTTGCGTCGTTCATGGTGGCCCTGGTGGCTCTCTGGGGGCGGCGCCCTGTGGCTTCTACTGCCCGGGATGGGGGGTGCCCTGTTGGCTTGGCCCTGCCTTGCCATGATTGCTATTCTGGGCTTCAGGGTCCTTCACACTTGCATGTTTGATCGGGTCTTGCCAGCTACTGCTGAGTCCCATTTCAGTGATTTATTTATCGAATCTATTTTTCTTTTGTGCTGTTTTGGTTTTGTTCGCTTTCTTCGATTTATTTATTTATTTTTGTTGATGGACAGTTAGTAGTTGGGAATAACACACCACCCTACAATCTTTAACTGCAATAGCACCGCCTCTTAATTTCTTTCCCTGTTCGTCCTGTCCAGTCTTTGTTTCCCCCACACATCACTGAGGTGTAGCACTGCCCTCCCTGGCTTATAATAGTGAGTTCTAATAAAGGATGTCTGTGTGATGGTCACACACATGCACTAAATATTAAAATATTTGGCTGCAAGACTAAAAAATGCATTGATCTCAAACAATGTTGACACCCTCTCTGTGGTGTTAAACAATGAGAACAAATGCAGACAAAAAAAAAGAAAAAGAAAGTATATTTATTTTATCGTGCTTTTGACCAGTAAGCATATAAGCATCACATGCATACGATAGATTGGATATTGAAGTCAGTAAGTTTAAGTAAGTTTTGTATGATATGAACATTATGCACATAAGTTGCCTGGGTGTTATTGTTCATGTTAGTTCAATGGACGCAAACAATAACCTACCTAAATCTATATACAATAATATTAGAAAAATAAAATAGAAAAAAAAGTCTACCTACAGTGGGAGCATTTTCTGATATCAATAGTAACATTTCCAAATGCAAAGTAACATATTTTGATAGAATAATGTGAATTTATAGAGATATTGTCAATTTTGGCTGCTGCTCATTTAGACAGGGGTGTCCATTTTGACAGAACACCGGGACAACACTACCCCTTCAGATGAACACACAAACACTAAAAGGCAAAGGTAAAGGGTGAACTGAGTTTCTCAGCCTTGTAGTTTCCTTTACTTTAAAGTAGAAAGTATTCCATAAATACACCTTATAGTGAAACCCTGACGTGCATTAACACATTCAATATCTTTTCCATCACAAACACAGTGAAAATAAATGACTGACACGCTGTTTTATTGTTGCCGAGTTCAAACCATGGAGAAGATTTAAGGTAATGTTATCCTTTGAAAGTACTTAGGGACTACACACACACACACACACACACACACACACACACACACACACATACGAGGCTCTATAGCACAATGAAACTTGGGTATGTGTTGTGCAAAGACATATATAAACTTATGATAAATTCATTTATTCATAGAGTTGACAGAAATGGGCTGAAACTTTAATGCAGATGTGGTGGATAGTGTTTGTGCTGCTGCTTTAAATCGATAGCGATGACATGTTACGGTTCAGGCTGGACTGACGGATCGCTCCACATGGTCTGGACGGCTGCATGCGTGTGTCAGAGCCGCTGTGATTTGTACGGCTTGTTAACGAAAAAAAAAAGAAAGGAAGGAAAAAAAAAAAAAAAGAAGAAAAAGGAGGCGAGTCCAAAGTGTTGCCAGGTTTGCTGACCTTGGCTTTAATAATAGATGAACGGTGACAAGGAAAAGAGGAGGGTGAAAGTGAGAGAGACAAGGAAAGGCCAGGGGATAGATAAATAAATAAATAAATAAATAAATAAATAAATAAATAAATAAATAAAGACAAAGGAAGAAGGAGTGAGACAGATGGGAGAGTGCAGGAGTGAAAAAGGAGAAAGAGAAGTGGTCAGTGAAGGAGTGCAGGAGGAGAAGTAATGGGTTTGAGAGAGAGAGAGAGAGAGAGAGAGAGAGAGAGAGAGAGAGAGAGAGAGAGAGAGACAGAGAGAGAGAGAGAGAGAGAGAGAGAGAGAGAGAGAGAGAGAGAGAGAGAGAGAGAGACAGAGAGAGAGAGAGAGAGACAGACAGAGAGAGAGAGAGGGCTAATGAGGAAAATAGGAGAGAGGCAGAGGAGGGAAAGAGGTGAGTGACTTGTTGGTATCGCTTCGTTGGCTCAGTGATAGAAGAGCTGTCCAACACACACACACACACACACACACACACACACACACACACACACACACACACACACACACACACACACACACGATAGTGCATGGGTGACTTTGCAACAAGGCTAGAGTTACTGATAATGTTTATATTTCATAGCCAAGGTCTGTGGGATACGACTGTTGAAACACACACACACACACACACACACTCACACACACACACACACACACACACACACACACACACACACACACACACAGACACACACACACACACTAACATTATTTGTCAAAAACACATAGATCTCAGCAGAAACAGTCAGTCAGGAACACCTCTGTCTGTGGGTGATGAAACCAGAACACACACTAAGAAACACATTTATCTGAGTAGAATCTGGAATCTGGACACTGTATATATATATATATATATATATATATATATATATATATATATATATATATATATATATATATATATATATATATATATATATATAGATAGATAGATAGATAGATAGATAGATAGATAGATAGATAGATAGATAGATAGATAGATAGATAGATAGATAGATAGATAGATAGATAGATAGATAGATAGATAGATAGATAGACCTTCATTATCTTTATACAACCAAATGGAGAATGACATTTAAGCATGTCCTTCAGTCCAACATATTTAAAGGGGAAAATAAAAGCATAAAAGTCTGAACTGAAAACTGAACTATACCAGAACATTACAAAACCTGCAGAACCAGTTTAGATCACACTGAACACACAATTTTACTGATCACAAACAATTAACTATTGATAAAGACTTCAATTGTCTGTTGGGTAATATAATGCCCTCTGATTCTAATTATTCTATTAGTTTATCAGGATATTTTTCAGTCTTCTCTATTCATTAAAGATATCAAAGTAACAATTCACAATCAGGAACGACCAAACTTCACTCAATCAAAGAGCATCTTTCTTTCTTGATTTCAAAGTCATTAAACCTTTGATGCATGAATCATGAGAATCTTAGTCAATATTTTTATCCTAAGTGTTTTATTCGTCTTTAGAAATGAAAAAAAACAAACAACTGTGATTGAAATCTTTTTAATTGAACCTATTTTTATGTTTAAGCTTTGAACCATAGAAACATTTATTTAAATGCAATGTCAGAATACTATGAAAAAAAAACCCTTTTTAATGTCGTTTTTGTTTAAGAATTGACTGTTAATTACTGTTAATTACAGTCTAATAACAACAAGCAACTGATTTCCAGGTAAACATGTTAGTGCAGATCAGGTATTAAAGGGATTATCCAGAGTTAAAATAGGTTTAGCTAATTTTTTAGATGATTGGGAGTACATGCATATAGTTGACATCAAAATCACACCATTCACATGTACATTGACAGATTTAGATCTTGCCATATTGAGCCAAACTGTGGAAGTGATTAGGGGATGTCTTTTCACCAACATGAAATGCTATTTTTAGACCTCTTCTAAAGTTCGAAACAACCTCACACATATGTGGAGGGTCCCTAAAGGTAAACCCAAGTGTCCTGAGATATTCATGTTGTTCCGTCAGTCCTGCTGAGAGACTAAGTCAGGGTTCAGTGTCTTGCCCAAGGACACTTCAACATATGGACAGCCAGAGCCAGGAGGCGAACCACCAACCTTTCAGTCATTGGACGACCCACTCTACCAACTGAGCCACAGCCGTCCCAAATGACCAACAAGTTTTGTATGCACAAGACACATGGATGGACAGCTAGCCTGGTGAACAGTGTTTTTTTTTCTCTGGGAGTGAAAATCTACGCTCGTGTCATGCTTTATTACATATGAATATTTGGCTACTAGGTGTTTTTTATGTTTTTTCTTCAGCTGGTGATCGTTTGCTGGTCATATACTCTTCTTGCACCATTCAGCTGAACATTTTAATACGAAAAGCGCTGGTCTATGTGGAGAAATGACCGTTAAAGTGTCTGTGTTACCATGGAGACGCAGCAGCCGCAGACAAACAGGGCGACGCCATCAACCTGTTTACTGTAATTTTTTAATACGTACTGTAATAAAGTTTAAATGAGCACACTGGGAAAAACTCAGGAAACGACAGTAACTCTGTGATGAGTGAAGGTAAATGGTAAATGGTTCAAAGCTCTTTACATTAGCCTCACATTCACCCATTCACACACACTCATACACCAGTAGGGTTCTAAGGTTCTGTCAGTCCTACTGGGAGACTAAGTCAGGGTTTGGTGTCTTTGCCCAAGGACATGTCAACATGTGGACAGACAGAGCCAGGACATGAACCTCCAACCTTTCAGTCATTGGACGACCCACTCTACCAACTGAGCCATAGCCGTCCTACATCACCAACAAGTTTTGCATGGATGGACAGCTAGTCTGGTGAACAGTGTCTTTTTTTCTTTGGGAGTGAAAATCCACTCTTATGCTCTATTACAGACATGTCCAAACCATTCCCAAAGGGCCGGTGTGGCTCCAGGTCTTTGTTCCAACCAAGCAGCACCACCCCAGACTGGACTCAATTAATCAACTGATCTCAGTTTTCGGAGAGTTGATTGGTCAAACTGTTTACTCTTGGTTGGTTGGAACAAAAACCTGCAGCCACACTGGCCCTTTGTGGAATAGTTTGGACATGCCTGCTCTATTACATATGAATATTTGGCTACTTGTTTTTTTAATGCAAATGTCTTAAAAGTGGATTCCGTGGTTTGCATGTGTAACACACCACAGCAGGCGTACTGCATGGTGTGTTTATATATATATATATATATATATATATATATATATATATATATATATATATATATATAAAAAATATATATATATATATATATATATATACCAATCAACGCTGACATGAAACCAAAGTGAAAGTGAAAATGTTTTCAAGGCCTGGCTGCTGCTTCTGTTCCTCAGATCCTACAAATGATCTGACAGAACATGTTTACACCTTTAACCACTGGACCCCCACTGCTCTATGAACACACACACACTAACACACACACACACACACTAACACACACACACAAACACACACAAACACACACTAACACACACACACACACACACACACACACTAACACACACATACACTAACACACACACACACACACACACACACACACACACACACACACACACACACACACACACACACACACATGTCTCATTTGTTTTCATCACTTGTAGGTAAAGTGTCCATTGGATAGTTAATGTAAACACATTATTTTTCATGTTTTGCTTTGCACCTGTTTACCTCATGCTTTATTATGACTTCAGCAAAAACAAGTTAATGTATTTATAGTGCCACATAATTTGCATACATTTGAGTACTTGAGATTTGTATTTTACTAGTGGGGACCTACATTTATATTTAACCACTTAACAGATAAATTTATATACAGGCTTTAAAAAAAAAATCAATCAATCAATTGTAGGTAATTAATTTGACTATAGCACATACAACAGATAGATACGTATGTGTGACAGTAGGCATTAAGTGGTTAACCCTCATGGGGACCTGAATTACACACACACACACACACACACACTACTGCTGTCAAATGATTAAAATGTTTCATCAGATTAATCACAGGGATGCTCTCGATTATTTTTTTCATTCATCATCATTAAATACAATGTTTGAATCTATATTAATTATGTGTCTTTTTTCATGAACAAATAGACTCCACAAAGAAATGAATATATCTGCACTGGACAGATTTGTTTTAAGCTAAGTGATGCATTAGTTAAAGTGTTAACAAAATCTCTGATGTATGATTCGCATTAATGTGGTATTTTAGAGCGAAAGGACACTTGTGTGTATAAAACACTTCATGACTCTTCTGTCTCTATTCTCAAATTCCCCCCAAAATACACAAAAATACAGAGAAAAAAAATTAATCCAAAATAAAATAACATGAAAAGTGAAAACACATATTCAAAAACTCTTCTAAAATACAGAACCCCCCCCCCCCCGCAAAAAAAAATAAAATTATAAAATATCTAAAACATATGCAAAAATATGAATTTAAATGCAATTAATGTGTTTGTTCAACAAAACAACTGTAAATAAAACACATGTTCTGTTTAATTGCATTCAAAATTTGAATCAGATTAATCACGATGGTGGATTAATCTGAGTTAATGCATTCATTTTGACAGACGTAATTAAATAGACTCTCAAATATCAGAGTCATCCTGGATTAAAGCCAACAGCTCAGCTTCATATCCAACATGTGTAATGGAGCAGTTTTAACAGCATTTAAATTCTCCTTCTGTCCATTAATTTTTCTATTGATCTTCAGGGAAATAAATGAATGAGGATATTTCCACTCTTCCAAAGCTTCACACAAAATGTCCTTTATGACTTCCAAGTCAGTGTAACTCCTCAACTATTTTTAAACATCCACTTCTTCACCTACTGATGTGTTGTATGATGGCCCAGTGGAGATTACACTGCAAAAAATAACCATTTAAAAACAAGTTAAAGTTACTTTTTTTTTGTTTTTAAATTAAGTAAAGTAAAGTAAAGTAAATTAAAATAATAATTAAAACATTTAAGTAAAATAAAGTACATTAAAATCTTCCAGTTGAACAAGTTAAACTGATCTTATTCAGATTTCTTTAATCAGATTAGTTCCAGATCTATTGTTTATACCTCAGTTCTTCATTCTGACTGAAAAATTCCTCTGTAGGTGATTAATCTGATGACAGATTTTTTAATAGAAATGACACTAATACACTTAAGGTCACAGTTGTATTTTTTACAGTGTAATATAACAAACAGATCATTAAATCACATCTTTCCTGTCGGCAGTTGTTCTTCTGTCTCCAAACTATCCCATGAACTATGACAACAACCATGAGTACATCTACAGCACAGGTGTCAAACTCCAGTCCTCGAGGGCCGGTGTCTATGGAGCTAAATCCAGGCCAAATGTTTTGCTAATTTGAAAAAAGAATTGTAATTGAAAAACAAAAATTCGAAACTGAAAGTTCAAGTTTTTATCTTGAACTTTGAAATATACAACAATGTATTCAAACTAAAAATAAGTGTAGGAAAGGTTTTTTCAGGTTAAATATAATTTTGATTCAGTTTTGGAATTTTTTTGAATAAATTATTTATTTTCATTTTTCACTTTCATATATATTTTGATATTTGAGGTCTTAATTTTTTCAGTTGCAGATTTTATGTTTTCAGATTCAGATCTTATTTTTTTACAGTTTCAAATCTTATTTTTTTGGTTTCAGATTTTTTTTTCACTTTCAGATCTTTTTTTTCAGTCGCAGACTTTTGGCCCTGATGTTGCGTGGGGGGCGTGGCATCATGAGTGACAGCATAACAAAGAAGGCTGAGGACCTCCCTCAATCACGTTGCCTTCAGGGAACGTAGGAACTGCGAAAAGTTTGACTCTACACTTTCTATAACACCACATTCATGTGATTGGCAGTTAAAAAACTGACGCCAGTGACAACGTTGTGTTTAGCAAACTGTTTTAGAACCTGCTTGGCTCTAATAGCAGTATAAGAGCAATAAACTATGCCAGATTGTGAAGTTAAACATCTACACTTTAAGTGTTTATAATACCATGAACGCAGCACAGTGTCCGTTTGCGATCATGGCGTCCGCTCCACCGGGACCACCTGTTGGCGCCAGCCAGGTAAGAAATGTTAGATATTTTTGAATAGATACTCTGGGAAATCATCATAAATGTTATAATGATGGGTAGTTTGTGTAACATAGGGACATGCATGAAGGGAAAAGTGGGGAATTCTTTTTTCAAATTAGCAAAACATTTGGCCTGGATTTAGCTCCATAGGTGTCCTGCATGTTTTAGATATTTCCTTATTCCATGTGATTCAGTTTAACCCTTTAACTCCTGAGAACTAACAAAATAATTAGTAACATGAGCAAAGTAAGACACAAATGGCAGAAAAATCAAAGAAAAATACTACAATAAAAAAAACCCAAAATGTAGAAAAATAAACAAAATGAGCAACAAAAACTAATAAAAATTTACAAAATGACAAATAATGTGGAAAATTTTGAAAAAAAAATTACTAAAGAAGAAAATCAGTATTGAAATTTGGTCCCAGCAATTTTAATTTTGCCTTTTAAAAATGTTTAAATAAAATTTAAAAAAACTTGCTTTTTGGCACCTTGTCCATGCACAAAACTAAAAGGAAAATGGTTTAATTTTTCTGAATATTTAAACTAAATCATCCATTCAGAATGCATCAGCATTGACACTTAAAGAGTTAATAATCAGCTCCTCATCAGACTGATAATGATGCAATGGCCTCCAGGTGGAATGGAAGAGGGAAACATCTAAAACATGCAAGACACCGGCCCTCGTGGACCACAGTTTGACACCCCTGCTCTATAGCATCCAGGTAAGAACTCCACTGACGGAAAAACTGAAACTATGTATTTCTATTTTCCAGCGTGTGCTATTTCTATTTTAAATATGCGATTAGATTAAAAATTTATCGACAATAAATCTAGAACTAATCTGATTGAAGAAAATTTAATTGGTTCAACTGGAAGAATTCTGAGCTTTAAATTAATAAAATATTATTGAATTAAGCAAAAAAAAAAAAAAAATTGGAATGTAAAAAAAGAAAATCTTGAATTAAGCAAAAAAAAAAGAAGAAAAGAATTAAGAAAAAAAATCAGGATTGAAAAAATTATCTGGAATGAAACACAAAATCGTTTTTGAATTAAGCAAAAATTAAGAGAAAAAAACCTTCAATGGAGTAAAAAAAGTTTAATCAAGCACAAAAACATATTGAATTGAGTAAAAATTGGAGCAAACAAAAATGTAATTAAGGAAGAAAAGAATCTTGAACTACGAAAAAAAAACTTTAATTACACAAAATAAATAAACAAATCTTTCATTTGAACCAGTTAAACTGATCTTTCTTTAATCAGATTAGTTCCAGATCTATTGTCTATAAATCACTCCTTCTATGCGACTAAAAATTCCTCTGTAGGTGATTGTGTCTGATTTAAACTAGAAATAAAACTAATCCACTGAAGGTCAGTTGTATTTTTTCCAGTGTATGAACTTGTAAAGTTAGAGGAAACTAAACTAAAGGTCACAGATAAATGTTCAGACTGTGATTATTCCAGCACCTGTAGACGTCGGTACCAACTGGACCTCATTAGGACCATAAACCAGATGATGAGTTCTGCTTCACACCATCCAATCACATCTGTCAAATGTAAATGTGGAAAGGTTAGCATTTTTGGCTAGCTCTTAAACTGGGCTAAAGGTCATGTGGTGGAACATAAATATTTAGTTTGTTCTTCTGCTGGTTCCTCAGATGAAGCCGTCACGAATAGAACACTGACCTTTAGAACAACCTGTGCTTTAAAACATTTACACAGAAATATCTTTATCCAGCGCAGAAATGTTAGCTGTGATGTTTGTGTCGAACATGTGTCTGGTTTAACATCTGTTCAATGAGTTGATACACTGGAAGAAAATTAAACACTATAGAAAAAATAATACAGGATATTTGTTATTGAATTTAGCAAGAAAAGGAAAAAAATATTAATTAATTTTATACTACTACTACTACTACTACTACTACTACTACAACTACAACTACTAAAACAACTACTACTAATACTAATAAATATCAAATCAAATTCAAAAGCCTTTATTGTCATTATATACAGTGCATATAACGAAATTGGAAAATGCTACTCCACAAGGTGCTCAGTGTAGATAAAATATAAATAATAACAATAATAATAATAATAATGATAATAATAATAATGTAATTTATAATATATATATATATATATATATATATATATATATATATATATATATATATATATATATATATATATATATATATATATATATATATACATATATATTACCAATTCAAGTTGTTTTTAAAAGTTCTTTATGTATGTATGTATTTATTATAGTTAATTAAAACATTGTGTTTAAGTCAATGTTTGTTTTTTTCTTAATTTAAGATTTTTGGTTAATTCAAGATTTTCTTTTTATTATTTGTTTATTTTGCTATTTGCTACTGCAAAAATATATATATATATATATATATATATATATATATATATTTATTTTTTTTTTAATTTTATTTATTTTTTATTTTATTTTTAAGTTTTTTTTCTGCTGTTGTATTTAATTTTTTTTTTTATATTTTCTTCTGTTGTCTTTAATATTTTCTTTTGTTGTCTTTTCTATTATCTGCCATTGTCATACCTGTTCCTTTTTGCCTCTCTTCTTTTCCATATTCACTCTTCTGCAGTTCTTTCAGACCAACACTTGACCACCTCTCCTGGTGTCGTCCAGACAGATTCATGGAACATTGCAGTCTTTCAGGTCTGAACATGAACGCAGTCATATCTTTCATTTGCATCAGTGAATCTTTTCACTTCAATAACAATCACACATTCAGACGTGGTGCTGCTCAACGATTGGATGGCTGCGCTCTGCTGTGATTGGATGTTTCACCACAGGCTGATGATCATTATGGTGATCTGTACGACTCCACTGAGATCCAGTGCAGCGCAGCTCGCTCATATGCTACCGGCAGTTAGCATTTAGTTTTAATTGTCCACTGTCTAACCTGCATATAACCGGCCTCTGCATGTTAATGATGGAGCCTGTATGGACGAACAAAGACTTCAAATTATTCATGTGCGTCTGACATATATGGGTGTAGAGTGCAGAGATGTAGACGGGGGCGGCTGTGACTCAGTTGGTGGAGTGGGTCGTCCATTGACTGACGGGTCAGCAGTTCACGTCCTAGTTCTGTCTGTCCACATATCGAAGTGTCCTTGGGCAAAGACACTTAAACCTGACAGTCTCCCAGTAGGACTGACAGAACTGGTGTATGAGTGTGTGTGAATGGGTGAATGAGAGGCTAATGTAAAGAGCTTTGAGCAGCATGAAGGTGGAAAAGAACTATAGACGCACAGAACATTTAAATGTGCATTTAAATGTGCAAAAATTACATGTGTTTTATAGGATATGAATGAAGACATTTGGACATGAATCACACAAAAACTTTATCTAATGAGTGAGTTTGTAACACATTAATAATAAATATTGTTACATAATTCAAACCCCCCTCCCTTAATTCTAGATTTTCGGCTGTTTCCTTTATATGTAGGTCCATGGGGCGGGGCCATTCAGTACCAGCCTTGGTGGGTGGGGCCAATGGGAGTGGGGCCCATGGGTGCTGGCCAAGGGGGGTATATTCAGTGGGTACTGATCCAGGAGGCGGCGCCAGTACGTACCAGTCCAAGGGGGTGAGGCGAATGGGTATAGGTGCTGGGGGTGGCACCAGTGAGGGTGGGGACCTATGGGTACCAGTCTAGTGGGCGGGGCCAGTGGGTACCACTCTATGCACATGTTCCATTTGGTAGGATGGGTTGGGGGTGGAGTGAAAGTGAAAGGTACGGCTCATTAGTTTTTACAAACTAAACGTGTCACGACCAAAGCTCAGCAGCAGAAACACTGTTTTTACCACAAACTCACTCTATAGTTTTTCAAGGTCCAGGAATTCATTTTAGATGCACATTAATCATGGTGGTAGTGGTGTATGTATGTGTGTGTGTGTGTGTGTGGTGTGTGAGTGTGTGTATGTGTGTGAGTGTGTGTGAGAGTGTGTGTGTGTGTGTGTGTGTGTGTGTGGGAGGGGTCTGTGCTCTCTCAGTGCTTTTGTAGCTTGTGTTTTTCATCAAAAATACAAATATTTCTCCCACATTCAGCAGAGATTATTGGTGTGTGTGTCTGTCTGTGTGTCTGTGTGTCCCTGCATAGACATATCGTGCCATAACTCAATGAATACACGGGCATATACATATAGCTAATGCACATCAGATGTAATGATCCATTTGTGTAAAGGTCAAAGGTCAAGGTCATATTTAGTAGAAAGGTCAAAATCACATTATTGGCACTAATTCAAGAACACGTTGCCACAAAATAGGGGCAAGATTAGGCATTCTCTGAATACTTGTTTGTTCTGGATTTTAAACTGTATCCAGTGACAGAACTACCATGACAACGGTTTGACCAAGTGCTGCACTAAAACCTCCTCTGTTTGGTTATGGTCCCCATGAGGCCAACCTGCGTGTGTGTGTGTGTGTGTGCCTCCTATCTTTCTGGGGACATTGATCTGTTTACTCATTCACACTATGGGGACCTCTGACTCCATGGGGACCAAAATTCAGGTCCCCACGAGGGTTAAATATAAAATTATGTCAAAATTAATGCACTGATGTGGATTAATCCATCATCCATCCCATTGAAATGGAACAGATGTTTAACAGTTGTTTAGTTGAATAAACATGTTAGTTGCATATCTATTCATA
Source organism: Siphamia tubifer (assembly GCA_020466265.1). Taxonomy (NCBI): domain Eukaryota; kingdom Metazoa; phylum Chordata; class Actinopteri; order Kurtiformes; family Apogonidae; genus Siphamia; species Siphamia tubifer. The sequence goes on from CM035793.1 coordinate 9,509,261, forward strand.
TTTTTGCATATGCGTTTAGATATTTTTATATTTTAGAAGACTTTGTGAATATGTTTTGGATTTTTCCATGTTTTGTATAATTTTTGAATACAAAAAAATGCAATCAACTGACATAAAGTATTTTGATTATGATTAATTAAAAGCAGGTTTGAAGGTGTGTTCAGGTTCTAATAACAAAGGGCTATTTTACCTAGAACCTCTACAAAGGGTGGTCCCCACAAGTGATGATTACAAACTCGGTCCTCATGAAACATAGAAAGCAGTGTGTGTGTGTGTGCGTGTGCATATGTGTGTTTGTGGTGTTGTGTGTATTGATTTTATGTAAAACATCCTGTGCTACATTTCATTGTATCAAAAGTGCTATATAAATAAAAATTGATTGATTGATTAGTTCACTGTCAGTGATCCAACTCCATGGGTTTTACTGCTCAATCAATGTTGCAGAAGATATTGATGTTTCCATGGTAACTAAAGAACCTCTGAAAATCCAAATATGGTCATTTGACCATGAAAAGATGAAGAACTGTATTTTATACCAATTATTCACATAGACTGATAGAATTAATGGATCAACAGTTTAAGTTACAGACAGACAAACAGACAGACAGGCAGATAGACAGATAGAGCTGCTGTGATGGGACTTTTTGAAGTGATTCTGGAGAAACTTGAGGCAGTTTGGCGCTTTAAGGGTTAACGTTTGGCAGTTTAAGGGTTAACTCTTACCTTTATAGTTGATCTTGAAGCCGATGGATCCGACGCTCTCGTCCGACTGCAGATGGAGCCACATCTGGTGGGTCATACTGACGATCAGGTCTGGGACGAAGCTGCCTGATAAACTGAAATAAACAAAAAAAACAAGACAGGTGGTTTAACCTCACTGACATCACAATGACCTTTAAATGTTTAGTTTCATTTGTTTCATTGTCTGAACCAGTTTTATCCTCAATGGGGTCACGGGGGCCTGTGGGGCCGAATCCAGCTACAATGGGTGAAGGCGGGGTACACCCTGTATGAGTCTCCAGTTCATCTCAGGGCTGAACATATATAGACAAACAATCACTGTCACATTCACACCTATGGACAATTTAGATTAACCAATTAACTCATTGACTGCCAAAGACACACACACATACACACACACATATATATACATATATATATATATATATATATATATATATATATATATATATATATATATATATATATATATATATATATACATACACACATCATTTTTAAAAGTGACTGTCAAAGACATACTGTATATAAACGTCTCTTGTGTTTTTTCATGGGGGCAGTGGATCAAAGTCTTGTACATCATATGTATGAATTTCAGACTTGTGGGCTTGTGTATTTCTGTCCCAGTGAGGCGCAGAAGATGTATTTTCTAATAAAAGACAACCGTAGATTTGTGCCTCAAAGAAGACGGAGGTTGGCGAGTTCAGAAAGTGAGAGAGAAAATGCCGAAGCAGAAGATGAAATCGAGCGGATCAAAAAAAAAATACAAGCAACTTACACTGTTACAGAGTTTGTCTGGCAGTGGATCTGCAAGTAAGAGTGTTGCAACTAGATATATGATAGATAAGGTTGAGGGGGCAGATTCATACCCACTCCAGGATTCTAGCAGAGACCATCACTCTGGGACTGCAGGTAAACGTGTTAAAACGCCATATTGCTGTGTGTGTGCTAGTTTGGTACATAATAAAAGTTGTAAATGTCTCACTTGAATGAGGCAATACAAGGTGTTTTTGGGTCTTAAAAGTTCAGTGAGTTACCTATCAGTGCATGTGTTTGGGTGGTGGTAGGAAACTACAGTGACCGACAGGGGCAAGCTCACTGCATCGACAAAACATTGCTGGTGTTCACTGTCAGACGTCTGCACATGCTCACACCTCCCCTCTTCTTTGTCACAATTAGGCGGTGTTCTGTGTGTTCAAACACATCAACTCTTCTTAGATTTACAAAACAGCAACCAATGTGCAGGCTGGACTAAAGCTATGGTCAGACCAGGGCCAGTCCTAGGCAGGGCTCTACAGTGTGCCCATTTCACTCGCATTTGCGAGCAAATATTTCAGCATGCGAACGAGGAAAACAAAACAGTCGCACATGTGTGAGTGCTTCTTGCAGCACACAATTAGGCACGCACACAGACCTGAGGAGCTAATGAAAGTCTACTAGAAATAAATTAAAACTGTGAACAGCTCCGCATAGTCGAGACGAACACGGCACATATTGAAAAATTAACCCTTTAACTCCTGATGCGTCAGCGCTGACACGTTCTGAGTGGATGGTTTAGTTTAAAAATTCGGACAAACTGTTAACTGTTATTTTACTGAGAATTTTGTTCATGGAACTGATGTACAGGTGTCGAAAAGCAAGTGATTAAGAAAAAGAAAAAGCCCAAACTAAAACTACTGGAACCAAATTACAACACTAGTTATTTATTCCTTTTTTTTTTTTTTTTACTTCATTTTGGGTTTTGTGGGTTTTTGTTTTTGCCCTTTTTTCCACGTTATTTCTTATTTTGTGAATATATATTAGTTTCTGTTGATGTTGCTTATTTTGTTTATTTTTCTGTTTTTTTAATTTTATTATTTTTCTTTAATTGTGTTCTGTTAGTGTCTTACTTTGTTCATAATACATATTATTTTGTCGGTTTATTATTCATTTTTGTTCATTTTACTGATCACTTTGACTGTTTTTTGTTCATTGTGTTGCTTATTTTATCTTATATTATTTTTTACTGTGTCTCAGTCTCAGGAGTTAAAGGGTTAATCATTCTAGACAGCCAATACAACGTTCTAAAATGTATCAAAGGACAAAGCATCCCATAATACAAAGTTTTGTTATGGTCTGCTCTAAATTAACACAAATGACAGCAGTCATACAGCAGACATTCAAGAATTTTGGTATCTGTGCGCAAGTACTGCACTGTAAATAAATAAACATTTAAGACTAAAACCGACTTGTGCCCCTATTTTTTTGTGTGCTCCTAAATGTTTTAACTTAGGGGCACGTGTGCTCCTGGAAAAAAAAGTTAGTGTAGAGCCCTGGTCCTAGGGTACAGTGGCCGACAGGGCCAAACACCCACATCGACAAAATGCAGCAAACATAAGAAAGATGCACAACCAAAAATATAAACACATAAAACAAATGAAACACAAGTGAAGCTGCAAGAGAAAAAACCAGGCAGAAACAAAAATGTGCAAACCCTCAAAACAAATGCAAAAGAAAAATGCTACAAATACAAAAACATGGAAACTTCCAAAAGAAAAATGCTGCAAATTCACTCCACAACAAAATGGAAGTTCCCCAAATTAACTTGACCATAATCTGCTACAATATCATAGAAGAACTAATCTGTAAATGGATGAAGAAATTGGATGAAAACATGTAGAGCAGCAGCTAAAATTAGTGACATACCTGTGCTGCTCTTCTATGATGTAGCAGATTATGGTCAAGTGTTTAAAAAAGACGAGGGGTAATATAGCTTTTCATGCTAATCTCTTAAATTAATCAACTTCAACGTTGTCTTTGTCTTCATCCACTGTCTTCTTCTTGCTTTTATTATTTTGGTAAACCCATTTTATTATGATGAATGGAGTGAATTTGTAGTGTTTGTCTCTTGCAGTTGTTTTGGGAGTTTGCCTGTTTTGGTATTTGAAACATTTTTCATTCACACTTCTTTTGGGGGTTTGTACATTTTTGCTTCTGCTTCATTTCTGTTATTGCAGCATTTTTCTGTTGCAGCTTCACTTTGTTTCATTTGTTTTATGTGCCACTGTACCCTAGGACCGGCCCTGGTCTGACCATAGCTTTAGTCCAGTCTGCACATTGGTTGTTGTTTTGTAAATGTAAGAAGAGTTGATGTGTTTGAACACACAGAACGCTGCCTGCGCTTTTATGATCTGTCTAATTGTGACAAAGAAGAGGGGAGGTGTGAGCATGTGCAGACGTCTGACAGTGAACACCAGCAGCAGAATGAAAACTGCCCCCGTGCTCATTAAAACACACACAGCGCTCATTCACAACCTGTATTTTTAATGATGAACAGGTTTTACTGTGTCATTAAATGTGTGACAGAGCTCCTCCAGGGGGCAGTGGACAGACGTTCAGCACATTTAACCCCCAGAAACACACATACAGTACTACTGATGTGTGGCTCAATCTTAAAATACTGATACCTCTGATACTGGATGTTTCTGCTCTAGAATCCAGAGGTGGAAGTAACTGAGTAGAAGTACGTCCTTTACTGTATTTAAGTATAGTTTATAGGTATCTGTACTTTACTTGAGTATTTATTTGTCTGAAAATATTTAACTTTTACTCTGTACATATTTGTATAAATAGATGCACTTGATACTCTTTAAAAAGTCTTTCACACCTACACCATTTGATTCGCTTTAAGCGGACTAGAGTTCGGAACACCTGCACGTCCGGTTCGTTTGGGCTGGTGTGAAAGTGGACCAGTTTATTATGGTCCGCTCTACAGGACTGTACCGAGACCTCCTTTTCGAGGTGGTCTCGGTCCGGTTCCAAGCGGACTCCGGAGCGGTTCGCTGCTGGTGAGAACGCTGACCGGCCTCGATTCGGCCCATCTCATTTATGGAGCAGTCTTTTTGACCGTAGCAAGCAGCGAGGTGTATTGTGGGAAGCGCAAACTTTATTTTTTCGCACAAATTTGTTGTTTCGGGAACAACGTGATGAATCGGGGACAAACGTGGTTAGAAAAAAACAAATCCGCCTGATGTTTTCTTCCGGGATTTTCCCTCTGCACGTGCTGCACCAATCAGCTTCCGTCTACGTCACCCAAAGGGCAGTATTTTCCAAACAGCGCCTCCACATGGGTGAGGAGAGATATAACACCCACGGTGGTTGGTTCGTTTGCAAAAAACACTGGTGTGAATGTGAACCGAACCAGTTGAGAACTGCAACATTGTAACAACTTTTGGGCCCAAACGAACCAGTCTACAGAACTAACAGGTGTGAAAACAGCCTTATACTCTTCTACAAACTAGACAAATGTGACAGAATAAAAAATAACTTAAAAAATAAGAGAAACCTCAATTGTCTAAAGAGAAGTAAATGTAATTATAGCAATATTCTGCCTGCAATAATCTGATTAAAATTACACTTGTTTTTCTTCACGTGTCAAATTGTTGATGTTATTCACATTTTGAGGGAAACATTACAGACACAAACATTATCATAATGTAATTTGACTGTTTTCACTATTATTATTTCAATGGTCTGGTCCCTTTCAGATCATATTGGGCTGAATGTGGAACTGAACTAAAATGACTTTGACACCCCTGACCTAGATCATGAAATGAGTTCCACATGAAAAAACAAAAACAAACCAAAAACAGAATAATAGCTTGAACAGAAGGTTCCTACTTACACTTGCAGTATTGTGGTGGGGTCTCCCACCTCTCCACCGTCTCCAATGGTCAGAGTGTCGTAGGCGATCTCCAGATCAAACTCTTCAAAGTTGATCTGAATCACCTGCAGGTCAAACACAAACACACACGTCAGTTTTAGACCAGAAACTCTATAAACTAGGGCATTAACAGAAACGTCGACTCCCATAGCACGAGTCAACTTAAATTTGGAGGAGTCGACAAGTTGCATATTATTCTTTCTCTCCCCCAGTGCGTAAACACAGACCTAAAGTAGAGCACACATGGCTGCTGCAGGTAAAACAGGGGGTGGTGGTCTGACAAAACAAAAGAGAGTGACAGACACAGCTCGCATGTGTGGAAATACTTCACCTTAGATGAAAAAAATGGCACAATATGTAAGTCCAAATTAAAATGCAACAAAAACACAAGTGTCATGCCCGGCATTGGAAGAGGCATCTGCTAGCTAACCTGAGTAATATGAGCAGCGTCCGTTAGCTAACCTGAGTGGTGTAAGCAACATCTGCTAGCTAACCTGTCAACATGTCAAAACATGACGTGGACAGTGTGGTGTGCGCCTTGGCGGCCACTGCCTTAAACTTAACACTTAATGTAGGGTGACCATATGTTAGGATTTTGTCTGGACAAATGGCTCTAAAACTGGACTGTCCAGATGTCCTCAAGATCTGATTAAAAATTGTAACTGAATTCAATGGAACAGTTATTTACAGTTGTTTTGTTGAAACTGTTAAATGTGTTGAATAAACATGTTAATTTCATATATATTGATATTTTAGGTCCACTTTTGGATGTTTTATCAAATTTTTTTCCTGTATTTTAGAAAAGTTTGTGAATACAGTATGTGTTGGATTTTTGTTTTTACATACATATGCCATCTATCTATAATTCAAAAAATCTCTGTCTATAGTGTGTCTTGTTTGTCTGTGGAACATCTAACACCTGCACAACTCCACACCATTACAACAAACAACAAAAAAGATATTAAACTAATTTCATTGCTCTTTCTAACTGAGCATTGCCAAGTCCCGCCCCCTGATTTGGCTAAAGCTGTGCCGTAGTGCATTACTAATGACAACTGCTGTTATGGAATTTCACAACATCTCTATATGTACATTCACATGGCACTTGAATTATCACTGGATGTCTGTTTTTCGCCAAAACACAGTAGGTAATTTCCGCCGAAAATATTACTTTTTAAAAATGTTATTATTATTATTATTACTGAGCAAATCACAGACATGGCTCATTCACATGCGACTAAGAACTCAGACATCCTCCATAATTATTCCGAATGACCAGTGGTCCATAGGTGATACTTATCCCGTGCCAACATCACAACTGTGCTACATGCCGCTAACACCTTCAGTCCCCCCCAGGAATTCATGGACATTTTTACCTCCGACAAGGAGGTTATGTTTTTGCCAGCGTTTATCTGTTTGTCTGTTTGTTTGTGTTCAAGATAGCTTGAAAACTTATGGAGAAATTTTGATGAAATTTTCAGGATATGTTGGAAATGTGAACAGGAAGAACTGATTCGGAGGTGATCGGGGTGGTGTGTGTGTGTGTGTGTGTGTGTCTGTAGGGGGGGGTCTACCTTGGCCGAGGTCTGCGTTAAGTTAGATCTGTAATTTACTGAATTAACAGGTGAAACGTCACCTTCAACTTAACATTACACCAATGTTAATGACTGTAGGGTACATTACTGTCTGACACATCTGCCGTTCAGCTTTAACACTTCACTTTTAAACCCTTTTCACTTTTGGTTTGGTTATTGTTAGCTGTAGTTTCGTAAGCGGATGCACATTGCCCAGTTTCCTGCTTTCCATGCTTTCAACTCTGAAAGTAGACAGTGACATTTGAGTGTCAGGTGAGCGACTGGTGGTTTGAGCACCTTCATGGTGCTCAAAGTGCTTTACAGTAGCTTCACATTCACCCATTCACACACACTCATACACCAGTAGGTTTCTAAGGTCAGTCCTACTGGGGGCCTAAGTCAGGGTTCAGTGTCTTGCCCAAGGACACTTCCACATGTGGACAGCCAGAGCTGGGACGCAAACCGCCAACCTCTTGGTCATTGGGCGACCCACTCTACCAACTGAGCCACAGCCGCCCTGAATATCTTGCAGTAGGCTGTCTGCCTGATCTGAAACTTCATTTTACTAATTCCACCAGCAGTAACAACTTACACCATTAACAATTTCATACTCACAGATTCCAGTCCACACTTCCAAAACAGCCTCAACTAATTATTATAGTGTTTCTTTCTCCTCCTTTCAACTCATTTCACTTCCACAACACATTAGTCATAAACAATCTCACATTTACTACAGTCTCTGCATTACTTAACTTAAAAACATCATATCCATCCATCCATTAAAAAAACCTGCATTTTCTCAGTTTTAATTGTTTTATATTTCTAATTATATATATATATATATATATATTTTTTTTTTTTTTTTTTTTTTTTTTTTTTTTCCATTTCCTCTTGAAATAGTTGAGCTTAAAACACATGTCACTTTTTTTTTTTTTTACCATTGAACAAAAACAAGACCAAAGGTGAAATAAAACTTATTAAATTTCATGAATGCATGCAGCGGTTTGGTGTGATTTTATTCAAAGTAGTAACAGAAGAACAAGGACGAGCATGTGTCACTGCTATTGAAGCTGCCAGAACTTCCAATCTCTGATCAGGAATTATTACATCTACACTTTCTGCAGCACAGACACAAGTATCAGAGAAGAGGAGGTGAAGGAAAGAAAAGAAAGAAGGAGGAAACAGAGGAGTGTGTGTGGGTGGGTGGGTGGGGGGGGGGTAATGAAGCTGACTTTGATGCCAACTTCAAATATTCCAGAGTGGAATTAGGCGTTGACCCTCCAGGGAATATCTGAAGCCTCCCCTTCATCACTTCCTTCTTTTCTTCTGCTGAGGAATTTCCAGATTCCAGATTCAGTTTTCATGGAAACCACTTCAAAAAGACAGAAGAACACAGTCCAGGTGTGAGAGTCTGATGGTGACGATGCCTTCAAATGCACATCATTGTCGTCTTACGCAACAACAGCTTCTGTTTTAACCTCCAATGTTCACACATTAAACATGTGACTGCGTTAGTTTTCTGTTTCAATCTGAAAACTCTACATGTGGACAACATCCTGACACTGATGCAGAGGGTTCATTTTTATAAACTTTATTCTTTTTCTCTCATTTTTTCTGGTTAATTTCACTCCTGCCATCCCCTCCCCTTTTTTCCAATTTTTTTTTCTCCTTGTTTGGGTCTGTTTTTCCCTTTTTGTTACTTCTCACATTTTCTTATTTTTTCCTTCCTTCCTCCTTTTTTATTTCCTTTTTCCCCTTTATTGTTACTTTACCCATTTTTAACCCCTTTTCTCTCAAGCATTTTCCCTCTGTTTTTCTCTTTTATCTATTTTTTATTTGCTGTAATTCCCCCCTTTTTTCCCATCTATTTTCTGTCTTTTTTCCTGTTTTTTCTTTCCCATTTTATTCTTTTCTTTGATCTCTCTTTTTCCTTTTTTCTTTCCTGTGCCTCCTTTTTCTCTCATTTTCCATTTTGTCAACCCTTTCTTTTTCCTTTTCCCCAATGTTTTTCTCTCTTTTATTTTTTCCTCTTCACTTCCAAACTTTTTTCGGTCCTTCCCCTCATGCAGATGAACAGTTATCTTCTCTTTGCTCTCTGTGCTGCTGACTCTGTCTTATTGGCATCTAAGGCTCCAGATTGGATTAAAGTATTAGGAACAAATCTGCTAAATGATACACACACACACACACACACGGTTAAAAAACTACACACAAGTAAAGTGTTGTAGAGATGAATGTGTCCATTTGTGTAATTACACAGTCTCCATATTCACACTTAGCTGCGTGTGTCTGTGTTAAATCCAAAGGAAAACTATTCACACTATAATAACATATCAACAGTTAAGATTATTTACAGTGTAATCGATCAGGGACGTGCGTCAGGCAGTGTCACCTGTCATCATGGGAAGTAAAAAAAAAGAAATAATAAAATAAGGCAGACCGCCCCCCTTCAAATGATGAGAGGTCCACCGAGGAGGTTATGTTTTAGCCAGTTTGTCTGTCTGTCTGTTAGCTAGCATGATAGCTCAAAAAGTTATGGACGGATCTTGATGACATTTTCAGGATGTGTTGGGAGTGTCACAAGCAGAGGTGGAAGTAACTAAGTAGAAGTACTATCTTCACTGTACTTAAGTACAGTTTTTAGGTGTGGAAAATGTTCTGCACTTATATAGTTCTTTCCCACCTTCATGCTGCTCAAAGCTCTTTACATTTGCCTCACATTCACACACGCTCATACACCAGTAGGTTTCTAAGGTTCTGTCAGTCCCAATGGGAGACTAAGTGTCTTGCCCAAGGACACTTCGACATGTGGACAGCCAGAGCTGGGATTCGAACCTCTAACCCTTCAGTAGGGGTGTGACGAGACACTCAACTCACAAGATGAGATGAGACACATGATTGGGTTCATGAGATCAAGACGAGATTTTAAGAAAACTAAATTACAAATTCTATGAACGGACAACAGACTTTTATTTAAGTGAGTTGCACATGGATTTTATAACGTGTAACTTGTAATTTTATAATTTTATAACTTTTAACTCATTGACTGCCAGCTACGTTCAGAATACTTTGCAAAAAGACAGATATATATGTCTTTGGACATGAGTCAATCAATCCTTTTGATGAAGTTCTTAATGAACATATTCCTCTACAATTTAAAACTAAAATAAAATGTTTTAAAACTTAAAATAAAATAAATGAAATTATATATTTCTCCTTTTTTCAAGTGTAGACAATATGTGCAAAACAAACAGTTATTTTATGTCAATACAGACTGAAAATAGCTTCCAGACTTCCTGCTGCTTGCTGGATAACAAATCTCACAAGACATAATTTTAATGTGACAAGAAATCTCACAAAATTACATCTCGCAAGATCTCATCACACGAGATCTCATCACACCCCTAACCTTCAGTCATACAGGATTCCCGCAGATCCTTGAAAAGTCTTAAAAGGCATTGGGGCAGCTGTTGCTCAGTTGGTAGAGCAGGTCGTCTGTTGACTGAAGGGTTGGCGGTTCGTGTCCCAGCTCTAGGCAGAGTCGTTGTTGGCTGATGTGCCCTTGAGCAAGGCCCCCCCCTCCATCTGCTCCCTGGATGCTTGATATGGCAGCCGACTGCTCATAGTGATGGTGATGATGATGCAGAGAAAACATGTCAGTGTGTGTACAATAAATGTTAACGTGTGTGTAAAAAAATGTTCTAGTGTTCTAAAAATAAGGCCTTAATTGGCATTAAAAATTAAAATGAAATTAAAGTATTTGGTATCATTTAGGCTATCAATTATTTATATTACAAACATAATTTAGGGTGAGTAGAAAATGAGGACACATCATTCTGTGGGTGTAGTATTGCTTTAGTTATACTTAGTTTTTTGCAAGTGTGTGTTTATATGGTGTGTGTGTGTGTGTGTGTGTGTGTTATACAGTATATTCAAAATTTCAAAGTTAGGCTTCTTGATGCAAATGGTTCATGAATGTAGCAGCAACTGGACCAAAAAGTCATGTTCTATTTAAAATAATCAGTTGGGTAAAACTACCCCCAGGTAATTCATGTGATGTTTTTTCCCCATTTCAATTTTGGTTCATTGTCGGCTTAATTTCAAACGGCATTAAAAAAAAGTCTTGAATTTAACATGCACTGAGCTGTAGGAACCCTGGTCATTGTACGACCCACTCTACCAAATGAGGCACAGCCGCTCCAATAACTCCTTAAAGATTGGAATACAAACACACACACCTTTCAACGTTGTGAACTGGAATAACAGATCCTTATCCAGATGTTCACACAGTGAAATGGAAGGAACACTTTGAAAATACTTTATTTTAATTAGGTTGTAATAGTAATATTCATTGTGATATTCGTTTTCATTCTTCATATAAATAGCTGCATATCAGTGTAACATCAACATGGGTAAAAACTGAAAGTTATGTGGATGTAAATGTGGTCAGTGCCGTCATATCTGCACATCTGCTTATCTCCTTATCATCTTCTTATCTCCAGGGAAACAGGAAAGGCAGTAAAGAAGATATAACATCAGAGCCTGAGGATGATAATGCACCAAATAAACAGTCGTCAACTCAACAAAAACAGGAACAGGAGTGTGAGGAACGTAAAAAAAAACTAAAACAAAACACACAGGTAAACCTTAAATATTAGCAGCCAGGGGTTTGGTTCTGGGTTCAGGAGTCAAACCTTTTTGCACCCTTTAGAGGGGGTCTTGAACATGCGGCCCGGGGGCCACATGCAGCCCCACCAGTGGTTCCAATGTGGCTCATAGAATGAAAAGCATCCCACTCTGTCCTAGTGGGACCTTTGTGTCCTTGGGCAAGACACTTCACCCTCCTTGCTTCCATTGGTGTATGAATGTTCAGTGATGGTCAGAGGGGCCATCAGCACAAAATAGCAGCCACGCTTGTGTCAGTCTGTCCCAGGGCAACTGTGGATACAAGTGTAGTTTACCACCATCAGAGGTAGCACATGAGAGTGAATGAATGGTCACTAATTTGAAGCGCATTAGTGGCCAAAAAAGCACTATACAAATCCAATTCATTATTATTATTATTATTATTATTATTATTATTATTATTATTATTATTATTATTATTATTATTATTATTATTTTTATTTTTATTATTATTATTATTATTATTATTATTATTATTATTATTATTATTATTATTATTATTATTATTATTATTATTATATTTTATTCTCAGTTTTTTGGGTGCCAATAAATGGTGACAACTTAAATTTTTTGTCATTGTTTTACTGCAAAAAAATATTAAATTATGAAAAGTTACAGTTACAAACTATCCTGTAATAATAAAATGTGAACCTGAAATGTATAAAGTATCTAAAAACTAAAGAAAATTAGACACGATGTGTGTGTGCGTGTGTGAGAATGTACTTCCTATCCATGTTGTCTGTGTGTGTGTTAGGACATTAACAGACATGTCGACTCCCGTAGGACAAGTCGACTTAAATTTGGAGGAGTTGACAAATCGCATGTTATTCTTTCTCTCCCTCTCTCTCTCTCTCTCTTTCTTTCTCTCTCTCCCTCTCTCTCTCTCTCTCTCTCTCTCTCCCTCTCTCTCTCTCTCTCAGCACGTAAACACAGACCAGAACTAAACCAGACATGGCTGCTGCAGGTAAGATCATTGTGGTGGTCTGACAAAACAAAAGAGAGTGACAAACACTGGAAATACTTCACCTTAGATAAAAAAAAAAAACAAAACGGCATGGCCATCTGAAGAGGCATCCGCTAGCTAACTTGAGTGTGAGCAGCAGCACATACAACATGCCTAAAGACGACGCGCTTTTTTCCAAACATGACAGTGTGGTGTACATCTTGTCAGCCACTGACTTAAACTTTTTGCACTTAATATGAAAACTGAGGACCAGACGTCTGGACAGTCTGGTTTTAGAGCCGTGGGTCCAGACCAAATGTTGACATATGTTCACTTACTGATGTTCAGTTACATTTAATAGAAACCTCTTTGCTAACGTTAGCCTTTGTTTTGTTGGGGTTAAAATGCTAATGCTTGTGTCTTGTCAGTGGACATTCTTATGTTGCACTGAACTTTAATACAAGTTGCTCATTGCTGGACAGACGTGTGCCCGTGTTTTGTTTTTTTTTAGCCATGTGTCTGTGTTGTTCCTCAGCTGATAATGTGATGACGTCATCATGACATGTCGACTCGACTTCAAATTTATAGACGGATACGTCAACTTGAAAGAACCTGAAGTCGTTAATGCCCTAGTGTGTGTGTGTGTGTGTGTGTGTGTGTGTGTGTGTGTGAATGTACTTCCTTAACCAATGTGTTGGTTTGTTTTTCTGTGAGTTGTGTATCTCTATTAGTATCATGTCATTGGCTGATCAGGCTGGATATTTCTGCTCTTTTCTAATTGGCTGCTGTTCATACAAACATTCCTCTCTCTCTCTCTCTCTCTCTCTCTCTCTGCCTCTCTCTCTCTCTTTCTAATTGGCTCATGCATTCCTTCTTTTCATACATCTATGGCTTCTGGCCAATGAGGCGACCGAATTGGATTTCTGCTTGATAAAGCACTTCCTTTGGTCGTCGTGGAGACAGTGTGTGTGTGTGTGTGTGTGTGTGGGGGGGGGGGGGGGGGGGGGGGGGGGTGCTTCCAACCCATTCCATAAAAACATTGAAGGATACCTTGAAGAGAAAGTTACTCTAAGAATATATGAAACACCTGGTGAGTGACGCACAGTCAGTGGAAGGAATCTAACTGTGACCTTAAGTGTATTAGTTTCATTTCCAGTTTAAATGTGTGATCAGATTAAAATCAGACAGAATCACCTACAGAGGAACTTTTCAGTCAGATAGAAGAACTGATTTAAAGACAATAGATCTGGAACTAATCTGACTGAAGAAATCTGAACAAGATGATTTCAGATGCTTCAGTGTTCTAAGGCGGAATACAAACACAATTATTCAGACCAATGAGAAATGTGGCTTCATGGCATCTGGACTTTGTAGAAACTCTTCCTCCTTCCCTTTTCGGAGTTTCACTGAAGAATTCTGACTAAGAATTAAGAGATTATTAGTGATATTTTACTTGTAATAAACAGTTACAAAGGCATTATTACCAAGTCTGGCAAGTCCAACTATAATATGTATTCCTAGTCTGGAGACGATCCATAGTTTAATCATACGGGTGGGATCAACAGCTTTCTTTCAGACTGCACTGCATGTAATAGGCCAGTGCTATGACCAATCAGAGCAATGAACAATGTAACGTATATAGAGCAATGAAAACAAGTCTAAACTAGCGTGTCTCTGGTTGTTTTAATATCATATAGGCTAGCCTAATTAACCTTAACACACCGGTAACAGTGGAGAAAAAATATCCAACCAGGTCCGTTTGCATGCTGTTTATTCGAACATAAACTGTATATATAAATTCATACTTCTTCGACCTAAGCCCACCCTATAATCTCGCTACACAGATGGATTGGAATTTGTAAAATTTAGACCAATGATTCAGGAAAAAATATTTTTGCCACTAGAGGTGGGCTAGTTTACTAGGCTAATTATTACCATGAAATAGGTTGATTTCATGTGACGTCACATTGCTATATAGTCAGGGCATGATTTTCAGATGGAAGGCAGGAAATGAAGCCAAGTGAGTTTTCCGGTGCCTATGTTGCCTATCTTTTGTGTAGATTGCTGTGACAATCATTCTAATTGAGATTGTCATTCACAGAAGTGATAAATGGAAAAAGCTCAAAGAAAACCATCGTAAAAAGTGGATTTTAGATCTGTATTTGCGGTCAGGAGGAGCAGAGTCTGCTAATGTCTGCAACGACCACTTCATCAGAGGTAACTTTTAACAAACTTAAACTAACTTTTATTGTGGATGTGCTATATATCATTAGGTTGTAGTTAAATGCTAATTTACACTGTTGTAATATGGTTTACTAATATACATCAAGATGCGTGTTTACATTAGTCGCTACTGTTAGCGGCTAACAACGACTAATGTAAACAAACATGCAATACACCTTGACATTGCATCTTTACAAATAAAACACTCACTCTGGCAAAGACCAAACAATAATTATCACCGAGCATTTTGGTAGCGAGGTTGTGGACCCACCCACTGACAAAAAAGTTTTATTCCTCCAAACTTTTCTAGGCTTTCATCTGCTGCTGGTGTAATAGGATGTCTGCGGGACCAGGTAGTTAGTAATATCCACAGCAGAAATTGTTGGCAAATCTTTGGGTTCTCTCGACAACTCACTAATTTTCATAAGATACAGGTCAAGTCCAATACATTTTTTAACTACCTGTATGTATCTCTGTTTCATTACTGGATCTGAAACCATACAATAAGCACAGTCTCTTCAGTGGTTTCCTCCATAGCGGATTTCTACATGGTTACTTCCTGCCCTCCATCTGAAATCGTCACCATAGTCATATGACTGAAACCTACCTACTACATTAACATTAGCAAAGATAAGTGTGAGCCATAATGTAAAGTGTAACCAAAACAAACATCTGTAATGCAGGGGTGCCCAATCCTGGTCCTCAAGGGCTGGTGTTTAGATGTTTCCCTCTTTCAACACACCTGATGGTCATTATCAGTCCTCAGCAGAGCTTGATGACAGACAGATCATTTGAACCAGGTGTGTTAGATGAGGGACACATCTAAAACATGCAAGATAGCGGCCCTCGAGGACCAGGATTGGGCACCCCCTGCTGTAATGCAAACCTTTAGTAAATCAGACCCCAGTGTTTCCCTCTAATGAATCCATCAGGTTCCTCCTTTAAGATTCAAGCTCTGAATAAGAGCTTCTGAACCCCCCCCCTCCCCCCAACATTATCCATGTGTTTGTTTAGTTTTGTCCTTACACTGAAACCTAAAAATGCAATAACATCATCCTCATCTTTCCTAAATGCAGAGGTTTTTAAGCAGTCCTAAAAAGTGCTACGCTGTTGGTCCTGTCAGGATGATGCACAAACATGGTGTTTAATAGGAAGCAGGAGTCAGCGCTGCACATGCAGACGGATTTCTGCCTTTTATTTTACAATCTGTGGTGTCAGCGTTCCCTCCTTATTTTTGTGGGTCTGTTGAATACAGTGGCTGTAAACCAGCACGAGGAATATGAGTTCACAGTCTGTTTACCATGTTCATGGTAATGGTAACGGAGAGATGTGTTTGGACGCAGATTCACCTTGGATGCCTTCCTGTGGCGAGTTGCTGCATCCAGACATTGGTGCACCACGTCTTGCCGCAAATGCGCGGAAACGCTGGAGTTGAAAATATTGAACTTTTCAGGTGAATTCACCTGACGCCGGGCCACAAAAGCGTTGAGATGCTGCCAATGTCATGATGAAATTATGTATGACGCTAGGACTGACGCGGAAGGTGGCAGAAAGAAAAACTGACAGAGTTGCTGGAAGAGGTGGTGGAATTCTGCATGATCAGTTAACCCAAAAGCGAAGGATGTATGGGGCTTCCAGAGCAGCAATCCAAGTGATTTCAGCCAAAGTTGAGGAGAGACTGAAATGGTGGGACAGATTTTGTTCATCTATGTTTATCCAGCGTCCATACTCGGGCGTTAGGCGTTCAGAGTGGCTGCGAATTGTCCAGTGTTTATGCGGCCCGTCACAGGCATACATGCGGCCGTAACATAACATTCCAGAATCAGGTGTGCTTTTTAAAGCACACTGTGTACTTTGTGTTTAAAAAAAACAATAAAAAAATGTCATGTTATTTTTCAAAAGTTGTTCATTTTTATATGATCTTTCAAATTCTGGACACCAACTAAAGATGACCAGACAAGCATCTGTCTCCCAAGTGTGCATAAAATGCACTATCACTTTGGTAACACTTTATAACACCTACACACAAGACACTGTGTATTAACTACTATATGTTTCGGACTGTAAGTGGCAGTTTTGTTCGGTCTGTCATGTAACTTTAGCTGAATGTGTTACGTTAGCATACTGTACACCTATTCAGCCTGTTGTTCTATGTTCTATTTTTATTTTAAATGGCCTTTCAAGATGAAAAGTCCATCTAAAGTATTTGTTACCTATTCATAAATAGTTTATTAATGTATTGTTCACATCATCATAAACAATTTGTAAAAAAAAAAACAAAAAAAAACATTAACAAATAGCTGTAAAATGACATTAGATTTAAAAAAAGCAGGAAAAAAAATCTTGAATTTGCAAAAAAAGAAAAAATTCTAGCCTAGGATCTAGACTGTCCCCAGTGGCTGCAAATGGTATTTGCTACGGGGGAAAGTCTAGAAAGTCTACGTGAATTTGTGGGCGGGATAACCGCTGTCTGTCAAGTTTTCTCTTTACACAACGCCACGCCATTGGCTGGGTAACCAGTCAGAGCCAACCAATCAGAGCGATGAACATGGATTTCGTAGACAGTGTCACCGGAAGAACACACCAGAATGTAGTCTCAAAACGAGTGCAGCAGCTTAGCTAGGACTCCCGTACACTATTTGGCACCGGCCGCTTCGGATCTCCTCCGGGTCGCCTTTGCCGAGTTGTGCTGCTCGTATTCCCAGTTTTTCGGCCTCTTGCAACTGGTCATCCATTAGGACTAAAAGGGGTGACACAACGATCACCAGCGGCTTGTGCAGACCCATGCGTCGTCCCACTAGCAGAGCCAGCTGATAAATCAAACTTTTGCCATACCCGGTGGGCAAAACGTCCCTTTTTTCCAAAAACAGCTTAAGTGCTGTAATTTTAAATCACCTAGCGTTGCTGCCAAAGCCAGCTCGAATGTTTGTTCCTGGTGATGAGCCATGTTGTCTAGCAGCTAGCAACTGGTGTTACGGCAATGTGTGCTAGCTGCTTGCTAGCTGCTACGACTCTGCGACTACAACATTACGTGTCGTATTTGTGTCGTTATGAGGCAGGGCGGGCTCCAATCCCGCCCCTCGCGATTTGATTGGTCCGGTCCATTTTGGATTTTCAGATCCGAGGCTGTCTAGTCTGTCTCCCCGTAGCAAATACCATTTGCGGCCACTGGGGACAGACTAGATCCTAGGCTAATAAAATTCTACAAAATGGATTGAATGATCACTTATCTTGTCAATGATGGTAAGAATCAAGGGGTCAGAGTAAATAAATGAAACCTTCTGAATTATTAACTTCTGTGTGTTTGTGATGGTGGGTTTGGTAAATATTTCATGTTGCGGTGGATGAATTCCAGTTTACATGCAAATGTTTGTTAAATGGTACATGGATTGCATTGATGTAGCGCTTTTCCACCTTCATGGTGCTCAAAGCGCTTTACATTAGCCTCTCATTCACCCATTCACACACACACTCATACACCACTAGGTTTCTAAGATCTATGGTAAGTCCTACTGGGGGCCTAAGCCAGGGTTCAGTGTCTTGCCCAAGGACACTTCGACATGTGGACAGCCAGAGCTGGGACGCGAACCACCAACCTCTCTGTCATTGGGCGACCCACTCTACCAACTGAGCCACAGCCACCCTAGACACAGACACAGACAGTTCATTAACACACAGTCTGTTCTGTTATTATATATTCTACTGTACTCATACACACATACTACTAGTATAT
Source organism: Siphamia tubifer (assembly GCA_020466265.1). Classification (NCBI taxonomy): domain Eukaryota; kingdom Metazoa; phylum Chordata; class Actinopteri; order Kurtiformes; family Apogonidae; genus Siphamia; species Siphamia tubifer. The sequence goes on from CM035793.1 coordinate 9,527,863, forward strand.
GTATGTATATATATATATATATATATATATATATATATATATATATATATATATACACACACACACATACACACTAAATTGTTTTTATGACTAAATTACTAATAACAGGTTCTTTCGTTTCACATAAAAAATAAGAATATGAGGTAAAGATGGACATAAAATGAGCAAAAGAGGAGTAGAAATGGAGTGGAAAGAAAAGAGGAGGAGAGCAGAGGAGGTATCCTCTTCCTCCTCTCTCACTTTATCCTCCTCCTCTATATTATTTGATGGTTCCAGGCTGAGCTCTTTAATGAAGAATCTGGGTAATTCTGAGGACACAGCCTCTGGGACAGAGAGAGAGAGAGGGGGGTGTGGGGGTGTGGGGGTGGAGGATGGATGCAGAGGGGAAGAGGAGGAATGTAGAGGGGAGGCGCAGAGGAGTGATGGGACGGGGGGGGGGGGGGGGGGGGGGGGGGGGGGGGGGTTAGGTAACAATTTATTCTGTACTACCAAAGGGTCAAAGGTCATTGGGGGGGGGGGGTCTGTTCAAACTGCCTTTAGTTGAGGTTCAGCTGTGAATCACTGGTTTGAATGATATAAAACACAATCAATAAATGAAACAAAAAAAATCCTCATGAACAAAAATGAACCAAATGATGACTTTTTGTTGATCTAGACAGAAAAATAACATCTGGATTTCAGAAAATAATATATATATATATATATATATATATATATAATATATATATATATATATATATATATATTTTTTTTTTTTTTTTTTTTTTTTGCTTAAGTCAACTTTTTAAAAAATTAATTCAGGGTTATTTTGTTAGCCTAGTCACGCCCTCCTAACAGCAGGAAATCTAACGTGCTACCATAGTAGTCTAGTTACACTCAATGTAACTTTTGGATAAATTTCCCGGAAATTGGTCGACGAATCACGGTGAAGCATAGAGTCAGAGGGCGGGTCTAACAAAGTGACGCTGCGATGATTCGGAGAGGAATAAACAACCACAGAAGAAGAACAACAATGGGTGGTGATTTCCTTTTATCAAAGATGAGTGAAGGATGTGAGAATACTTTAAATTATTTTTAAAGAAGCGATAACAGTCGTTAAGCTCCATAATCCACCATTTTGTTTAGTCTTCCGTGAACTTCCCGGTGTCTAAGTACTTCATCCGGAAGTAGTACTGTCCTATTGCATACAGAGGATTTGAAAGACAACCATTTAGCCCCGCCTCCCCTGACTATGAAGCATGACTAGACCCATACATGTAATGAATATAGGTTAGGCAAATATTTTGGTGAATTCCCTTTTTTCCCGTATTTATTTTGCTCAATTCAAGTTTTTTTATACTTAATTCAAGATCTTTTTTTTTTTTTGCTTAATTGAATTTTTTTAAGCTTAATTTAAGATTTGTTTTGCTTCATTCAAGTTTTTTTTAAAATTAAATTTAATTGAAGTTTTTATTTTGCTTAAGTTAAGGTGTTTTGCTTAAATCTAGATTTATTTTGTTTTAATTTAATTAATTTTAATTTTAATTTTAATTTTAATTTAATTTAATTTAATTTAATTTAATTTAATTTAATTTAATTTAATTTAATTTAATTTAATTTATTTTTATTTTATTTTTGCTTAATTCAATCCAAAACAAACAAACAAACAAACAAATTTTAAAAAATCTGCCAGTGGGAAAGTGAAAAATCTGATTTTCTAGTAAATCAGTTCCTCTATGTCAGTGAAAATTTCCTCTGCAGGTGATTCTGTCTGATTTTAATCTGATCACAGATTTAAACTAGAAATGGAACTAATTCACTTCAGGTCACAGTTATATTTTATGATGTCAGAGGACGTATATGTGCAAATAAAAAGCCTGAACGTGTGGGCAGCAATTGATGCTAGAGGTAAAGCCATAGCTCTGGTGTGTTCAGAGCGTGTCAGTGTCTAATCCTGTGTGATTGGTTAAAGCCGCTGAGGGGCCTTGGGTGGACGTCTGTGATTGGTCAGCTGTTTGTCCCAGGAGGAATGTGATTGGTATTCAAGAGGCACATCCTGATTCCACTCAGGGTCACTGTGGTGACCGCTCTGTCGTCAGTGGCAACACCTGCGTCAGCACCAGAGACACACACACACACACACACACACACACTTACAGTACATGTGTGTGCAAACACTCAATGGCTGTGACACAAACACACACCACAGGCTTTTGATCTGAGCCTTTGTTTCCCTGTTTGTGTGTGTGTGTGTGTGTGTGTGTGTGTGTATGTGTGTGTGTGTGTGTGTGTGTGTGTGTGTGTGTGTGTGTGTGTGTGTTTGTGTGTGTATGTGTGTGTGTGTGTGTGTGTATGTATTCCTATCTTTAGGGGGACATTGACATGTTTGTAGTCATACAATGAGGACCATTGTCACCATGGGGACCAAAATTTAGGTCCCCACTCGTAAAATATAAATCTGTGTGGAGTACAAATGATGTTGGCTATAAATACACTAACTTTTTTCCTTGAAGGCCCCATAAAGCAGGGGGGAAGCAGGTGCAAAGTGAAATGTAAATTCAATAGTTTGAAGATGTTTAGTTTTTAGATTTATTTATTTTTTTTTACATTTATTTTAATATTGTATTTTTAATGGAATAATTTTTTGTATTTATTTAATTTTCTTTAATTTTCATTTAATTGAATTAAATTTGTATTTAAAATGTAGAAATAACAACATGTGTTTACTGATGTGTATTTTACCTACAAGTAATGATTACTCACATGGTCCTCATAAGATCTGGCATACTAGTATGAGTGTGTGTGTTTGTGTGTGTGTCCTTGTATTCCTATCTTTCTGGGGACATTGATATGTTTACATAGTTACCCCATGGGGACCTCTGACATTATAGGGACAAAATTTATTTTCAGGATGTGTTGGGAGTGTCACAAGGAAAAATTATTCTATTTTGGTGCTGATGCGGAAGAGATCCTTGATTCTGGATCACTTTAAAATGTATTCTCCATTTACCACAATGTAAAATGTGATCATTTGTTCCTTGGACACTCCCAACACATCCTGAAAATTGTATCAAAATCCATCCATAAGCTTTTGGGTTATCCTGACCCCCCCCCTGGATCACAACCAAAATCATTTCCAGATCTCCCCATTACTGACCAACTCTGTAAATGTCATCAAGATCCATCCATAACTTTTTGAGTTATCGTGCTAACGAACAGACAGATAGACAGACAGGCAAAAAGATAACCTCCTTGGCGGACCTCTCTTTATTCAAAGGCGGGGGGGGTCTGCCTTGGCTGAGGTTTGCGCTTTCAGAGTGCTAATCCAGTTTTTTTATTTCGTTAAATATTTACATTACAAGCTTGGTGCTCATGAGACATGTAAATGAGTGTGTGTGTGTGTGTGTGTGAGAGAGAGAGAGACAGGTGAAGGCTACAGCACTGATGCCCTTCTGCACCTGTGTGTGGGGGAGGGGGGGGTCGCAGATGTGAGACACAGTCCACTGTAAAACAATCCTAGTTTTGTATTTGTTTCATTTCTTTCCACATTTATTAAACTTAAAAAACATAAATAAATAAAACAATCCAAACGCCGCAGCAGGATACGACAGGAGCATTAACACTGAACACACGTCACACCGTTCCATACGTTCATGAGCTTTATTATCCATGTCACATACACAGAAATCAAGCAGGCACTTCATGCATTAAACATTCGCTGCTGTGCACAGGTCCCCTCAGTCATCACCACCGTGACAATCAGGGCCATTTCTAGGTTTGGGAACGCCCTGAACAAGGTGCTGTTTGACGGTCCCTAATTACTGAAGTTACCGAAGGCAAGAGGGGTATTGTTTTTAAGTTGGTCTGAAGATTGTAATCACCTTGTATGTGTGTGTGTGTGTGTGTATGTGTGTGTGTGTGTGTGTGTGTGTGACATATCATGCTATAACTTAATGAATACTTGAGATATCACCATTCAATTACACAGGCTTATACATATAGCTAATGCACATCAGATGTAATGATCCATTTGAATAAAGGTTAAAGGTCAAGGTCACAATTAACAAAAAGGTCAAAATCTGTGTGTGTGTGTCAAACATAGACGTCTTGCTATAATTTAATATTGGATATATTATTAGAATATTACACGCACTGACACATAAATGTTCTGCACTTATAGTTCTATTCCACCTTCATGGTGCTCAAAGTGCTTTACATTAGCCTCACATTCACCCATTCACACACACTCATACACCAGTAGGTTTCTAAGGGTCTGTAAGTCCTACTGGGAGACTTATGCCCTATTCACACAGGATAAGTATTACCTATGGACCATAATATTATTTACAGAGAATGTTCTTAGTCCTATACAAAGGTGCCATGTCTGTGATTTGCTCGGTAATAATTCTGTCGCAAATTACCTACTGTGTTTTGATTACTTCCAGTGATAATTCAAGTTCCGTGTGAAGGCACATGTCTGTGTTTGTGATTTCAATTGTCTTTTTCTGGAGTGAATAATAGAGGAAGTGGCCAAAATTGTGTGGCAGCATGCGGTAAGGAAGATATGGTCACGCCAATCCACACAGAACAATATATATAACTATCTGAAGTTGTCTCTAAAGATTCAGTCGTCCATTTGCCAGAGGGAAAACCTTTGCTAAGATCTGCAGATTCACTTCCATTGTAATCTGGAGACTGCTTTCATCTGCACTGACCCCGCTCTTATTTTGAAGGCATGAAGCAAATTTACAGACTGCATCCCTATCAATTCTTTGTGGACACAATGTTATTCTTATGCATACTTTGTTTTCATACTAGCTTATCAATGTATTGAGATGAAACAGGATGTTGTGAATTGACGACATATGTATAATGTCTGTGATTTTCGTGAATTACAGACGTTTATTTATCCTGTCGAATAAGCCACACAATAAGACAGAGGTACGGGGATAATTAGGAATTACCAGTGGTCCACATATATTTCTTATCCTGTGTGAATAGGGCATAAGTAAGGGCTCAGTGCCCAAGGACACTTTGATACGTGGACAGCCAGAGCCGGGACGTGCACCGCCAACCCTTCGATCTTTGGACGACCTGCTCTACCAACTGAGCCACAGCCATCGCATATACTACACATATATATATATATATATATATATATATATATATATATATATATATATATATATATATATATATATATATATATATATATATATATATATATATATATATATATATACATATATATATAACAACATTATCAATTTTGCAAAAGGTCAAAGGTCAAGGTGGCATTTAGCAGAAGGGCCCAAATCACATTATTTTACAACTGAAGCCACAAAATTATATTAGACTGAGACAGTTTTTGATCACTGAGCCTCATTAACTGGTTGAAGTCAGTCATCGAGAAAAGAAAACAGTTGTTTTGTCGGCTCACACACACACACTCACTTAGAGTGTGTAATGGCACTCACTGTTAAAAGCTCATTTTAAAGCGTCACACACATAGAGAAAACATTTGATGTTACAGTAAATTCTGCTGCTAAATATTGTGGGAAAACAAACCCTCGTGTCAGTTCTGTACAAACTCCTTTTGCCGTTGCCCACCAGTCGTGTGTGTCAGATGGATAACACAACTCATCCACTCATCATGGTTTCATGGTGGTAACTCTTTGTCTCAGTCTGTAGCTGCTAGCTCTAGAAGTTCTATTACCTCACGTCAGCTTTGTGTTTTTTGAGCAAATGTTCTAAACTGGTGTGAAATGGTTGTACCACATAGATTGAGGTCTGCCTTTGCTATATTGCTAATGTTCAAAGTCATCATTTTTAAAGATATGCTATAGAGAGATCACAAATCTCCCTCTTTATAACCTACACTACAATGATAAACAGTTTGTGCAGTGGAATGACTGATGCAGGATGGGTTTTTTTAACCGACTACAGACAATTATGACCGGACAACGTTAATGCAGTCAACGATGGCTCAAACGGTCATCGGTTAACATCCCTAATACGCATATTTACCGTTTTTATTTCATTTCTTATTTTATGAAAGTAGTTTTGTATACTGATAACAAGGAAGCTGTTCATGTTTACACATACAATGTATCTAACACAGAAGTGCGTGACATTTGTGTAACTAGCCTGTGGGCGGGGATGAGCTCCGTGGGCGATGCCATACATGGCTCTGGACGAAGCTTACGACTTTGTGATGTAGATAGGTTTTGCCTGCGCTGAGTCACTTATATGTCTGTATGAGTTGACCAGTGCACCCATGTGGGTGGAGTGTCACTTGTTGGAGTGTTGCGTGCATATAGAAGTGGTTGTGAACTACCACATTGTAAAGAGAGGTACACAAACCGGTTTTCAGCAGAAGAAGCCCTTTCAGGTAGGCTAAAATGCAGTATCTGACGTGTCACGAGCGTCACAGCGCGTTTTCCTACGACTACTTAAAAAATATGCGAGTCTCCCGACGTCTCCAGGGAGCAGCAGAGCCAGGTTTGAAGCTAACGTGCACTCAGCAGTGACGGCGCTGCTGCTGCTGCTGCTGGTTCAACATTTCATAAGCCTCACTTCCACCTGTCTGCTCTGAGCCTCCCTGGGGGGGGGGGGGGGGGGGTTGTGGGGGTGTGGGATCATATCTGACATGTAAAATATCCACTCTGTACTCCACACATGCTTTTCTATCATAACTAATGCACTGAAGGCCATGGGTTTATAATGAGGCCTTCATTAACTGCAAACATACATAATTAACACTTCCAACACATGAACACATGCTAGTCACATTTCAAACATTATTATGCTACGGCCACACCAAACGTGAATTTTCGCGTGTACACTTGTAACGCGCCGCCTAAACACCCGAGTTTGAAAGTGAGATAATTCACGGCAACACTGAACTCAGAACGTTGTACAATTCGCGGCCACTTCGAACGCGCAACACCTGAGATAAACAAAATCTGTCCATTTCAGTCTGTCCTCAACTATGGCTCAGATCAGTTGGATTACTGCTCTGTACCTGCTCTGGAGGGTTCACCCGATCCTGCAGAAGTGCCTACAGCACGGGGAACTCCACCACCTGCTCAAGGAACTCTGTCTGGATAAAGTCTGTTTGTAACAGTATTTTAGGCTCAGTTTTTCTTCCCGCCTTCCAGGTTGGTCTGAGCGTCATGCATCATTCCATCACGTTGGTAGCATCTCAACACTGATTGGCTTTCATAGCATGGCGTCACACGAAATCGCCTCAAAAGTTCAATGCGTTTGCGCGGATTTGGGGCAGGGTGTGCTGCTCCAACGCACTGCAGGAACACTTCCAACGCGCCGCCCCAGGTGAATCTGCATCCAAACACGTTGTACCATTAGGCCTTCGCTGTGGACCATGTTGGCGCAAGGACTATTGTGTCTGCTGTGATCGGCAGGGGATGACATATGCCAGGGACATGGTCACCAGGGACGACTCGCACCACTCACACATTCACGGTTGCGAGCCGTGTTTGAGCATGTGCACGTCACACACGCACCACATATTTGCTCCTGCTCAGAATGAATGGGAGCCTATGGGCCACGGTCACTCAGGGTCACACTGACATGAGTGGCAGTGTTTCATATGTGACCTATGACCCCACAGTGACGTGAGGGAGGTCGAAAGATTTCATATGAGGCCGAGTTCAGGGGTGGGGGGTCGTCAGAAAAATGCTATATTGTTCCTGCTCCGTTCTTTATTTTTCTGTCTTTATTATTATTATTTTTTTTTATTAATTAAATGTATTTATTCTTCATTCTCTTTGAGCTCTAATTTCACCCCCTGTACCTGCAAAGAATACAATCTGCTTCTATAAATACACACATTTTAACCTGGTATTTTAGATTTAATAACAGAAAATTATTATTATCTACTTCAAATATGGGCTTAGAAATATTGGCCAAGTGTATCAGTCATCACCTAAAGCTAATGTAAAACAAATTTAAAATCTGTATATACGTGTATGTGTGTGTGTGTGTGTGTGTATTCCTGTCTTTATGGGGACATTTATATGTTTACACAGTAACATCATGGAACCTCTGACGCCATGGGGACCAAAGTTCAGATCCCAACGAGGGTTAAATATAAATGGTCCCCACTAGTAAAATATAATTCTGTGTGAAGTATGGAAATGTATGCAAATGATGTCCCCTATAAACACATTCACTTGTTTTATCTGCAAGTCCCCACAAAGCACGAGGGGAAAAGCTGCTCAGCAAAACGTGTAATTGAAGATGTTTCATTTTTTAAATTTAATAATTTTTTTCTTATTCAATTCCATTGTATTTATTATTAATGTATTACTATTATTATTTCAATATATGAATTAAATATTCTTGAAATATATTTTCCTTTTTTTTTCTTCAAAAAATAATTAATTAAAAGATGTGGTCACACTCACTACCCAATAGCTACTTTACCTACGAGGAAAGAAGGCAAATGAAAGGGCACCAGTGAACCCAAGAGAGGTGGACAACAAGGTAAACAAAAAGGGCAGAGGCAGACCCAGAGAGGAAGGAAAGAAGGCAAAGGAAAGGGTAGCAGTAGACCCAGAGAGGACAACAAGGTAAAGAAAAGAGCAGCAGTAGAACCAGGGAGGAGAACTAGAAGCCAGAGAAAAGGGCAGCTGTAGACCCATACGACGAAGACAGGAAGGCAAAGAAAAGGGCATCAATAGAACCAGAGACTCAGCACAGAAAGCCAAAGAAAGGGAAGGAATAACACTATAGAGGAGGAGAGCACTGTAACAGGAAGGCAACGAAAAGGGCAGCAGTATCTCTAGAGAGAAGGATAAAAAGGCAAAGAAAAGAGCAGCAGTAACTCTAGAGAGACAGGATAAAAAGGTAAAGAAAAGGGCAGCAGTAACTCTAGATACAAAGGATAGAAAGGAAAAGAAAAGGCCAGCAGTACTCCGGAGAGAAAATACAAAAAGGAAAAAAAAAAAAAAAACAGCAGCAGTGATTCTAGACCCAAGGCGAGAAAAAGGGCAGACAGGGAAAGCAAAGGGCAGCAACAGACCTTGAGAACAAGGACAGAAAGGCCAAAAAAGGGCAGCAGTAGACCTAGGGAAGAGAGTAAGGACAGAAAGACAAAAAAAGGGTGGCAGTAGCTCTACACAGAACAGCAAGGAAGCAAAGGTAAATAAAAAGCCAGCAGTAGGTCTAGAGAGGAGGAAAGTGCAAGGACAGAAAGGCAAAGAAAAGGGCAGTACTAATTTTAGAGTGGAGGAAAGTGTCTGGATGGAAAGGCAAGTAAAAGGGCAAACACATCTGGTACTATATGTAGACCATAAAAATGAACAGGTCAGTAATTGTTTTTTTTTTTAATGCAGCTTTGACATGGTGATAATAATTGTTAGAAATATTCTTGTGATGTGACTGTTGGCTTTTTGCCCAGTTCAACTCCAACGTGTCTGATAGATTTGTGTGTGTGGAAAAAAAAACAAACAAGAATGACATCCATTTACCTTATTAGGGTTTGAAGCTGTAATTATCCAAACACACTGAGCGTTGCTTTCATATTGAATTGGAAAATTAGGAGATGTGAAGGTTCCAGATGGTCCTTGTAGATTACTGCCACAGGTCTTCACTGTGGACAGAAAAAAAAAGAAAACACACTTTCATTTGGTGTTATTAGCAGCAATTGCAATATTATCAGGGGTATTAGCAACATCAAACAGGAGCTGTTGCATCAACGCGCTACAACACACAGACAATAATGTAGATAATGAAACCATTTACACATAATGAGGCAGGGCTGTCAAACCTTTTTTAATTCAGGTTCCACATTCAACCCAGTATGATCTGAAGTGGGCTGGACCACAACAACAACAACAACAACATTCTTAGTGCATTACTGTACTGTTAGTGCATTTTATTCTATTTTTAGCGCACTTTACTATATTTTTCATCTCCATTTCTGGTATATTGCTTGTTTTCTTTTAGAAATGTTAAACAAAGAGGTAGTATTATAAAACAAAATACACCATTTTATTCAATTTTTAATGCATTTTAACATATTCTTAATGCATTTTATTCTATTTTAGTGCATTTTGCTATATCGTTGTGCATTGTATTCTATTTTTAAAGCATTTTACTGTATTCTTAGTGCATTTTATTCTATTTTTAGCGCACTTTACTATATTTTTCATCTCCATTTCTGGTATTTTGCTTGTTTTCTTTTAGAAATGTTAAACAAAGAGGTAGTATTATAAAACAAAATACACCATTTTATTCAATTTTTAATGCATTTTAACATATTCTTAATGCATTTTATTCTATTTTAGTGCATTTTGCTATATCGTTGTGCATTGTATTCTATTTTTAAAGCATTTTACTGTATTCTTAGTGCATTTTATTCTATTTTTAGCGCACTTTACTATATTTTTCATCTCCATTTCTGGTATTTTGCTTGTTTTCTTTTAGAAATGTTAAACAAAGAGGTAGTATTATAAAACAAAATACACCATTTTATTCAATTTTTAATGCATTTTAACATATTCTTAATGCATTTTATTCTATTTTAGTGCATTTTGCTATATCGTTGTGCATTGTATTCTATTTTTAAAGCATTTTACTGTATTCTTAGTGCATTTTATTCTATTTTTACTGCACTTTACTATATTTTTCATCTCCATTTCTGACATTTTGCTTGTTTTCTTTTAGAAATTTTAAACAAAGAGGTAGTATAAAATAAAATATACAATTGTATTCTATTTAAGTGCATTTTACTGTATCGTAGTACATTGTATTCTATTTTTAATAATTTTTAGTGTATTGTTAATGCATTTTATTCTATTTTTAGCGCACTTTACTATATTTTTCATCTCCATTTCTGGTATATTGCTTGTTTTCTTTTAGAAATTTTAAACAAAGAGATAGTATTATAAAATAAAATACACTATTTTAATCTATATTTAATGCATTTTTCTGTATTCTTAGTGCATTTTATTCTATTTTAATAGATTTTACTGTAGTCTTAGTGCTTTCTATTCTATTTTTAATACATTTTAACATATTCTTAGTGCATTTTATTATTTTTTAGTGCATTTTACCATATTGTAGTGTATTGTATTCTATTTTTAAAGCATTTTACTTTATTCTTAGTACATTTTATTCTATTTCGAATACATTTTACTGTATTGTTAGTGAATTTTATTCTATTTTTAGTGCATTTTACTTTATTTTTCATCTCCATCTCATCATCTGTTTTCTCTTAGAAATTTTAAACAAAGAGGTAGTACACCATTTTATTCTATTTTTTGTGTATTTTAAGTGCATCTAACTATTATTAGTGCATTTTAACACCTGAGAGGAGGACTGTAATTATTTTAAGTGCACCTAACTATTCTTAGTACATTTTTCTGTATTTTACAATTTGTTTAGTGCATTTTAGTGTATTTTAAGTGCATGTGACTCATTGCATTACATTTTGCTCAATTTTTAATGCATTTTTAATGTAATTTACATTAAATAGCTTAACTTGTTCCAGTGTAGTTACAGTCACATATCTTTTTTACCATCTTAAGTGATGCTTTGGATTTTCCTGGAAATTACCTCCTGGTTTTTCAGGTAATTAAAGAAAAAATGAGTAAATACTGAACTTATCATGTCAGTAACTAGAGATTAATTCAAAAGAGTTACCATTTTATCATAGTTACCTAGAAACTGCAGAGTAATTGCACTGGAAACTGCAGGGAAATTACTTGATATAAGCACTTACAAAGGTTTATTACCATGAAATTACATGAAATTGACCATAGAATTACCACCATAATGAAAGCAGTTTATTACCTGGAAACTGGTGAGTAATTATAATGGAAACTGGATGGGAATTATTTGAAATTAATCTATAGTTACTGACATGATAAATCCAGGATTTACTCGATTTTCTTAAATTACCTGAAAAACCAGGAGGTCATTTTCAGGAAAATCTACAATATCAGGGGAGTAAAATGTATTATCACTTGTTTCCACCCAATTACTGGGTTAATACAAAAAAAGAGACAATATCCAGTCAGTGCAGTAGTAAGATAGTAAAAAAGATATGGTGTGACTGTAACTACACTGGAACAAGGTAAGTTATTTAATGGAAATTACATGGTATCAGAGCTGGAAAATTAACTAATGTCTCTTCTTTAATATATTATATTATTTATTTATTTATTACCACCTTATTAGTGATCTGTTATTGGTAATAAGCGGTTACAAAGGCATTATTACCATGAAACTGACAGTAGAATTACCACCTTATTAGTGATCCATAATGTAAAGTGTTACCACTTAGTTTAAATATTTATGAATGAAAATGATCTAAGACTACTGTGTAACAGATGGATTAAAAGGCCAAAGCTACAGTGAATATTTGACTCATTCATTCTGTCACAACAGGCTGATACCGACAGAAGGAAAATAGAGGTAACACTTTATAATACCTATAAACAATTCACTATGTATAAAGCATGTGTTACCTATTTGTTAATGTTTGTTCATACACAATTATAAACAAAGCATGTGTGCTGCTTTTCTATGAAAAAAGAAACATTTGTAGCTGTGTGAACAAATGCTTTATGATAAATTGTGTATAAGTAATGCATTAATAAACATAACAAATAAGTAACAAATGGTTAAAACATAGTGGATTGTGTGTTGGTATTATAAAGCGTTACCAAAAAAAATCTAAAATTGTATATACACATACAGCCATACTTCAACTTACGAAAGACTCAGCTAAGGAATAATCCAAGTTACGATAAACCTTTACATCAATTTTTCGTCTCTGAATACGAAAGAAATTAAATTTAAAAGATGAAACCGAAACACCCTAGACGTAAATACAGTACTGTACATATGTATGCAAATACACACTGTACGTAATGTGCGTATCATGGCTATGAGGGAATTACCCATGATGCTTTTGGTGACCTTCATTCGAAGAGTTCGAACACGTATAAAGGACAGAGTTACTGGTGTCTGCTGAGTTTTCCCCAGTGTGCTCATTGAAACTTTATTACAGTACATATTCATTACTCATCATGAGACCAAGAGAAGTAATTCCAGTGCGAATGAAAAGAAGAAGCGACTGCGTTATCAATAGAAGTGAAACAAGATGTCAAAAGTGGACAACTTGTAAAATGGAGCCTGCCGTTCTAATCTTTGCCTGGTCAATCTCCCAGAGAAAGTAGAAGGGTCTGATATATGTGCCTTTCTGGAAAGGTTGATCCCTAAAGTGCTTGGTAAATGTTCTGCACTTCCATAGTTCATTTCCACCTTCACGGTGTTCAAAGCCCTTTAAATTAGCCTCACATTCACCCATTCACACACACACACTCATACACCAGTAGGTTTCTCAGGTTCTGGACAGACAGAGCCGGGACACGAACCGCCAACCTCTTGGTCATTGGGCGACCAATGACTGTCTGTCTACCAACTGAGCCAGAGCCGCCCTTTGGTGTAGATTATTTTCCAAGACGTGTACTTATTGAGAGGGCGGACAGAATCGGTGGAGCTGGCGTTAATAATGCTGAGGCGGGGAGGCGTTCAAGTGTGCGTCCCAGAGTGGTAATAATGACATTTCTAAAGTATATGGATAAGTCATGACGGCAGCCAGGACCACGGGAAAAATACTCTACAACACAGGTGTCAAACTCCAGTCCTCGAGGGCCGGTGTCCTGCATGTTTTCGATATTTCCCTCTTCCATGTGATTCAGTTTAAACCTTTAACTCCTGAGAACTAACGAAATAACTGGTAACATGAGCAAAGTAAGAAAAGAAGAAAATCAAAGAAAAATAAAAAAAATAAAAATAAAAGAACCAAATTGTAGAAAAATAAACAAAAAAAACCTGTTGAATTTTACTGAATATTTAAAGTAAATCATCCATTCAGAATGCATCAGCACTGACACTTAAAGAGTTAATAATCAGTTCCTCATCAGACTGATAATGATGCAATGGCCTCCAGGTGGAATGTAAGAGGGAAACATCTAAAACATGCAGGACTCCGGGCCTCGAGGACCACAGTTTGACACCTCTGCTCTACAACAACCAGAGAGTCACATTTTTCACGATGTTTCTGCTGACTTGATCAAACGGAGGAAAATCTTCGACTCGGTGAAGCAAGAACTGACTTCCCTCTGTCCTGAATCTGTGCTATGGGATAATTCATCCCAAAAAAAATGTTCATGAGTCGTGCTATTGCCCACTTTGATGATGTATGTGCAAAAAGTTGTCAAAGGCAATCATTTTTGGATCAATACTTCACCAAACGTCCGTCAACAAACACTGTTGAAGTTGAAAGTGATGATTAAAACAACCACAATGAAATGTGGTTCATTTTAATGGTTCAATGTTCAGTCACTGAAGACACATTTCCTCACTGAGACCAATATATGTGTGCAATGTGTTTATTTTTATAATTTTTAAAGCATTTAGTAGGTAGTTATTGGGGGTCTTAGAATGACTCAGACCCTGTACATGTAAAATGCAACTCTACAAAAAATTCACGATACGAAACCACTTATGGAACGAATGAATTTCATAAGTTGAGGAACCACATACTGTACATCAGCTCGATATATCAGCCGGCAAATATATCAGTCTGTCATTCATCTTTTCACTTTACTGCTCAATATGTTGGTTGCATATGTTGGTTTCAACTTTGTGCCATTGATTTTCATTAGCTGTTTTTGGAGATGAAATGTAATTATTACTGGGCTGCTGGTTGAAGCTGTTGACTGTGAATAGATTTGCAGAGTAAATTGCTGGTGAGTGTCTCCATCAGTCAATACTGCGACTCCAGCTAATCCTGTGGTATTTCACAGCCAATAGCTTCCAATTAAGTGTCTGTATCCAGGGAGGTGTCAGTGACAGTATCAATAGCAGCATCTATGTCACCCCGTCTTCCTCCTCCTCCTCCTCCTCTGGTTTCTTTTGGTCTCCTCTTCAGGTCGACGCTCTTCTTCTGGATGTCTCTTTTTCTTTTGTCCTTTTCTGCTCATCTTCTGTCGTCGTCCAAATGCCAGCGTTCAGGTCAGGTTTTATTTTCACACTCGCAGGTGTCAAACATGAGCCATAACAAGTGCACGACAGTGTCACAAATTCAACTGTAATCTTTTTAGTTTAACTCTGGAAATGTTCGCTAACTTTCATTACCACCTGTGGTAGAAAGAATATGTGAAAAAGAATCTTCTGGATCATCACCAAAATCTAATAATTTGTTCCATGTGACACCCCCAACACGCCATCAAATTTTCATCAAGATTCATCTATAACTTTTTGGGTTATCTTGCTAACTAACAGCTAACTAACAACTCTGGCAAAAACATAACCTCCTTGGCGGAGGTAATAATAATAATAATAATAATAATAATAATAATAATAATAATAATAATAATAATAATAATAATAATAATAATAATAATAATAATAATGATACAGTTAATATTACATTTACATATATGAATAAATATTATTATTGAGTTATTTTTATATTTATTATATACAGAAAAAATTCTGTCCAACCATTTTATTTTTACCCTTAAAGGAGTAAAGCAGGTACACACTATTGGAGCTAAGAAATAATAAAAAAATAATAATGTCATCATTAGCATACTAACAATCATACATATATATATATATATATATATATATATATATATATATATATATATATATATATATATATATATATATATATATATATATATATATATATACTTTTTACCACAGGTGGTAATGAATAATGAAAGTTAGTGAAAAGTTCCAGAGTTAAACTTAACTTAAACTAAAAGGACTACAGTTGAATTTGTTGACAGACAAAAACATAACCTTCTTGGTGGAGGTAATGAATAATCATAATATTTATTTACACTCATATGTATATGTACTATTAACTTAGAAATATCGTCTCCTAATATTATCTTAGAAATACCAGTGGCTTGTATTGATCATTGGTTCAGACTAAATAATCAGTATCCACTCCTATATTGGTCATCAGTTATGGTTGATGTAGTAAATAAATAAATAGAAAAGTCGGTAAGGACCCCATAAACCCCCCCTGGGTGGATGATCAGAGCAGACGGACGCTCCAGTGAATCCTTGACTGGTTGTATCAGTGTCGTTTCTTCGAAGCGTGACATTATCTGCTGTCCAAAGGCTGCGGTTAAAGCCAGCGGAGTGTTGAACAGAACACATGCTAGCTGTTGGCTAAGCTAACGCCGGCGTGGTTAGGCTGCGTGTTGTGACTGGATGTGATAGAGACGCTGCTGCTCTGTCCTTGGGTCGTCCTGTCGGAGTTGGAGCTAATTTTATGGTTGGTTTGAAGCAACGTTTGTTCCTTAATTAGTTTGTTCAGTGGTCGGCCTGAGGAACATGGAGCGCTAACAGCAGCACAACAAACACACACACACACACACACACACACACACACGTATATGTGACATAACATTTACAAGAGGAAAAAAATAGTCATTGTAGTAAATGTGGTAAATAAATATAAATATAACAGTTACACATCCACAGTGTTTTCTGTCTGAGTCACAAACTGGAGACTGAGTCCAGAAGAAAGAGACAAGGTCTGTCTTACTGTATACCTGTCTGTCTGTATATCTGTATATCTGTATACCTGCCTGTCTGTATACCAGTCTCTTTGTCTGTATACCTGTGGGTCTGCATGCCTGTCTGTCTGTATGCCTGTCTGCCTGTATACCTGTCTGTCTGTATGCCTCTGTCTGACTGTATGTCTGTCTGTATACTTCTGTCTGTCTGACTATACACCTGTCTGTCTGTCTATCTACTTGTCTGTCTAGATTACTGTTTTGTATACCTTTCTGTCTATCTACCTCTGTGCCTCTGTCTGCCCCTCTCTCTCTCTCTCTCTCTCTCTCTCTCTCTCTTACCTGTCTCTCTGCTTCTCTCTCTCTGTAAAGATAAATGTAATATTATCATTCTAATTGTTTATTGGGAATGTCTGCCGCTAGCTTATTCACAAGGCACTCTAATGTGTATTAGAAACGTCTAGAGTTAAGACTTAGAGCCAACAGTGAATTTGCAAATGATGAAGAGACAGGAGCCGAAGATGAAGAACGACCCACCAATCAAGAATGTAACCCTAAAGACGACCCAACAATAAAGAATGTAAATCTCTCAGACATACCGGAATCATGTAAATCATGCGCCCCCCCGTTCCCTTAAATAGAAGAGGTTTGTGCAGGTAGACCAGACTCAGTTATTGTACGTAGACCAGTTTGTAACTGACTCCTGGTTCTGCTCTGCTCACTATTTTAAAACATATTCTCTCCTGTCTCGTTTATGCTTGTGTTTTTTCTTACAGATTAAACCTGACACTCTCCCTTTGTCTCTCTGCCTGTCTCTCTCTCTCGCTCTCTTTGCCTCTTCCTCTGTCTCTCTCTCTCGCTGCTTCTCTCTCTTCCCACTCTTTCTGCCTGTCTCTCTCTCTCTAGCTGCTTCTCTCTCTTCCCTCTCTTTCTGCCTGTCTCTCCCTCTCTCTCTGCTTCTCTTTCTCTCTGCATGTCTCTCTCTCTGCTTCTCTCTCTCCCTCTCTCTCTCTCTCTCACTGCTTCTCTCTCTTCCTCTCTTTCTGCCTGTCTCTCTTTCTCTCTGCCTCTCTCTCTACCTGTCTCTCTCTACCTGTCTCACTGCCTGTCTCTCTCTCTCCATTGACCTTCTCTGCAGTTCATCTGCTGTCGTTTATAAACTGTGAAACAAACGCCTGTGTTCGCGCGACTCAAGTGTGAGAAATGATTTATCTGCATGTCTTCAAGTGTGTGTGTGTGTGTGTGTGTGTGTGTGTGTGTGTGTATGTGCTGACAGCTCAATCAGCGTGGCCTGAACGAATGGCCGTCCCATCGCCGTGCCAATAGCAGAATGGGCACGGTGTTGCTATAGCGATAGTGCAGAGAGAGTTATTGCCAGAATTACCAGAGGAGCTAACATCCCATAATTTATATTAAACTCCATCAGTCTCTCTCTCTCTCTCTCTCTCTCTCTCAGTGTGTGTGTGTGTGTGTGTCTTCTTTTATCACTGACTGTCACTACACTCGGGGTTCCATCTCTTCCGTCTCCTTTTACTTTCACTTATCGTAGTAGAATATTTAAAAAGTACAGTTAGGAGGACATTACTTAAGGGTCCTTAAACTCCCTTAGCTTCAGCAAAGATTTTATTTAATAATGGATTTTTTAAAAGACTCTTTCTTCTTGTTGACAAGTAAATAAATCTTACTGGTTATTATTATTTCCAGCCGCTACTATTTACATGGAAACATATAGGACTTATTGGTTTTTTTTGTCCCCCAAGATTTTTAAAAGTGTGTATGTAGACAAATTTGAAAACTAGTGTAACAGTGTTAAGGAAAAATCCACAGAATGTAAAGAATACACTTCCACTTCTATAATCAAAAGGTTTTTTGTGCCTCCGCGTAAAGGGGTAGTGTTAGACAGAGAGAGGGGTGTGGCTAAGGCGAAGAGGAGGGGCTAATATGAAGGGCTGCATAGTCCTTGAAAGGTAGACCAGGACTACACTATGAATGGAGGGGTACAAGAAATCTACCCATAATTCTGTTCAACACATGTGGAAAAAAAGTGCGGCAGTGACTAAAGAAACACGTAAACGTACATTTTTCTTCATAAAACAACTTTCATCTTTTGATTGATCATTAATATTGATCTGATCTATAATTAGACCTGGCTCCACAGAACTGGCTCAACTCGGCTCAGTACTGTACCTGGTCATCATGGAGATAGTACTGACTTTACAGTGCCTGGTCGTCATAGCAATAGTACTAACTTTACAGTATGTGGTCGTCATAGCGATAGTACTGACTTTACAGTGCCTGGTTGTCATAGTGATAGTACTGACTTTACAGTGCCTGGTTGTCATAGTGATAGTACTGACTTTACAGTAACTGGTCGTCATAGTGATAGTACTGACTTTACAGTGCCTGGTCGTCATAGCAATAGTACTAACTTTACAGTATGTGGTCATCATAGCGATAGTACTGACTTTACAGTGCCTGGTTGTCATAGTGATAGTACTGACTTTACAGTGCCTGGTTGTCATAGTGATAGTACTGACTTTACAGTAACTGGTCGTCATAGTGATAGTACTGACTTTACAGTGCCTGGTCGTCATAGCAATAGTACTAACTTTACAGTATGTGGTCATCATAGCGATAGTACTGACTTTACAGTGCCTGGTTGTCATAGCGGTGTTGTGAACTTCTGTGCCCTTCTCAGAGTTACTGATAAACTGGCTCGTTTTATGTTTTCTCATCTTAATTTTTCGTAATTCACCAAAGACTGAATCTCCTGGACCGACCATGGTGTAGTATTATGGGCTGTCATTATTTGGATTAATGTACTGATATATTTACTGTGAATTTCCACATCTATATTTAGCATCTATAGATGCTGGATTGTTGTTGATGTAACAGGTCATGAAGTGTTGTCCCATTTATTTAGGGGGAGACTTCAACCTCTACGAAATGAGTTACCAGGGTAGGGGTAGGGTTAGAGCCAAGAGGTAAAGGGATAATTGGGATTTGGCCTAAGTCTGACCTGTCAACACCAGTCCACACTCTTTTGTATCCATCATCCTTTCGTCCCTACAGAACACCCTTCTGCTGAAACTATCATCTTATTTTGAGACTTTTATTTTGAAAAACCCAACTGTGTGTATGTGCACATGTGTGAGAGAGAATGTGTTTGAATGAATGGAAATGATACGAACAGTCGATCGTAAACCTCGCAGATATGCCACCTAATTGTGTGTGCATGTGTGTTTCTGCGAGGGAAAAATGTTTAATGACCTAAAACTGTACAAACAGTCGAACATTTGGTCATAAAAATGAAAAAAAAAGTTATGTTGTCATCTAAACCCGCTTTATCCTCACTCGGGTTGCGGGGTTCTGTGGGGGCCTAATCTAACTACAATGGGTGAAGGCGGGTTACACCCTGTATGAGTCTCCAGTTCATCTCAGGGCTGAACATATATAGACAAACAATCACTGTCACATTCACACCTCTGGACAATTTTGATTAACCAGTTAACCTATCAGTGCATGTGTTTGGATGGTGGGAGGAAACTGGAGAAAACCCACACAGACACGAGGAGAAAATGCAAATTCCACACAGAAAGGTCTGGTGTGGGAATTGAACCAATCGTCCTGCTCAAAAATGGTATTTAATACACATTATTACCTCCGCCAAGGGGATTATGTTTTTGCCAGATTTTGTTTGTTTGTCTGTCTGTTCATTAGCAAGATAACTCAAAAAGTTATTGATGGATTTTGATGAAATTTACAGGGTAGGTTAGGAGTGTCATGTGGAATAAATTATTACATTTTGATGGTGATTCAGAAGAGATCCTGGATTCTGGATTACTTTGAAATGTATTCTCCATTTACCGCAATGTAAAATTTCAAAGTGATCCAGAATCCAGGATCTCTTCCAGATCACCACCAAAATGTAATCATTTGTTCTTTGTGACACTCCAAACACATCCTGAAAATGTCATCAAAATCCGTCCATAACTTTTTGAGTTATCTTGCTAACTAACAGACAGACAAACAATCTTGCTTGTAATAATATATTCATAGACTGAAAAGTTGGTGTTTTAACATAGATATGAATAAGTCTAAACTGACAGTAAAAATATTCTTCACAATTCTGTAATTCAATTTCAAAAATTATTTTGTGTGAACTCTTGCAGTTTTCTGTAAACAACATAAAACTGAACCTAACCTAAACCTAACAAAATGAAACGAAACTAAAAGCTAACCTAACCTCACCTGAACTAGAGTAAACCAAACTCAACCTAACCGATATCCAACCTAACCGATATCCAACCTAACCTCACCCAAACCAAACCAAACCAAACATAACCTAACCCTAACCTAACCTAATCACGCCTCACCTCACCTAAACCAAACTAACCTAACCTGTGTCCTGTCTTAGAGGCTGCGAGAAGCGTCTGCCTTCAGGACCAGATCCACTGACCAATGGACACGGAGGATGATTGATGACATCATTAGGCTGGAACAGAGCGCTGCAGTGTGTGTCCCTGTGGTCCCAGCCTTAATAGGCACACACACACACACACACACACACACACACACACAGATCTGATGATTTCTGAATAAATAAATCTAATGTGACTTCGTTATCTCCTGTTTTATCTTCTGTTCCTGTTTGAAGTGTGTGTGTGTGTGTGTGTGTGTGTGTGTGTGTGTGTGTGTGTGTATCAGAGTGACATACAGCAGCCTTGTTCGATCCAGACACATCAGATCAACTCGACTCCCCGAGAGTTCACTAAATAAACACACACACACACACACACTTGGCTTGGTGGCCTCACCATCTGTCCATTAATCAAGATGCCACATGGACATTCTCTCCCCCCCCCCCCTTCTCTCTCTCTCCTCTCTACCCTCTCTCTCTCTCTCTCTCTCTCTCTCTCTCTCTCTCTGAGTGGACAGAAGGACATTGTGATTTGATGACTGTTTTTTGTCATTTATTTTTATTTTCTTTTATAATCATTTAATGTGTCTATAAAAGTCATTACCGCTCGTTGCTCATCTCTATCATTTATCCTTTTTGTTTCTTTCTTTCATCCATTGACTCTTGACATAAACTCTGCAAATGACGCTGATGCACCTGCTTTATTTTCCCTGGAATGTTCCAGAACACACATTTAACAGCGTTTAAGTGTTTAGACAGAAGTGACCCTTTAATAACCATGTTTACAGTGGATTCATGCTCTCTCTCTCTCCCTCTCTCTCTTATTCATGAGTTTCCACTTTCGTTGCAGTTAGATCCAAACCTAAAGGTCAAACTGGGAGCTGTTCTGCCTCACACTGCTTCGCTCTCATCACACACTGCATTGTGCTCATCACACACTGCTTCACTCTCATCACACATTTTTTTCCTCTCATCATGCACTGCTTCACTCTCATCACACTGCGTTGGTCTCATCACACACTGCATCGCTGTCATCACCACACTCTTTGTTCTCATCACACATTGCTTAGCTCTCATCACACACTGCTTCACTCTTGTCACACTGCACCATTCTTGTCACACACTGCTTTGCTTTCTTCACACTGCTTCACTCTCGTCACACTGCATTGCTCTTGTCACACACTTCATCACTCTCATCACACACCACATCGCTGTCATCACCACACTCTTCATTCTCATCGCACATTGCTTCCCTCATCAAACACTGCTTTGCTCTCATCACACTGCATTATTCTCATCACACAACGCATCGATTTAGTCACACATTCTATCGCTCTCATCACGCACTACATCACTCTCATTGCACACTGTTTCACTTTCATCAAACACTGCTTAACTCTCGTCACACTGCTTCACTCTCGTCACACACTGCTTAACCTTCGTTACACACTGCTTCCCTCTCATTAGACACTGCATCACTTTCATCACACTGCATATTTCTCATTACACACTGCATAGCTTTCATCACACACTGCATCGCTCTTGTCACACATTGCTTTGCTTTCATTCACTGGTTCACTCTCATCACACTGCATTGCTCTTGTCACACACTGCATCACTCTAGTCATAAATTGGTTTGATCTCACACACTACTTTGCTCTCATCACACTGCATCATTCTCATCACACTGTATCACTCTTGTCACACACTACATGGTTCTCATCACACATTGCTATGTTTTCATCACACTCTGTGTCGCTCTCATCACACAATCCATCACTGTTGTCATGCACTACATCATTCTCAAAACACACTGCTTCACTTTCATCACACACTGCTTCACTCTCGTCACACTGCATTGCTCTCATCACTCATTGGATCACTCTTGTCACACTGCTTCACTCTCATCACGCTGCATCACTCTCATCACACACTGCAACACTCTCATCACACATGGCTTCACTCTCATCACACTGCATTGCTCTCATCACACACAGCATCGCTCTCGTCACACACTACATTGGTCTCATCACACACTGCACCGCTCTAGTCACACACTGCATCACCCTTGTCACAGACTGCATCACTGTCATCACACACCGCTCTCACCACACACTATATCACTCTCATCTCAAAGGTGTTTATTTAATGGTCTTTAAGGGTTAATGTGGATGTTTAAGGGTTTTTAATGCCTACCCTTGTGTGTTTAAGGTGTTTTTGGAGGTGCTCATCTGTCTTCAGTGGTTTCCCGTGGCTCTACCAAAGTGAGAAATAAATTGTGCTGCTCTTTTCACTTGACTCAGATACTTTTTTAAATAATGTTTACACCTTAATCCAGTTTCTATCCATTTCTTCTCCAAACACAGATCGTCAGCAGATTTGTCCGACAGTTGAGTAAATGATTCACGTCCTGAAATGTCACACATAAAACCCTTTTACTGCGAACAAATGTTCTACAGCTGCAGCTTTTAAACCAATCTGTGTTTAGACTTGATTTAAAAAATGAGTCTACAATAAAAATACTGACGATCTGAAACATCACAGATTATTATTTACTAGTATCCTGGGTTACGGTTATGCCCTAGTGTCTTGAGAATGTCCCATTATCCTGGGCACTTCCTAGAATCTTAGATACTTCCTAGTATCCATCAACATCTGTTTGTTTTGTTTATGAAACTTCAGTTGAGTAAAAATATCCATTCTTATTCTTGTTGCAAAAAACAAACAGACAAGAGTTTTGGTGTAATGTTTCTGCACATTATTTTGGTGCAGTTGTTGTGAGGATTGAAATGATTAGTTTTGCACTGTGTTCCAAATCACGCACTTGTGCTCTTCAGACACTTCAGTTGAGGGTATAGTGCTGTTCCAATCGCAAGAGTAGCAAATGAAGTGCGCCGTAAGTACCCAGATGGTGCACTTCTAACTGTCAAAATTCGAAGTGTGAAGCAATGGACACTTCTCGCACTCACTGGACGCCATTTTTTCTACGTAACGGAAGAGGAGGGGCCACCACCACTCTTGAAAGATTTGAAAACATGGCGGCTGAAACACTGACAGAGGTGGAGACGGTGAGGGTGTAGTCTCCATGACTTCTGGGGGAAAAGGCTTATAAAAAACAAAAGGAGCAAAATGCCGGTGTCCATTTTTTTTCCAAAGCTGGTCGGTATTTTGGCGGGCGATCGAGTTATTTTGACAGTGCGATCGTCATTTCTGGTAAGTGCGGACGAAGAGTGTTTCATTCGGAATTACACTGTTCGTTAAAAATCCGTACACTATCCATGTAGTGTGTAGTGTTCATAGTGTATGAAAGGAAGTGCACTACGGGGAGTGTGTGATTTGGAACACAGTGTTGGTGTTGGAGTTGAAACCTTGAAGGGTAATAGTTCATCACTCAACTTGTATGTGTTTAGTCCCTGCTCCTTTCCAACAGTACGGTAGTCCTTTCTGGCAGTACGGCAGTGCTTTACAGCAGTACAGCAGCGCTTTGCAGCAGTACAGCAGAGCTTTGCAGCAGTACAGCAGCGCTTTGCAGCAGTACAGCAGCGCTTTGCAGCAGTACAGCAGTGCTTTGCAGCAGTACAGCAGTGCTTTGCAGCAGTACAGCAGTGCTTTGCAGCAGTACGGTGCACACTGCTGCCTAAAGCCTCCATCCACAGCCTTCCATGAATATTTGAAATGCTTGTACTGTGGTTCCTCCTCTGAACTGATCCCAGTAAAGCTGAAATAAACCTTCACCACCACTGTCACAAACACACACTTGTCCTCTCACAGGCGTCTGTCCTTCCACTCTCCTTCTTGTGGTTGTTATGGGATTCATGGTGTTTTTGAAGATGGAGAGCTTTAGCTTTTTGTTTCACTCACGTACGACAGAGTGATTCTGAGCAAAGCACAAGAGGAGCATGAAGGGAGTAAACTAACTGGTTTAGTATTAATAGGGATGGGTTAGTTAAAGGTGTCATTCCATGGTTATTTCATTAATATTGCTGTGTTCTCTATTGTTATTGACTGCATTGTGTGTTGGTTCTATTTAATAAAACCTCAGTCTTGTTTTATTTCCAGCTGTTTTTGCACAGAGGAAAAATGACTGGAGGTGGAAAAACAGAGTTTACCGCTACTTCCTCATACATGTCCATGACACGGTGATGAGGCGTCTCTGATTGGTTCAGAATGCATGAAGGAACACTCCCCCCTCCCCTCTCGCTGTGTGTGTGTGTGTGTGTTTACCTTTACCAGAGTAGCACCCAGCTACTGTGGTGCTGTCTTCTCTTGTAGATGCTAATGCTACTTCAGATTTGCTGCAATGGCTTAACCTTATGTGGGTGACCCCCATGTCCTCATGACGTGTAGTGGACAGGCTTTTTCTGAGTGGCTCGTTCCTCTGTGAGTGCATGAGTACTTCCTAGTATTCCCCGGTATTTATTAATAATTATGGGTATTTACTAGTACTTAAGAGTATTTCCTAGTATTCCTGTATATTTACTAGTAGTCGTGGATATGTCCTACTATTCAGGGGTATTTCAGAGTATACTGGGTACTTCCTGTTACCCTGGGTATGGGTATGCCTGTTCTTCAGCTGCATGAGGGACATGTCCTCTACTGTCAATGCTTAACTAATAACACCAAACACAAACCAACTAGTTCAGAACAACTAGTTACTGAGCAACAAGCACTAGTTTGACTGTTCATTTAGTCACAGCTTTGTCCAAAATATGTTCAGAGGCCTGTCTGTCTATCTATCTATCTATCTATCTATCTATCTATCTATCTATCTATCTATCTATCTATCTATCTATCTATCTATCTATCTATCTATCTATCTATCTATCTATCTATCTATCTATCTATCTATCTATCTATCAGATGTCCCCATAAGTCTCCATACATAGGAAAGTAAATGTTTCTTGTCTGTTTGTCTGTCTGTCTGTCTATCTATCTGTCTGTCTGTATTTAATTGCTCATTATAAAGACTTCAGTGAAGGCTTTATTTCTTGCCTTAAAGGTCTAATCACAGAGCAGAACTGTGGAGTGAAAATTGTGTCAAAACGATTTCTACAGATAAAAAATGACACACACACACACACACAGACACACAGACACACACACACACACACACACACAGACAGACAGACAGACACACACACACACACACACACACACACACACACAGGAACCAGAACATTGGAGTGGCTGAGGTCTTTTTCCAACCTTCATATAACATATTTGTTGCCATGGTGACAAAGAAACCATACAAAACTCAGAACCCATGTCTGTTTGTTGAACATGACGGTCACAACTGGACCTTTTTATTAAGAAAAACAATGTCAGTGGAAGAAGTGAAAAAGATCTTGGTGAGATTTATTGTAATCAGGTTTTGAGATGAAGTATTTGGGTGAAAAATGAAAAACAGATTCAGATGTTTGTAATGAAAGTCTGACATTTATCACCTGTTTGTGTTTTTATTTGACTTTTGTCTTTTTTGTTTCTACGTGTCTCTGCATATGTTTTAATGCCCTAACATAAACTCTGTGCCCCCTCCTCCCCAAACCCCCCCTCTTCTTCCCTCTCAGTGATTATTAACTTGGTGCTCGACCCCCCCCCCCCCACACACACACACACACACAGCGAGGCTAGTGTATATTGGTTTTTATGTTAAAGTATGTGTCTCCAGCCTCAGTCTGAAGCCTAGTGAAGGGAGACATGACAAATGACTTTGGCATTTAACATGACAGACGCCCTCTCTCTCTCTCTCTTTCTCTCTCTCTCTCTCTCTTTTACTCTCTCTCGTCTCGCATGTGTGTGTGACTGAAACTGACTAAAACTGCCACAAGTGAAACCAGGAGCCACATCCATCCATGCGTCCACCCATCCATCCGTCCGTCCATCTATCCATCCATCCTTCCACCCACCTGTCTATCCATCCATCCATCCGTCAATCAGTCCATCCATCCACCCACCCACCCATCCATCCATCCATCCATCCATCCACCCACCCATCCGTCCACCCGTCCATCCATCCATCCATCCATCCATCCATCCATCCATCCATCCATCCTTCCACCCACCCATCCATCCATTCACCCATCCATCCTTACACCCACCCACCCAACCGTCCGTCCATCCATTCAGTGAAACCAGGAACCACATCTGTCTGTTTGTCTGTCCCTCCGTCCATCCATCCATCCAGTTTCAGATGCATTTAGACCTTCTATAATGATGTGGAATGAAACTGTGTTCGACAACAGTTCTAGAATCAAAGAGTAGTGCGCGTGGTTGATCTGTGACCTTTGACCTTATGCATATTCATGTTCTCCCATGTGGCTTGTGTTCTGCAGTTCAACAGTACATGTGAGCAGTGTCATTATCAGAGTGAACCACAGTAGGGTCATTCCATGTCAAATCACCTACAGAAATTACATTTGAAATCGCACCTCCTCCAAATTCAATGAAAATTTTGTAAATTAGGTGAATCATAGCCAGAAAATTTTACAATTTTTAGCAAAATCGGACAAACGGTTTTTGAGATAGTGCTGTATCTTGGCAACCAGTGGTCCGATTTTCAAAAAATTAAGTATATTTGTGAAGAGGAGATCATAAGGAATTAAGTACATCAATAATTTAATCTTTTAAGTGATATGTCTCCTCAAAAAGTAAATGGTGATATCTCTCGATTTTGCTAGAATTTGAAAATTTTGCTTTTCTGTCTAGGGTTTACCTATAAACCAATTTTCGTTGAATTTGAAGGAGGTAGGATTTAACTCATTGGGTGATCTGACATGGAATGAATGTCCCAGTAGTTTGAGGTAAAGTTCGGACGATCGTGCAGATGTCGGATGGTACCTTTACAAACGGGACGATGGTCACTCCAGGCCGCGAACACTTCTGCGACTCTCTGACAGCTGATGCTTTTACTGCCCTGAAGAACATAGTCTTCTCCACAGCTGAACTGGACCATGCTGCCGATGCTGCGCACACACAAAGAAGAACGTCAAAGTCCGAAACTAAATGGCGTGAGTAGATGTGATTTGTCTTTTGTCCCTCTGCGTGACAAGTGAATTTGGTTCACTTTTTGTCCCACGGGTTTAGATTCAGATCAGATTCAGATTCATGATTTAATGTCTCTGAGTGGAAATTCGTTTTCCCAGTTCTGTTCCATAACACGTAACAGACTGAGGTGTCGCAACTAGAGTGCACGTCACGTCACAAATTCCATGAATGAGACATAAGAAAGGAAAAACTGGCAGTGCACATTAAGCCCAAATATATAATTAACACAAAGACAGATAACATTATTCAAAGTCATTGAGCTGGAATTTTTTTTGATGACAAAGGATGAACACACGTGGCATAAACAAAGATAAGTTGCAGAACAGAGCACAGACAAAATCAAGTGTAGGAGTATTTCAAGGACACGTGAGGAACCCAAAAAAGTAACCCCTTGTAGGATTATGTTACACCCTTAAAAAAGACTTCGCCCCACACATCGCTCAATGACCAAAAGTTTTAACCTGAAAGATTTTCATAGAAACTAAACCATAAAATACTTTCTAAAACACAAAATGAAAATATCCATGTCTTTGCATGGTGAGACACAATCATATTTAAATATTATAACTTCAAACATTTTATGGGTTTCTGAGCCAAATGAGCAAAGTTACTGTTTTATTGAATATAAAACTAATAAAAATAGCCAGTAGCCACAATTTTTTCTGCTAATATAATCATTTATCTGTCTACTTTAACCTTAATTGGAGTCTGGTATAATAACTTCAACCCCATAACAAAGACTCATCCCCATAACAGTGTTTTTGGTTGTAAGGGTTGAATGTTACGGGGTTGAAGATTTTAGCTAAAAATAGCCATAGATCAAGGTTAGCTAAGGTATGAAGCATTAGAAAGCATGAGGAACACAATCAATTAATAAAGTTTTCCATGTCATTTCAATTCAATTCAATTTTATTTATAGAACCCCAAATCACAACAACGTGGTCTCACAGGACTTTACAGGGTTGATTGGAGAGAACAATCAATCACAGAAATAGATGAAGTCCCAAGCATCCCCTGTCCTCAGACCCTCCTTTTCCAAGACAATTATTAGTTTATAGTGTTGTCAGGGACTATAGATGGAAACTAGCAATTTAGCTTTAATCTGGTATAGTACATCTGTCTCTGCTAGCTTAATGTTCTCTGTACATTGTCCCTTAAATAAAGGTACTACTACTACTACTACTTCTACTACTACTACTACTACGACTACTACTACTAATAATAATAATAGTAAATGTAAGAAATATGAAAACAATAGTTTCATTATTTATAAAATTGTACTATTTATTTGTATCCCCTAGTTAAATTCAACCCTGTAACAGGATACCAATGATGCCTTTTAAAAAAAAAAAAAAAGTTAGTCTAACTTCCCAAGCACCCAGGAAGTGACATCACTGAAGTCTTTTCACACTCAAACTGTAAAGACAGGTCAGAATTACCATACTTTCTTATCTAAACTTCAATGTTTTTATCATCAGATTGACATTGTCAAGCTCAAACTTTCAACACTGTTACAAGCATAACTTATATTTAGTATTGTTTAGGGGAAAAAAACTAATAATTGTCTTGGACAACTTTATTAATTTCTGGTTTTCCTTATGCTTTCTAATGCTCCATACCCTAGTTAATATGGCTATTTTTAGCTACAATCTTCTACCCCATAACATTCAACCCCACAACAAAAAAAAACCCCACTGTAATGGAGATGAGTCTTTGTTACGGGGTTGAAGGTTGGACTGTTCTTATGTCAGCCTCCAATGAACTCCCAGTTCAGATGATCACCCTGATGTTGCAAACCTGAAGTACCTGAAGTCGTTGCCGTGGCGCTTTCCGTTCTCTGGCTCTCCTGGGTCGGGGCAGGAGTTGGACGCTTGTCGGACACCTCCTTCATTTACTAAAAACACAAAAAGAAATGTGCAGGGTCAAGGACAGAACAGTTAGAACGGAGGTGGGTAATTCATTTTCTAATGGGGCCACTTGAGGAACTTTGACAGTTGTTAAGGGCCGAACAAATACAACTGTAACTCAGCTCAGATAAAAAATACATTTAAAACTAGAAAAGCACTCGGAGACCATAGACTCCACCATGGCAGATCAGAACAGAATAGAATAGAATAGACAACTTTCAACATCAGCATTCAACATGACGTAAAACAGACCAACAGTGTCATATTAAAACAGGGGTCTAAACATGTGGCCCGGGGGCCAGGTACAACCCGCCAAAGGTTCCAATTCGGCCCCTGGGGTGAATTTTCAAAGGTCAATAATTCCACAGTCAAGGCTGTGGAACTGATTTTAGTTCAGGTTCCACATACAGACCAATATTATTTACAGTCAAATAACATAAAAACCTACAAAACAATAATAAATCTATATTTTGTTCTGGGTTTGATGTAAAAAAAAAAAAAAATTACATTAAGCCGATAAAACATATATTTGCTTTTGCAAATTTTCTATTTGTTGTGGGAGAGGAGACAAAGTATTCAATATCCTGTTTTACATATACTGAGGGACTGTAGCCAGCTAGGTACATATGTTCCATTGTCTTGTAAGTCCATGTGGGCTGGGCACGGTTATGCAGGACACTTTAATAAATTCAATCAATCGTATAAAGCTTTACATTGAACAAGACCTATCGTTACAGAGAAAACTCACTTGTCAGCTCCAAACTACAACATTAAGGTACCACGTACTATTCCATCACAGACACTATAGTACCTGTTTCCATCACATATACTATAGTACCTGTTTCCATCACATATATTATAGTACCTTTTTCCATTAAATATAATATAGTTCCTGTTTCCATACAGATACTATAGTACCTGTTTTCATTACATATACAAGAGTACCTGTTTCCATACAGATACTATAGCTATTGTCATAACATCCTGCTTGATACTGATACTTCCACAGACCTAGTGCTTTTTCAATCCCAACACTCCCCGGGGCATTTATTTGATTAAAAATAAAAAATAAAAAAATAAAAAAACAAATTAAAACTAGGAAAATGATGGATGAGCTAATGACACTAATACAACACTAAAGGGAATACTGGGAATGTAGCACGATGTTCACTTACCACATAATTCCACTGTTTTATGTGTGTGTGTGTGTGTGTGTGTGTGTGTGTGTTGGCAGGTGTGTTTTGAGGTCCAGTAAATGTGAAGTTTAATGAAGTACTGGTTATGCTTTTCTATTTCATCTGAAACCTGCTAAAACATCCAAAGACTTTTAGATATTTCAAGTTTTTTTTTTTTTTTTTTTAATAATTACTTCACTGACAAACTAATGGCATTTTTGAAAGAGAAATGTACTTACTGATTATATAACTTTTTGGGAAAGTAATTAGTAACTATAGCTAATGACCAGTTGTGCATTTGTCTTTGAAAAAGTTCGTATTGGCAAAAAATAAATAAAAAAATTCTACAGCATTGATCTAATTTGTGTGTGTGTGTGTGTGTGGTTCTGGTTTGAATTCCATCTGTTTTTTGTGTTCAATAGATGATAACTGTTCCTTACTCCCTGATGAAGGCCATTTATGCCGAAACGCGTTGGGGTTTATATATGTTTTTATATGATTTTATAGGTTTTTTTTAACCAAGCCAGTTTAATAAAGGCTTTTTATTCTTCACTTTTAAGAGAGTGCCTTGGAATTTTTCTTTGTTTTTTGCTTGTTTTCTCCTGTCCAATAGAGCACCTCTAATTTTTATTACTTATTTTGAGTCCAGGTAGCGCTCCTTAAGCAAACTTTTTTAGACACTCATTTTAGAGTTTGCGCATATATATTTTATGCTCAACTACAGCCAAAGACGCATACCTATCCCCACTAGGCCTATACAGTCATCTTTGAGTGCTAAAGCTATATCCCCAAAACACGATGCTTCCACTCACCCATCATTTCCACCACTCCCATTCACCCATTCACTCATTCATGAACATATATATTAAATACAAAATATAAAAGAATGAGTTCATGTGCCTGACCTACAGCATGAGCACACTGAGTTTGATGGCGATCCATCTACGGGTCAAAAGTAATGGGCCAGACAAATTTCAGCCATCTTGAAAGTCGGACATCTTGAAATTGTCAACACCCAAAGAGTGCATGTGCCTGTCCTAGAGCATTAACACAATCCACCGAATTCAGCCATCTTGAAAGTTTTGACCTCCAAAATCTCACCAGTTCCTGTACCTATCCTGGAGCATTAGTTGGGGATCATTTTCAGTTGCATTTGTTGTTGTCCTATCCTACCCTAGTAAACTAGCCCACTTCTAGGGGCAAAAAATATTTTTGCCTTAATCATTGGTGTAGCCACACTCCATTTAGCCTCAGCCAGGACCGGTAAAATTTTACCGCTCCATTTGGGTAGTGAGATTATAGGGCGGGTTTAGCACAATGATGACAGGGTTGAAAAAGTACGAACATATATACGGTCTATGGTCAGATAAGCAGCATGTAAATGGATGGATATTTTTCATCCATTGTTACCGATGTTGTTTACGTTAATTAGCCTAGCCTATTATAGGATGTTAAAACAACCAGATAGACGCTAGTTTAGACTTGTTTTTGTTGCTCTGTATATGTCACATTGTTCATTACTCTGATTGGTCATAACGCTGGCCTATCACGTGCAGAGAAGTTTGAAGGACAGTTGTTGTTCCCACCTGTGCGCTTAAGCTCAGTCTATGGATCGTCTCCTTTATCCATTATTAAAAATCTGGATTTTTAGGGTTATTTTTACACTCTGTTGGGGAGCTTGAAAATGTAAGCTGCCATCGTTTAGATCAGGGGTCTTAAACTCATTTTGTTCAGGGGCCACATTCAGCCTGATTCGGCCTCCAATGGGCCGGACCAGTAAAATCAAAACATAATAACCAATAAATAATGACAACTCCACATTTTTGTCATTGTTTAAGTACAAAAAAACCCCATTAAATTATGAAAATACTTTTATAAAATATCCAAAGGGGAAAAAAAAGTTACATTTCATAAGGACAATAAGGGCAATTTTAACAAACGTCTGCCTCAATGTATCATTAGTCTATATGTTTTATTCTGAATCAGTTCTACAAAGACACTAAACTCTTAGGAACAGAAGCAGAAAATGTTTCAAATTGTGTCTAATTTTCTTTAGACATTTCAGGTTGTTCACATTTGTTCAGGTTTTTCACATTTTATTGTTACACGATAGTTTGTAAATGTAAATATTTTCATAATTTTACTATTATTTTTTGATATTATGTATGATAAATATTGGAAATTGTCATCATTTATAGGCAAAAAAAAAAAACGGAGAAAAAAATATGGATTTATTTAACAGGTTATTATGTTCTTCATCCCACCGGCCACACTGGAACCATTGGCGGGCCTCATGTAGCCCCTCGGCCGCATGTTTGACGAACTGAATAAAATTAAATTAGTTTAGTATTCAAAAAAGAACCACGACAGCAGCAGGGCCTTTTTTTTGCGTAACGCTGGATGTCAAATGAGACGAGACTTTGACAGGAAACAGGAAAAGTCGGACGAGACTAAGAAAAGGAGGGCGAGGTGCAGAAGGTGGAGGTGGAATTAGTTGCATCAGATTAGACATTTGTTGGTCACAGTTTTCGCTCCTGTTATTAGCGCAGGTGTGTGTTTTGGGTTGTGTGTTTTGGGTTGTGTGTCCTCCAGCTCTGACGCTCTGATAGAACTGTCAACGTGAGCCTGGTGTTTGGGAGCCAATGAGGATGGATCTGGAGTACGGTGTCGTCCTGTCTGCTGCCTACAGCTGTCTACCACCCACCACCCCCTGTCTGTTGTCAGGCTGAACTTGTTTCTCTCTTCACCTGTTTCCTGCTCTCCAACGTGGATAACTGACGAGGCAGCCTTCCCAATCTGCCACTAATGCAAAGACTGCACGACTGCCAGCAGATGTAAATGGTAAATGTTCTGCATTTATATAGTTCTGTTCCACCTTCATGGTGCTCAAAGCGCTTTACATTAGCCTCACATTCACACATTCACACACACTCATACACCAGTAGGTTTCTAAGGTCAGTCCTACTGGGGGCCTAAGTCAGGGTTCAGTGTCTTGCCCAAAGACAGAGCTGTGACGTGAACCACCAACCTCTCGGTCATTGGGCGACCCACTCTACCAACTGAGCCACAGCCGCCCTGATGTAGGTGTTCAATACCACTGACCAGTGTTTTATAAAAACACCAGGACACAGGTTCAGTCTATTTTATAAAAATATGTGGATGCAGGTTCAGTCTACGTCAGTGATGACCTGAAGTGAGCAGGTGCCCGTGGTTTTAATGATATTCGGGTTGCAGTCAGTGGTGTTGGTGGGGAGATAAATATTAAAATAACCGGGTAAATCATTGTAATTTAAATATTAGGTAAATTTTTTTTATTATTAAGACATACACCACTGTTGACTGAGAGGTAATAAAGTTGGAAGAGTGGAAGCTCCGGAAACATACAAACAAAAAAACTAAGGTTTGGGACACATTCACTGAGATTTTTAAAGATGATGAGCGTCTCTCAGTGTTTTCTTTCCCATGCAAACCGGGTTCAAATGTCTATGTGGGTGTTACAGGTTGTCGACCCCTGGTTTAAATGCTGGTGTTGTACTAACTTCGTACTAACTTACAAACAATGACATCAGGTTTTAACAGAGAAATAAATGCAGGTATGTGAGTAAGGTCAAAGGTCATGTGATGTTCATAAAGACCACTGACTACTTTTTAAAAATGCGGGTGGGGTCCGTCCTTTTGAAATATATTACTTGCGGTCTGAGTTGTGGGCAGGGTAGTTAAAAAAAAAGGTTGGTTGTAGGTTGTTTATACATCGACTCACACAACACTGGTTTACGTTTATAGGGAGACAATCAAAAGAGAAGATGTAAAACTGTCATCTCGTACATGCATAATTTTAAAGTGTTATTTTCCCATTTTTAATTTGGATTTTTGTTTATAAGGAAGGGATTTTGGCCCCTCCTCCACAGTAAAAGTCATCTTTCATGGGGTCTTTGTAATTGTTAATTATTGGAATATTTGTAGTATTTTCATATTTTTATGTTGTTCTACAGTAGGCATAATTTAGTAGTGCATGTATTCATGTAATCTTTATAAAATTTAAATAGTTTTATCAGTGTCCCCTGATTTCAAGTCAACCCTGTTACTGACATCAACAAAAACTTTTGAAAAAAAGATGGTTCATTCCATCATTTCCAGGATGTTACGTCATTCACATGGAAGAGGATTTTCATCACATTTAAAAGAAGTAAGTTTTAGTCTTCATTAGTGTGGAATTTTGTTTTTAATTTTTTTTTAATAGGACAGTTGAGGGTTGTTAAATCATAAAGCATCATTACTGTTCCCACTTTTTAACCCTTTTCTTGAAAAGACATGTTTTAAACATTAATATTTACATAACCTACCAGTCAGGGCCGCTGCTAACCATTTGGGTGCCCTAAGCACAAATGCTCTGTGATGCCCCCCCCCCCAACCTCAAAATTTTTTTTTGAATTTTCAAAAATTTTGAATTTCTCAGTGCAATTTGTTTACACACTGTCAACAAACATGAGAAATCCAAAAAGGTGTGTGGAAAAACTGTAAACACAGACCAAACAACACTGTAAACACAGAACAAAGAGCCTGGCAATAAAGTGCAAAAATAATAGTTGAACAATAAAAATTCTCAATAAAGAAACTTAAATAAGAAAAATAAGAATGAGAACACAAAAGGCACTTTCCTTAAGTAACTATGTTACACATTTTTTACAATTATGAGATGCCCTAGAGAGGTACACACCTGCATTTCTTTGTTGCAAAATCAGCTATCAGACATGACAGCTTCTGAGCCACATCCCTGTGGCATACAGAGCCATAGTTGGGTTAAAATATATAATATATATATGCAGTAGCCAACTCCGACCAGCAGAGGGCGCGTTGGTGACACTGGTCAAGGGCACGGGTAGTCTCGTGAGACAACAAGAGAACACGCGAGAGGCTGTTCTGTGTACATACTACGGTGCCGCAGTGTCAGTTTATTGCCATTGTTTTTTTTTCTTATTATCCCTTACAGGTAAAGAGCAAGTGTCGGAGTTGTTCCGTACATGTATTAGATTGTTTTATAAGTGTAGTTCAAATGTGAAGTGTTATTTGTTTGTTCTACTTGTTAGAACACATAACGGTTGGGAAAGTGGCTAGGTCGTAGCCCGGGTTTAACGTCTCACGAGCGCGAGACGTTAAACCGACCGTTAGAGTAATAATGTTAATTCATATAATTCTTGTATTCTGTATTGTTTTTGTGTGTTTAATATGTAATATGATTGTTTATGTGTATTGTTTTAGAGACAACAAGAGAACACGCGAGAGGCTGTTCTGTGTACATACTACGGTGCCGCAGTGTCAGTTGATTGCCGTTGTTTTTTTTCTTTTTATCCCTTACAGGACAAAATAAAAGAAACGTTTTCAAAAATTAAATGTGTAGTGGAGGGCCATGTCCTTTTGACCAAGGCAGACGTCTGTGGTGGAAGCTGAGGAAGGTTGATGATTTCCTGCATCATCTCTTCTTCTTTTTTTTCCCCTCTTCTCAGCTCCAGACTCTTGCTGCCGTTTCGAGGCCATATTCGCACAGCACAGGTGTTCACCAAATTGCGAATGAGGCATAATCGAACAGACCACTGGGAGGGGAGGGGGCACCATGAGACTGGAGAGAGGGGCACGGAGCAGGTCCCCCCATGTTCTCGGGAAAATTGGTTTATGTTGTTTTTGTATTGTTTAAACATGTTAGCGCATATTATTAATATGATTTACACTTTTTTTCCCCCACGACCCTGATTTCTTTTGGTGCCCTGCCGACACCAAAGTGCCCTACGCAGTGCGCGTTATGTGCGTCTGCGGAGCTACGGCGCTGCTACCAGTAATATTCTTCTAAACTGTATGATGTCTGCTCTTTTGACATTGAGCATTAGCTAGCTAGGGGCAAATTAGCCTGAAATCATCTACCCTGTCGCTGTCATTCCTGTTACTTTCCTATAGTTATTCTTTAGTAACAGGGATGACATTAACTAGGTTTCAGAATGTGTCCCATCATTGTCCCATCATCCCTGTTACTTTTGTTGCTACTATAAAAATATAAAGAATTACAATTACAACCATAACCCAGGTATTACCGTTACAATTAACATTCGATAACAGTTTGGAAAATGGCTTTTATCCAATACCATTCTCATAAAAACATATCTATACTAATAGGTGGTCTACGTTAACAACCTAGATATACATGGTCATATGATAGTTTAAAAATATATTAATGATCTGAAAAAAAGGGACAGATTTATGACCCATTTATGTGTAAACTGTTACACATAATTACTTAAAAGTGTATGGAACATTAACCATTTTGTCCGTAACGGTTTTGACAAATTAAACATATAATGAAGCAGAAAATGACACATAACATAAATAAAATACATAGCCTGAGATGGAACCATGTCATTTCTTGTCACTTTAAGATTCGCTGGTATTTTAAAAAATGCAAATAAAAGTACTTTTAATTTTAAATTTCCAAGGCTGAAAATATACTGATTCTGTGGAATCACCCCCATAACTGACATTACAAGACATTTCCATGCAGTTTCCAGGCAAATATTGAAGCAGTTTGTAAAAGAATACTAAGCCTTCTACAATAATGAAGCGATGGAACAACATATAAAAAAATTATATTACTTTACGCTGTTATTTATGTTATGTTATTTATGTTATGTAAATGATGTTTTGTGTTGTCTATTCTATGTTTCTCTTATTATTGGTATGTGAGGGCACCACTTGTAACTGGAAGTAAATTCCTGTATGTGTACACATACATGGCAATAAAGCTGATTCTGATTTTGAAAAATGAAAGAAAAGGGAAAATTGTTGCTGGTGACGAACAAAACCTAAACTGACAGAGGTGTGGATGTTTGGTTTAGTTTATTTTAAATAAACAAACAACCAAGGAAGAAAAGCAAACAATTAATTTTTTATTATATTATTTGAGAATTTTAGTATTGTTATTACTATTATTATCCCAAAATGTTAAAAAAAAATTAAATTTTACCATAGCATTGCTACTTTGTAATTGATCCGTTACTTGTAATAAGCAGTTACAAAGGCATTATTAACATGAAATTACTATCTCATTAGTGATCAATAATGTAAAGTGTTTCTGCTTTTTTTCCCTTCTGTTTATAATTTTTTCTTTTTTTTTTGCAGTGTAGCTTTTTCTTTTTCCTCTAAAGCACAACTTGACTCCTTTTAGTGCATTTAAAAGTTTTCAGACTTTGAAGAAACTCGGCTCCTGGGCTGACTTTGAGCGATGGACAGCGTGTGCTTGTTTTCTGAGGATGAAAAAGGAAAAGTGAGGAAAGGCACAGCCTCCACGTCGATCCAGGAAAGAGCCAAAGAAACATAGCTGTCAGGTAAGAGAGGAAATGCAAAACAAAAACAACTCCATTCCAATTCACAAACTTCCAATTGTCTAACTTTTCCAAACTCAAATGCAGAGCGATTCTGTTTCCCTTTCTGATTTTACTTAAAACGCCTGTAAAAATGCCTCTGAAAGTGAAAACTCCAGCTGTTCTTCAACTGTTTGGATAAAACGGATTAAAAAATCAGCTCTTTGCAAAGGAAATATCCTGTAGTTTGGACTAAAACACTGACTTTTACTGTTTATTTAACAGGTCAAAAGATGTAGACTTACAAACACTGATACATTTAGATTTTTTCCCCTTGCCTTAGTTGCACTAAATGCACTAAAACCAAAATAAAATGTACTAAAAATATACTAAAATACCCTATAAATAGAGTAAAATGCCCTGAAAATAGAGACAATTGGATTAAAAATGTACTAAAATGGCAAAAAAAAATGCACTAAAATTCAATGAAAGTGAAGTGAAATGCACTAAAAATAGATTAAAAAAACATTTATTAAAATTACTTAAAATACACTAAAGTAGAGATAAAAGAATCGGCTCTTTGTAAAGGAAACACCGTGGGCTTTTGACTAAAACACTGATAGAGTAAAATTCCCTAATAATAGAAAACATTTGACTAAAACTGTATTAAAATGGCCAAAAAGACACAAAAATTCACAAAAAATGAAGTGAAATTCACTAAAGATAGTGAAATTCGGGACAAATTTTGAAAGGTCACTGTGGGCACGGGTGAGAGGGGGTAGTACAGGAGTGGAGCGGTGATAAGCTGCAGAATAATAATAAATAAATAAAAACAAATATTTATCATTTCACTTGTTTGGATTTAAACCAATCTGAAAGTGAGCTGTAGATATTTATGCTCAAATAAAGCATAATAGTGAAGTTAAAAAACACTACTTTTTTTGTTATTTTAAAGCCAATTACTGACTTTTATTCTTCAAGCTGTGGAATGACCAGATATTAAATTATTTAAATGTTGGGCCATGGGCCATGACGTTTTAATGGTTACTATTGTAAAAACACCTGACATGTTGGCCATTCTGCCTCATCACTTCACTACCATTAACCATGAGGACGTTTAGAGGCATATCACATGAAACATAGTTAAATGTCCTGTAAACTGATGCCTAATACAGTAGTAATTTAAACAGTCATAGTTGTTTTTAAAGTGAAAATGTGCTCAATTGTAGGTGATATTTGGGGTGTCAGATCAGGCATCACATCATTGTACCTCATACATCAACTGAATCAACTAAAGTTCATGATAAACTTAAGTTTGAAATAAAATATATTTACAGCAATAGCATTGGAACATTGTACAGAACATTTTCTGCAAACTAGGAAAAACATTACATGGTTTATTAGGTTGAACATGAAAGTAATAACATATTATATATATATATAGAACTGGAGGAAGTTATTTCAATGACAATCATTTGTTCAGTGTGGCTTTACTGAAAACATCAAACATATGGGACTCCTATGGTACTGCTATGGTACTCCCATGGTACTGCTATGGTGCTACTATGGTACTGCTATGGTACTCCTATGGTACTGCTATGGTACTCCCATGGTACTGCTATGGTACTCCTATGGTACTCCTATGGTACTGCTATGGTACTCCTATGGTACTGCTATGGTACTGCTATGGTACTGCTATGGCACTCCTATGCTACTGCTATGGTACTCCTATGGTACTGCTATGGTACTCCCATGGTACTGCTATGGTACTCCTATGGTACTGCTATGGTACTTCTATGGTATTTATATGGTACTTCTATGGTACCGCTATGATACTGCTATGCTACTGCTATGCTACTGCTATGCTACTGCTATGCTACTGCTATGCTACTGCTATGGTACTCCTATGGTACTGCTATGGTACTCCCATGGTACTGCTATGGTACTACAATGGTACTGCTATGGTACTGCTATGGCACTCCTATGCTACTGCTATGGTACTCCTATGGTACTGCTATGGTACTCCCATGGTACTGCTATGGTACTCCCATGGTACTGCTATGGTACTCCTATGGTACTGCTATGGTACTCCTATGGTACTGCTATGGTACTGCTATGGCACTCCTATGCTACTGCTATGGTACTCCTATGGTACTGCTATGGTACTCCTATGGTACTGCTATGGTACTCCTATGGTACTGCTATGGTACTTCTATGGTATTTATATGGTACTTCTATGGTACCGCTATGGTACTGCTATGGTACTTCTATGGTACTGCTATGGTACTTCTATGGTACTGCTATGGTAATTCTATGGTACTGCTATGGTACTTCTATGGTACTGCTATGGTACTTCTATGGTACTGCTATGGTACTGTACAACCTGAAGCAGACAACTTCTCTGGTCTAGATTTGTTGTCTGAGTAGCATTCCCGAAAACTGCAGTTGAATTCCGTCCTCTGCCCAAATCTGTACCAAACAATCGACTTCCTCCGTCAAACGTGAGCCCTTTGGTGTCCATGTTGTTGTTGTTGATATGGATGCTCTGGTTGTTGATGGAAACATTTAAATAGTAAATGTTCTGCACTTCTATAGTTCTTTTCCACCTTCATGGTTCAAAGCACTTTGCATTAGCCTCACATTCACCCATTCACACACACACTCATACACCAGTAGGTTTCTAAGGTCTAAGGTCAGTCCTACTGGGAGACTAAGTCAGGGTTCAGTGTCTTTGCACAAGGACACTTGGGCATGTGGACAGCCCGAGCTGGGACGTGAACTGCCGTTCCTATGATCATATCGTCATTTGCTTTCATTGTTCGTGAATACATCACGGTTACATTTTGTACTTTGCACTCTCAGCGCGCCTGTGCACATGCGTGGCCAATTGAGCCGGGCCCAGGCCTACCTCTTCCAACCGGGCCAAACTAAGGATCCAGACCCAGGCGCGACTCAATAGTCACACTGGCTTTAGGAGCAACTGGGTCTGGGTGCAGCCCTATAGTGTGACCAGGCTTTAACTGCACTGCTTTACATGTTTTGGGGTTGAACCACATTTAATTTTTAGTCTTATGTTCATCAACTTTTCAGAATTCATAACTAACATGAATATTTTTAATGTTTTTTTATGATTCGTTTTATAAATAACAGTACCCCAAAATAAAGGTCAAAGGTCATTTTTTAATAGTGTGTATTGGATTTATTTTAGGCCTTAATGTACTTAAAATCAAAGGTCATTCATTTGTTTTAAATGAATGTCCTTCATTCAATTCAATTTTATTTATAAAGCCCTAAATCACAACAAAGTCGTCTCAGAGGGCTTTACAAAAACACAATCAACTACAGAAATACATGAAAAGTCCCAGGCATCCCCTGTCCTTAGACCCTCCTTCTCGGCAAGAAGAAGTACGTCCCATAGAGGGTTCATATCACTGTAGACTGTAGCAGGTGTGTTAGGTATGGTTGTAAACAGGCCACCTGGTAACACAACCCTTCACTACATATGAAGGATCGGTCAGTGGTGTGTTCAGCTGAGCTCACCACATTCAATTCTCCAAGCCAATGACAAGAACTTCTGTGACAAATAACACGAATGTTTGAATCCTGTGGGAACTGTGGGCGAGAGTGGGGACTGGAAATTCTGTCCCACATAGACCTCTATATGTGACCCTTACAGTTCAAAGTTCACTACTTTATTTGGAAAAATATCAGTTTTACTGCATTTATGATATGGTTATGTTTATGTGAATGCTTCAAATACACATGTTTAGCAATAATTGATGAAAATAAGTATGTAAAAAAAAGAGAGATTTACTAAACCAAAAAAATAATAAATTAAGGAAAAAAATCTTGAGTTAAATGAAAAAAATCTGGAAATGAGAAAAAAAAAAATTTTAAATTAAAAAAATAATAATAATTAAAAAAACAAACAAAACAAAACAAAACAAAATAATATATATATATATATATATATATATATATATATATATATATATATATATATATATATATATATATATATATATATATATATATATATATATATATATATATATATTGAATGAAGCAAAAAAAGATCTTGAGTCAAGCAAAAAGTTAAATTAAGCAAAAAAAAAACCAAATACATTTTGAATAGTAAAAAAAGTAAGTGTGGTAAGAGGTCGAAGTTGTATTTTTTTTTCCTTCTAGTACTTTCTTCTAATGGGGGTGTGTGGGGGGGTGTTCTACCATCTGCCTAAAGCTGCTTCTCATGGCTCAGTTCTCTATAAAAGGAGGAGTGATAATATTGTCGCATCATGAGTCCAATGATGACCTAGTTTTGGGGACTTTTGGTTCCCATGTGTCTACTTTCCTTCAGTCAAACTGCAGCTGCAGTTAAATTATTTGGAATAATTCTCCATCTTTCATTCACATCTCTGAACTCAAATCAGGTCACTTTGGGAATTTTCAGGAGTGGCTTTTTCAGTCCTTCATTTTTTCTTCATGACTGGTGTCAGAGGAAAAAGAAGAAAAAGAAATCTGTGTTTTTGTTTTTCTACTGGAAAGAACAAAATATCCCATGATGCATTTTCCCATTTAAATGAATGATATTCTGCTGTTAGATACAAAGCCACTAATTATGTACTTTGATTATTTAAGCAGTCCCTAAATGATGCTTGTAGTGGATTATTATTATTCCCACAGTAATGTGATGAATTCATGTTTAACTCTTATATTAATTTAACCCCTTAACGCCTACTGTTGCAAATATGTGTGCTATAGTCAAATTACTTGTATCCACTTAATTTAATATTTATGTTTTTCAGAGTTGTCAAATGACTATGACTTGTAATCAAATTGTGATTAAAAATTTTGATTAATGATAATTAAAACATTTTATTGGTCGACTGTTCTGTTTCAGGTTTTCTTTTTTTTTCTCAAATTCAACACGAAATACACAAAAATATACAAAGAAACAAAAATACAGATACAAAAATATGCAAAACATGTTAAACCCCATTAAAATTCACACAGGAAACAAACTCAAACAAAAAAGCGATGGAAAATCCAAAACATATAAAAAACCACCAAAATATGAAAATAGATAAATAAATATATATATATATATATATATATATATATATATATATATATATTTGTGTGTGTGTGAAAAAAAAAGAAGTTCCTCTCGCCCCATGTGGGCGGTGTCTCCTTGAGACTCGGGTCCTCTACCAGAGGCCTGGGAGCCTGAGGGTTCTGCGCAGGATCTTAGCTGTTCCTAGCAATGCACTCTTTTGTACAGAGATCTCTGATGTTGTTCCTGGTATCTGCTGCAGCCATTCTCCCAGCTTGGGGGTCACTGCCCCTAGTGCTCCGATTACTACTGGTATCACTGTTGCCTTCACACTCCACATTTTCTCTAACTCCTCTTTCAGCCCTTGGTATTTCTCAAGCTTCTCATGTTCTTTCTTTCTGATGTTGCTATCACTGGGGACTGCTACATCTATCACCACCACTGTCTTCTCATGTTTATCCACCACCACTATGTCAGGCTGATTGGCCATCACCATTTTGTCACTCTGGATCTGGAAGTCCCACAGGATCTTGGCCTGTTTGTTCTCTGTCACCTTTGGGGGGGTCTCCCATCTTGACCCTGGGACCTCCAGTCAATACTCTTTACAGATGTTCCTGTACAGTATGCCCGCTACCTGGTTATGCCTCTCCATGTATGCCTTGCCTGCCAGCATCTTAAACCCTGCTGTGATGTGCTGGACTGTCTCAGGGGCTTCTCTACACAGCCTACACCTGGGGTCCTGTCTGATGTGGTAGACCCCGGCCTCTATTGCTCTGGTGTTCAGGGCTTGTTCTTGTGCAGCCATGATTAGTGCCTCTGTGTTGTCCTTTAGTCCAGCCTTTGCCAGCCACTGGTATGTCTTTTCCATATCAGCCACTTCCTCATTTTGCCGATGGTACACGCCATGCAAGGGTTTGTCCTTCCATGATAGCCCCTCTGGTTCCTCAACTTTACTGGGCTTTTGTTGCCTGAGGCA
Organism: Siphamia tubifer; assembly: GCA_020466265.1. Lineage (NCBI taxonomy): Eukaryota > Metazoa > Chordata > Actinopteri > Kurtiformes > Apogonidae > Siphamia > Siphamia tubifer. The sequence goes on from CM035793.1 coordinate 9,572,343, forward strand.
TTCACTCAGTAGTTAGTCATTGGGGGCCATTTTCTTGATGTATTCCTGGAGGTTCGCCGTTTCCTCCTGGACAGTAGTTCTGACACTTACTAGTCCTCGGCCCCCTTCCTTTTGCTTAGTGTACAGCCTCAGGACACTGGACTTGGGGTGGAACCCTCCATGCATGGTAAGGAGCTTCCTTGTCTTGATATCACTGGCTTGGCCAGGATATTATCCCAGCTGGGTATCTGATTACTGGCAGGGCATAGGTGTTAATGGCCTAGATCTTATTTTTGCTGTTCAGCTGACTTTTCAGGACCTGCCTTACCCTCTGTAGGTATTTGGCTGTGGCTGACTTCCGAGCTGCCTCCTCATGATTACCATTTGTCTGTGGGATCCCTAGGTATTTGTAACTTTCCTGCACATCTGTGATATTCCCTTCAGGTAGGTCAACCCCTTCAGTTGTGATCACCTTTCCTCTTCTAGATATCATCCGCCCACATTTATCTAGTCCGAATGACATCCCAATGTCTTTGCTGTAGATCCGGATGAGGTGAATTAGGGAATCAATGTCACGCTCATTCTTGGCATACAGCTTGATGTCATCCATGTAGAGGAGGTGGTTGATGGATGTTCCACTTCGGAACTGGTATCCGAAGCCACTCTTTGAGATGATCTGGCTGAGGGGGTTTAGGCCTATGCAGAACAGCAGGGGGGACAGAGCATCTCCTTGGTAAATGCCACATCTGATGTTCACCTGTGCAATTGGCTTTGAGTTGGCCTCCAGAGTCGTCTTTCACAGCCTCATTGAGTTCTGGATGAACTCTCTTAGTGTCCTGTTGATGTTATACAGTTTTAAGCATTCCAGTATCCATGTGTGTGGCATTGACTCATAGGCTTTCTTGTAGTAAATCCAAGCAGTGCACAGGTTGGTGTTCCTTGTTTTGCAATCTCGGGCAATTGTACTGTCAACCAGTAGCTGGTGTTTGGCTCCCCTGGTGTTGTTGCCTATTCCTTTCTGTGCTCTGCTCATGTATTGCTCCATGTGCCTACTTATCTTAGCTGCTCTGATGCCTAATATAAGGTTCCATGTGGTGCTGAGGCAGGTTATAGGCCAGTAGTTAGATGGTATTGTTCCCTTCTGGGGGTCCTTCATTATGAGGACTGTCCGGCCCTGGGTTAGCCACTCTGGGTGGTTTCCCGATATCAGCAGTTGGTTCATTTGTGCTGCTAGGCGTTCATGGAGTGCTGTCAGTTTCTTAAGCCAGTAGGCATGAATCATGTCGGGCCCTGGTGCTGTCCAGCTCTTCATTTTGGACACTCTGGTTTGGATGTCTGCTAGTGTGATGACTACTGGGTCTTGTTCTGGGAGTTGGCTGTGCTCTGCCTGTAAGTCTGTCAGCCATTGGGCATTGGTGTTATGTGTTACCTCCTTCTCCCAGATATATATATTAAATATTGTTTATTTTTATTTATTAATTGATTGATGGATTTATTAAATTCAATTAATATAGTTTTTTATTTGATTTAATTTAATTTTAACATTTTTATAATTTTTTTAAGAAAAAAAAGTGCTTAAACTCACTACCCAATAGCTACTTGATTACAAACTTGGTCCTCATGAGACATGGAAACCAATATGTACGTGTGTGTGTGTGTGTCTGTATGTGTGTGTGTGTCTGTGTGTGTGTGTGTGTGTCTCTGTATGTGCGTGTGTGTCTGTATGTGCGTGTGTGTGTCTGTATGTGTGTGTGTGTCTGTGTGTGTGTGTGTGTGTGTCTGTATGTGTGTGTGTGTGTGTGTGTGTGTGTGTGTGTGTGTGTGTGTCTGTATGTGCATGTTTGTGTGTGTGTGTGTATGTGCGTGTGTGTTCCACAGTTTGTTGCTTTGTTGAAGCGGTTAATTCGACCATCTGGACTATTAACAGCCTCACACACACACAGGCTGGAACAGTAACAGGACACAATCACACACTGGAATCACATGTTGACTTTTACATCCACACACACAAAAGGAAAAGCACTGAAGTACATTTACATGCACTTACAACACAGGTGTCAAACATGTGGCCCAGGGGCCAATCTATGGAGTGATTTTTTTAGACAAAATTAAGCATATTCTCAGGAAAGTAATCCATGCATATTTGAGATACTCATGTATTTGTTTGCAGTTGAGCATAAAATAAATATTTACCAACTCTAAAATGAGTCCATTTATACTTAAAATGTTACGTATGTGTTTGATATTTATCAGAATATGAATTGAAAAGTTACTTCATCAAAACTTATATTTATGAAATGAAAAGCACGGTGGTTCAATTCCCACACCAGACCTTTCTGTGTGGAGTTTGCATGTTTTCCTCATGTCTGTGTGGGTTTTCTCCAGTTTCCTCCCACCATCCAAACACATGCACTGATAGGTTAACTGGTTAATCTAAATTGTCCATAGGTGTGAATGTGACAGTGATTGTTTGTCTATATATGTTCAGCCCTAAGATGAACTGGAGACTCATACAGGGTGTACCCCGCCTTCACCCATTGTAGCTGGATTAGGCCCCCAGTGACCCTAGTGAGGATAAAGCAGGGTCAGATGATGAGACAATATGCTCTATTAACTACATTTCCGTCAAGGTGCTGTATCATGTCGTCAGTATCCTACGGTATGGAGGGAGCAAGAGAGAAAGTCAAGGTTTGGGACACATTCACTGAGGTTTTTAAAGATGATGAGTGCCTCCTAGTGTTTTCTTTTCTGCAGAAACCAGGTTCAAATGTCTCTTTGAGTGTTACAGGTTGTCAACTCCTGGTTTATATGCTGTACGCTGATAACTTTTGAATGATGAAGCAGGAAAAAAATATTTTCTCAATATATTAACTTACAAACAATGACAACAGATTTTAAAACAGAAATAAATGCAGGTATGTGAGTAAGGTCGTGTGATGTTCATAAAGACTACTGAATAAAACTGTGGGTCGAGAAACCGGTCAGATGCGTCCTTTTCGAATATATTTCTTGTGGTCTGAGTTGCGGGTGGGATAGTTAAATAGTTGTGGGTTGTTTATACATCGAACTGCACATCACTGACAGGCATCATCAGCAGAAGAAAAGTTGATCAATATGAAGACTATGCATGCGCTGAAGTCTGGCGCCAAAGTCTGGGCAAGATGAAGAAGGACAGAAGCGGTCTTTGTTTAGAATCGTCATGGCAACCGAAGTAAGGTAGACTTGCACGTTTGGTCTGATAACTTAAGTGGTAAAATACTTTTGTGCTGATACTTAACGTTCATTCACCTTTGGTTTGAATTTAATCTGATGACGCCATTTTGACCATTTTGTTCCATCTGAGAATTTCGTATTCGAAGACAGTGTTCTTGTAACTTTTCTTTTCGTGAGTGTAATTTTTTATGTTCTAACTTTTTGATTTGTATTCTGACAAATATCAAACACACAGTATAAGTACAAATGGACTCATTTACAATTTCTTTGGACTTGTTTGTAAATATTTTTCACATTCCCAGAATAGACTCATTACTTTTTCAAACTAAAGTATGTAAATAAGTTGTAAATCAGTGGAGAGAAATTGTGACTTTCTCTCATAATTTTGACTTTTTACCTCAGATTTTTGATTCTATCTCATACTTGTGCATTTCTTATCTCATCATAACGGCTTTTTATCTCAATTGTGCCATTTTATCTCCAAATTTCTACTCTTTTACTCATAATTTTTAAATTTTTATCTCACAACTTTTACTTTTTATCTTACAATTTTGACTTTTTAATTTTTCCTAAGAGTCTTGTCCATATCCACAAAGCTGAATACTGAAACACACTTTCTACACATTAACTCAGTTGTAAGGGTTTTATTTTTGGATAGTTTTGAAATGTTTGCGATTAACATGTGGGTCTTTAAGGGTTAAGAGTCTGGGCCTTTGGGGGTTAAGCATGAAAAACACGATGTGATTTTTTTTTCTTTTTTAATATTAACCTATTTTTCTTTAGCGTAGCCGCACTATACCCTTTCAGTATATGTATAGGTCTAGTCATGGTTCATAGTCAGGGGAGGCGGAGCTACAAGGTTGTCTTTTAAATCCTCTGTATGCAATAGGGCTGTACTACAACCAATCAGCATAATCTTTAGGATATGGTAGTTAGAGCGCCGGAAACTTCACGGAGGAGAAAGTTACAACTGACTAAACAAAATGGTGGATTATGGAGATTCACGACTGTTGTCACTTCTGTAAAAAGACTTTAAAGATTGCTGCTAGGCAATTTTTCCTTGGATTACAAAGAAACATGTATTTAAAACCCAACATCAGAAAGTGAATTTTTAAATAATCATTCAGCTTTTCTCAGATTTCAGCAAACAATAATACTAGTTCTTAATTTAGTTCTTACTTCATGAAGATAATATGAATTTTAAAAAATGTATTGTTTTCTTCATCAATAGGAAAGTTACAGTAATGGTCTGAATGATGCATTAAGGACAGCTGTGGAATAACTGTCCACTGGAGTGACCAGTATATGAAGCAAAGGGTTAAACATGAACTTCAATGTTAAAACAGTTTAAGACAGTTTGATGCAAATGCGTGTGCAAGGTGAGCAAGGCACAATATTTTTGGCTTTTTAACCGTGAGATGGAAATGCAACAATGCATAGTTTTCAAGATTTCCACTCTGGAATGTGTCTGATTTCTGGGTTTTCAACCTGTAAAAACTCAATTTTCCTGTGAACGAAAGGCACTTATGATAGAATATTTTGTCATTTTTAGCTGCCCCTGAATTTTAGTTTTCAAATCCATATACACACCTGGGGGACCCAACGCAAAGCAGTGGGGTGCAGGACAGATTTTAAAAGCACATTGTGGGTGCGTTGATAAGCTGCAGTTCCACATTTTTAAAACATGTTTAAAATAAAAGCTAGAAATGATTCATTTTGACTATCATATATACGGGAGATGGGGGAAAGTCCCGCGAGGGGATACTCCCAACATTGAGCAGTCGACCCTGTGACTCGCCGATGTTGAATCCCCCAGACTCCCTTAAGGTACGTAGGTTACTGGTTGATTATCGGTCTCCTGCCGGTATTTAGTGTTAGTTTTCCACCTGCTGCTACATTCCCAAACAAACAGACTCTGAGAAGCGGGCCGTTACCTGCCTCACGCAATCCAGGAACTGAGCTGAGCCTCAATCAGAAGGACTCAGACCCCCGAGCGACACCGGGCAAGCGGTCATCTGTACGCCACATTTCAACTCAGAATTCTGCGGAAGTTGCAGGCGGGCACATGAGCAGGTGTGGGCAGGAGTGAGACTGAGAATCCTAATTCTGTGTGGGAGCGGGACTGGAAATTGTGTCCCTTGCAGACTTCTAGCCCGGTGTTTCCCAGACTGTGTGTGTGTGTGTGTTGGAGGAGGGTCCTGGGTTCAGTCCTGGGTGTGTTTGTTTTATCACCTACACTTTTAATAAACATCCAACATGGAAGAACTTTACTTCATTTTGTAATAAATATTGTTGCAGATAAGATTATTACAAAATGCTCTTGGAACTTTTTTATTTTCTCAAAATGTAATAAGTTATTACATAATGCGTTTATTGAATAAAGTTATAGTTATTACATTTTGGACATTTATTAAGAATGTGGCTGAACAAGATTGAACTAATGTTTTAGTGTTGGGACACCTGAACTCATTTTTATAGACAGACAACAAACACATATACTGGTATGGTTACCATGGTGATCTGTTACTAAATTAGAGACAGAGTTTAGGTTACCATGGTGATGTGTGACTAAACTAGACACAGAGTTTAGGTTACCATGGTGATCTGTGACTAAACTAGACACAGAGTTTAGGTTACCATGGTGATGTGTGACTAAACTAGACACAGAGTTTAGGTTACCATGGTGATCTGTCACTAAACTAGACACAGAGTTTAGTTGCCATGGTGATCTGTGACTAAAGTAGACACAGAGTTTAGGTTACCATGGTGATGTGTGACTAAACTAGACACAGAGTTTAGGTTACCATGGTGATCTGTCACTAAACTAGACACAGAGTTTAGTTGCCATGGTGATCTGTCACTAAACTAGACACAGAGTTTAGGTTACCGTGGTGATCTGTGACTAAACTAGACACAGAGTTTACGTTACCATGGTGATCTGTCACTAAACTAAACCCAATAGTTTAGGTTACCATGGTGATCAGTCACTAAATTAGATGCAATAGTTTAGGTTACCATGGTGATCTGTTGCTAAACTAAACAGAGTTTACGTTACCATGGTGATCTGTTACTAAAATAACCCAATAGTTCAGGTTACCATGGTGATCTGTTGCTAAACTAGAGACATAGTTTAAGTTACCATGGTGATCAGTCACTAATTTAGATGCAATAGTTTAGGTTACCATGGTGATCTGTCACTAAACTAAACCCAATAGTTCAGGTTACCATGGTGATATGTGACTAAACTAGACACAGAGAGGTTATACTACATCTGCTTTAAATCTGACATCTTTGTTTTTATAGTTGTTCTTTATCTATGGCGCTGACCGGCAGAACCCAAGCACCACAAGGCCTGTAGCTCCACCTCGTCATCAAACGTACCTCAGTCAATAATTGGATTCTGTTCCGTCTCATGTACACTGGGGTTTCTGGGAACTTACAGTTAAATCCTCAGCTGGGCTATGGCTAATACAGGCATGGGCAAACTATTCCATAATGGATGGCTGCAGGTTTTTGTTCCAACCAACCAAGAGTTCACAGTTTGACCAATTGACTCTGAAGACTGATATCAGTTGTTTAATAGTATCCAGTCTGGTGTGCTGCTGCTGATTGCTTGGAACAAAAACCTGCAGCCACACCGGCCCTTTGTGGAATAGTTTGCCCATGGCTTGGTCTAATAGCTGGTGGTAGATGTCCGTGTGAATAAAGTTGTGGACTATATGAGGAAAACTATGACAGACACAAACAGCATTTGGGCTCCAGTGGAAAGTAAAAGCACTCCGAGCAAAACAAATAAACATCTGATCCAATCAGGAAGACTAATTAACACACACAGTGACATCTGTAGAATCAAAGCTCAAGCATGACTCCTCATCCTGTCACTGAGCTGCAGGAATCTGCCATGACGGAGGGTGTGGGGGGGCATGGAGGACAGGAATCTGCCATGACAGGAGGGGGGGGGGCATGGACAGGCTGCTGAAATGAACACCTTCTGAGTTATGCTGTTTTGTTTTCTTAGTGTCAGACTGTGGATTGTTTTGTGTGTTTCTTCCTCAGAGTGACTTGTACTGTGTGTTTTAACTGAGCTGAAAAACTGTGACTTTACTCTATATATTATACTTAGGAATTTCATTTCAAAAGTCCAATCAAAATTTGGACTTTTTCTTATAATAATGCCATTCTTATCTCATTGATGACTGTGTATCTGATCAGTTGGATTTTTTTTTTATCTTAGATTTGTGACATTTTTCCTCATATTTATAACTTTTTTTTAAAATCTCAGAATTCTGACTTTTTATCGTAATTACACAATTCTTATCTCATATATATGACTTTTTATCTCAGAGCTATGATTTTTCTTTAAGTCTCATATTTATGACTTTTTTTTAATCTCATAATGATGAATTTTCATTTTAATTATGGTGTTTTTTTTCTCCAAAATGTTCTGTGATCTAATCAAACACATTATCTACACACTAACTCACTTTTAAAGGCTTTATTTTTAGATACTTTTGAAATTTTCAGGATTTTTCCTGGTTAAATAAATATTTCAGTCATGACAAAAAAAAAAATGTAGTTTTCCTTTTTCCTTTTTTTCCTTTATTACAATTGAGAAGTTGTATCTATTTTATTTTACTTCAGTAAAGGAGTTAAATCAGTACTTGTACTTTTACCTCAGTATCTGTACTTGTACTTCAGTACAGAAGTATTTGTACCACGTCTGGTACTGACCCACATACACACTCTGCAGTGGAAGGTTGTGTGCATTAGTGTGTGAAAGACTCAGACAAAGACAGAATAGTAAAAAAGCCCTGAAGAGACGGCGAACAGAGAAAAAGCCAGAACCTGGATGTGAAATAAGTCTGAAATATGGGCGTTTAAAGTCAGATCTGACAGTTTTAATAAGTGAAAGTGTCGCTAACAAAGGTAGAGCTCATTCTGCTGCACATTTGTCCTGTTTTTTCTACATGTTCTCCCTGTTCACAACCTTTGAAAAAGAATGTCTTTGAACAGAAGATAATAGTATATTCATATGGACATTTGTGTCAGATGATTCATGGAGCAATAGTTGGAACGTGATCATTTCACTGCTGCTGGTGTGAGTGTGTGTGTGTGTGTGTGGTCCTCTAATTAAAGAGGGCCATTTAAAAAAAGACTAAGTTAGAGCAGGTGATGTTTTGTCTGAAAAGTGAGAAAAGTCCAGAGATGTTTAAGGATTAAAAGGTGAAAATTATTATTATTATTATTATTATTATTATTATTATTATTATTATTATTATTATTATTATTATTATTATTATTATTATTATTATTATTATTATTATTATTATTATTATTATTATTATTATTATTATTATTATCACAGCTTTATTGTTTATGGGGACATTGCTATGTTTACACAGTCACACCATCACATCTGTCACCATAGGGAACAACATTCAGGTCCCCACTAGTAAAATATAAATCTGTGTGAAGGATGCAAGTGTATGTAAATCTATGCAAATTATTTGGTTCTATAAATGCATTAATTCATTTTTTTTCCTGAAGTCCCCATAAAGCAAGAAGAGCAAAGGCAAACATGTTTTTCAAAGGTTTGAATGTGTTTAAATATTTTCTTTTTTTTTAAATTCTTTTTTGTTTTGTAAATCGATTTGTTTTATTTGTTGAAAATGTTTAAAATCTTTTTAAATTAAATAATGTAAAAATATATATTTTTCACATGTTTTTCTTTTTTTTTTTTTTTGAGAACACACTCACGACACAATGAACACTTTACCTACTAGTGATGATTATAAACTTGGTCCTCATGAGACATGGAAACAGGATATGTGTGTGTATGTGTGTGTGTATTCCAATCTTTATAGGGACATTGATATGTTTACACAGTCGCATCTTGGGGACGTCTGACACTATGGGGACCAAAATTCAGATCCCTGTGGGGGTTAAATATAAATTAAGGTCCCCACTAGTAAAATAGAAATGATGTGGCCTTATAAATTCATTAATTAGTTTTTTCCGGAAGTCCGCATAAAGCATGAGCAAAGGTCAAAGGTTTGAAAATGTGTTTAAAAAAAGATGTATTTTAATTTTTTTTCTCCATTTTATTATATTATTATATTATTTATGTATGTATGTATTTATTTCTTCATTCATTTTTATTTATTTAATTTCAAATGTTTATCATTGTAATTTTTAGTTCATTAAAAAATATTTAGTAATTTTTATTTTATTATTTATTTTATTATTATTTTTTTCAATTGTTTCTCATTTTTTATTTTATTTCCTACAAAAACAAAATATGTTTTTACACTCACTACCAAATATCTTGGTCCTTATGAGACATGGAAACGAGAATATGTGTGTGTGTGTGTGTGTGTGTGTTAAACATCCCAACAGCTGATTATCTCTTGTTTCTTCTCGAGGCCAAAGTCATTGAACCATCATTAAATTGATCAAAACAAACCAGAACAGAACAGAACATGCAGGAGGAGGAGGAGGAGGAGACACTGAACAAGGAGGCACCAGGTCACAGGCAGGCACGAGCAGGAGGAGCAGGAGGAGGAGCAGGGGGGAGGCTCTGGACAAAGGCCTGGCATCTTCATCCTCTGTCCCAGATGAGCATGGAGGATGTGAACAGGGCCGTTCCTAGCCTGGTGGGGGCCCCTAAGCATGAGGCTGTTTTAGGGGGTTAGTTCCTAAACCCTTTAGATGCTGAGGTGGAAGTAACTAAGTAAAAGTACTCCATTACTGTACTTCAGTAGATTGTTTTTTAGGTATCTGTACTTTACTGCAGTATTTATTTTTCTGAAAAGTTTTGACTTTTCCTCCCTTCTTCATATTTGTACTTTATACTCCTTATATTTACAATATATTTACTTTTTAAAAATCTGTAATTTATACTCCTTATATTTATATAAATATATGTACTTTATACTCCTTACATTTATATAAATATCTGTACTTTATACTCCTTACATTTATATAAATATCTGTACTTTATACTCCTTACATTTATATAAATATATGTACTTTATACTCCTTACATTTATATAAATATATGTACTTTATACTCCTTACATTTATATAAATATCTGTACTTTATACTCCTTACATTTATATAAATATCCATACTTTATACTCCTTACATTCTCAGAATAGACTCGTTATTTTTTCCAAACTAAACAGATGTGACAGTAGAAAAATAAGTCACTTCAGAGGGAAAATCATTGGAGGAGAGAAACTTTAACTTTATATTAGAATTAGGACTTTTAGGTCATGATTGTGACACTTTGTCTCAGAATCATGCAATTCTTATCTGATATTTATGAATTTTTATCAAAAAAATTAGTTTTTATCTCATAATATAGACTTTTTAATCTCCTAATTTTACTTTCTCTCATATTTATGCATTTTTTAAAATCTCATATTTATGACTTTTTATCATATAATTTAGACTTTTTATCTCACACTTTTTACTTTTTACCTCATAATTATGCTGTTTTTTAAGTCTAAAATGTATTCCCTTTTTATATCATAATGATAACTTTTTATGTCAATTATGGCTTTTCCAACCATTTTTCCTCATTTTTTTGTCCATTCCCACAAAACTCACATTTAAAGGCTTTATTTTTGGATAATTTTGCAACGTTTAGTATTTTTTTTGCTTAAATAAATACCATTTCATTCATGGCAAAAAAAAATAATTGCAGTTTTAATTTTCACTTTATTACAATTGGGAAGTTTTCCTTTTTTTCCTTTTACTTATGAAAGGAGTTGAATCAGTACTTCTACTGCAGTACAGAACGTGAGTACTTTTACCACCTCTACGGACAATTCCATTAGTCAAATATTATTAAAATTAAACATATTTCTAAAATTTAATAAATTAGTTTTATTATATTGTAAAAAATAAAATAAAAAACTAACTAAATACAAAAAAATTAACATCTAAAGTTAAGTCACGAATTAAACTGATTTAAACACCTATAATAAAAGGCAAATAATCCTGTATATTTCAGTAAATAAAAACAGATTTTTTTTGTTTATAAAAAAATAATTAATTTTAAATAATAAAATACAACTGTGCTTTTGTGAACTCATATTTTCTTCCTGTACAAACTATCGCTACATTTGATTATTAACATAATCTTCTCAAATAAACAACTTTTCACTGTATTTTTACTTACATTTGTTGTTTTCTTCTTTTTTCAGTTTTACATCTGTTGTGAATTCTACAGTGTTTTTATTTAGTTTAGGTTGTTTGTGTTCTCGTGCATCCACTGCAGGGCCAGAGTGTTGGAAATGCCAGCCTTTACCAGAGGTGAAAACACAAAAGCAGCTGCAGACGTCACATGTTAGTTCAGAAAAAACAGAAAATGCGTAAAAACTCACAGATTGAAAACTTGTTGCTGGAGTCTTTGCCAGGGAATAATTTAACGCCCCGCGATTTAAAATCTACTGATCGCTTCACTGCGGAGGAGAGCAGAAAACAGAAAAGAGAGAAAAAATCAGAGGTTTGATAAATGAGAGAAGGAACGAAAAAACTAAAAAACTAAATCAAGCCAAAGAACTGATGAAAAAATGTCAGATTCTTTTCCCTCAAAATAATGAGAGAAAGAAGAGAAAAGCAGCAGATTAAAAAGAAAGAGGAAATATAAAAAAAACACAGGAAGTGAGAGAGAGAGAGAGAGAGTGAAAGAGAGAGAGAGAGAGGGATAGAGAGAGAGGGTGAGAGAGAGGAAGGGAGGGTGAGAGAGAGAGAGAGAGAGAGAGAGAGAGAGAGGAACGGAGGGTGAGAGAGAGAGGGGGGGGGATGGGTGAGAGAGGGAGAGAGAGAGAGAGAGAGAGGAAGGGAGGGTGAGAGAGAGAGGGAGAGAGAGAGAGAGAGAGAGAGAGAGAGAGAGAGAGAGAGAGAGAGAGAGAGGGAGGGGAGGGAGGGGTGAGAGGGGGAGAGAGAGAGGAAGGGTGAGAGAGGGAGAGAGAGAGGGTGAGAGAGAGGAAGGGAGGGTGTGAGAGAGGGGGAGAGAGAGAGAGGGAGAAGGGGAGGAAGGGTGAGAGAGAGCCAAAAGTCATGGAAATGAATTGAACAGTATTCTTAAAGGTTTGCTGTGTCTGTAGTTCTCGTTATAATGGATTATTGTGTGTATATATATATATATATATATATATATATATATATATATATATATATATATATATATATATATATATATATATATATATCCCTAAACTGTACCATATTTACCAAATGTGTTTCAACATAAGTGTGTACTGAGTACTGTGTACTGTATGTAATGTGTGTACTGTGTACTGTATGTAATGTGTGTACTGTGTACTGTATGTAATGTGTGTACTGTGTACTGTATGTAATGTGTGTACTGTGTACTATATGTAATGTGTGTACTGTGTACTGTATGTAATGTGTGTACTGTATGTAATGTGTGTACTGTGTACTGTATGTAATGTGTGTACTGTATGTAATGTGTGTACTGTGTACTGTATGTAATGTGTGTACTGTGTGTACTGTGAGGGGTTTTACAGCCTTAAAACATATAGAAAACAGTGTATAAAGTGTGTGGTGAGGGGTTTTATGGCCTAATGGTAAAGTCATTCTAACTACTTTTTAGATGTTGGCTTTCACTGGTTAATTTTAGAAAATAACCCGAACGAAAAAAACAGAGACCAGGGTGAGTGTAATCCAGACAAAACCAATACCAGCTCAAACCCTGGGTGGTCGACACCCCCCCCCCCTCCTCTGGTTTTTAACTTTGTCAGAATGAATGAGCTGAATAAATAAATAATGGAAACGCAAAAACAAAGACACAAATTTATCTTGTCCTGAGTGACGGCGTACAGTGACAGATGACCTTAATGGGTTTGTGATGGACGATACGAGGTTTTCATAATGACCTGCATAATCCACTGAATGGTGACAAATAGCAGATGAGCTAACGCGCTACAATTAGCCTAATGTCACATTGGATGCTACATGTGTGTTCATATATGTGCTTTTGAAAATGCAGTGTTACCCTGTTCACATACATGCAGCTCATTAATTAACTGCTAATCATTAATCTGCTGTGACGTGACTGAAAACACTATTTACACTCTGACATATTTGTGCTGCGTTGTCATCATTTACTCACATAATAGTTTGGTGTAATTATGTGTAAATGTGTTGCAGGGTGTGTACGTGCACATATTTGTGGGAAAAAACACACATTACTAATGAAAAAAAAAAAAAAAAAAAAAACTGTTAAGAGTGGGTCTAAATGACAAACGAGGTGCAGGTTCCATTAGGACTCTCCAGTGAACTGATCCATAAACAACAGATGGGGGAGGGGGGTGTCAGGGGGAGGGGGGACAAATGAATGAGAGGAGACAACGTGGAGCGTCTTCCCCCAATAACAGCGAAACAAATGGAGTTTTGGCCAAATGAAGGTAATGTCATCCTTCAGGCTGTTCAGCAAAAATGCCACAGGAAGTTCATCCAAGTACAGATTCACCAAAGAAAGGGCAGGACACGACGAACAAGCTAATAGCAGTTTGTGCTAACTGATGCTTACTCAAGCCAAGCAATGCTAATTAACATGAACTGATTCTACTTCATGTCAAGTAATGCTAACTAATATTAACTGATGCTAACTCATGTCAATTGATGGTAACCTATGCCAACTGAGGTTAACTAACTCTAACTGATGCTAACTAACACTAACTGATGCTAACTCTAACTGAGGCTAACTAACACTAACTGATGCTAACTCTAACTGATGCTAACTAACACTCACTAATGCAAACTGATGCTAACTGACACTAACACAAACTAGTGTTCACTAACACAAACTGCCTCTAATGCTAACTGATGCTAACTAACACTAACAAACTCTGATGTTAACTATCACCGGCTAACTCTATCTGACACTAATCAATGTAATTTACAATAACTGTCACCAACACTAACTGTTGCTAACTAATTCTAACTGATGCTAACTAAGACTGTCACTAAAACTGACACTCATGCTAACTGATGATAACACTGATACAATCTAACACTAACACACTCTGATGCTAACTAACACTAGCTAACTTTAACTGACATAACTAATGGTACCTCACGCTAAATAATGCTAACTAACACTAACTTACACTAATCAATGGTAACTAACACTGTCACTGCCACTAATGCTAACTGATGCTAACTAACTGACAATAACTAATGCTAACTGTTACAAATACTAATGCTGACTGTTGCTAACTAATTCTAACTGATGCTAACAAATGCTAACTAACACTGTCATTAAAAGTGACAGTAACTAACGCTAACTCTGCTCAGCAGCTTTATCTGCTGACAGCAACACGGATACGGTTACCATGGAAACACATGCATTTATTTACAAAGACAAGTGAAAACAACGATCAGAGCAGGTTGTCAGCGGACCGAACCTCCACCCTCACCCTAATCCCAACCCCTCACCCTAATCCTAACCCTCACCCTAATCCCAACCCCTCACCCAAATCCCTAACCCCTAACCCTCACCCTGATCCCAACCCCTCACCCTAATCCCAACCCCTCACCCAAATCCCTAACCCCTAACCTTCACCCTAATCCTAACCCCTCACCCTAACCCTAACCCTCACCCTAAAACTCTCTATATAAGTAAATGTCTCTTCATTCTGACACTAACTCAGTTTTAGTTTTACTTTGGGGTGGTATTTACACATGATAGTCTGGTTTAAAAGCAGGTTGTTGGTACAGTTTGACTTTAGCTGCTGAACTCAGATGTCTGACCTCCACTCTGCAGATAAATACTTTTATTTACATGAATAATTCTAAAGAACCAACAACAAATATAAATTTACCTCACATTTACTCTTTTTTCTGTCATAAATTGTCTCATTAATGACTTTGCTTCAAGCAACTCATGTATCACAGCTGTTTATGGAAGTCTGTGAGCAACACGCACACACACACACACACACACACACACACACACACACACACACACACACACATACTGGTTTCCATTTCTCATGAGGACCAAATTTATAATCATCACTTGTAGGCAAGATAGTCCTTGGGTAGAGAGTGGAAAAACATCCTTCTTTTAAAAAAATAAATAAGAAAATTAAATAAAAAATTACAAAATAATAAATAACTACAATTTAAAAAAATAATTTAAAAACATTAAAGTAATACTAAAAATAAATACATAAATACAAAACCCATTTTCGGCTTTGCACTTTTTCCTCTCATGCTTTATGAGGACTTTAAGAAAAAAACTAATTAATTAGTTTATAGGGGACATCATTTGCATATATACGTGTAATTCTCACAGATTTATTTGTTACTCAGACCCTCCTTGATTTTGCAATTTCTAACTTCAACATAAATTCAGCCAATGGCCTTGAATTCAGTACGATGTTGCAATTTTAACCAATCACCACAACTTTCCCGCAAAATGCATCTTTGTGTGGACGCTATGGACGTGTCCATACCAATATTTGAATACCTAGGAAATTACATGACATTTGGGAAACTAAAGATTACTCTATTTTCCAGACTATAAGGTGACACTTAAAAGACTTTAATTCCCTCCATAAACCACAGTGTGCCTTATATATGGATTAATTCTGCTTATGCTTAGTGAATTTTTTTTCCTCATAATTTAGACTTTTTTCTCACCTGAAGAATCTGAATTTATATTTAACTCTCGTGGGGATCTGAATTTTTATTAAACTGTCATGGGGACTTGAATTTATATTAATCTCTCCTAGGGACCTGAAGTTATATGTATTGTAGGTACGTGAATTTACATGAGTTTATATTTAATTCTCTTGGGGGGCTGAATTTATATTTAACTCTTGTGGGGACCTGTATTTATATTTAACACTTGTGGGGATCTGAATTTATATTAAACTGTCATGGGGACTTGAATTTATAGTGACCTCTCATGGGGACGTGAATTTGTATTTAACACTCGTGGGGACCTGTATTTATATTTAACACTTGTGGGGATCTGAATTTATATTAAACTGCCATGGGGACTTGAATTTATAGTAACCTCTCGTGGGGATGTGAATTTATATTTAACTCTTGTGGGGACCTGAGTTTATATTTAACTCTTGTGGGGTACTCATTTTTGGTCCCCATGGTGTGACTGTTTAAACACATTAATGTCTCCATAAAGATAGGAATTCAAACACACACACACACACACACACACAAAATATGCAAAACACTTTAACTAACTTCCTTGAAATCCACCTACACTAGGAATTAATTCTGCTTCACTGACACGAATGTCAGTGAAGCAGAATTTCTAATATTTAAGAGCCCCCCCCCACCCTCCTCCCACTCATCTCAGTGTTTTCAGGTCATTTCACAAACATCTGCTTCAGAAACTAAAAAACATAAGTTAAACAAACTGAATATTATGGTCTGTTTCACTGCAGTGCAGGAAGATGCACTGACCTGTTTACAGCATTTAACCCACTGCTTTTTAACCTTTGACCCCATTTGAACCTCACACATTTGGGTCGACTGCACTTGTGTGTTTTTTACACGTCATGTTCTTAGATTTTTCAGGTTGTTCGTATTTTATCAGTTATCACGTTAATTTTTCTCTTTGTAAATGCAAATATTTTCAAATTTAATAAAAAAAATTGCACTATTAAAAATTTGTGCAATTTTAGTTCATGCCTTCGACCACAGGTGGAACCACCATAGACATTGTGACATATAAAGTCTTTCTTCTTTCCTAGATCAGTCACTAGCTGCATTTGCATTACCCTTGGAAATTCGCAAAAAGGAAATATCGCTATAAAAACTGGTAATGGAATTTTCGAAAAAACACTCAAATGTCGATAAAAACTTTTCACGCTTTCATGAGGTGTTTTTTCAAACGTTTCAATATTCTAATATATCGCAAAAGTGCAATGGAAACACTTTTTATTTATATGTCACAGGATGTGGCGTACATGGTCACATGATCACTTCTCTTGGAGTGAAAATGGCAGCTACAGTAACTGTAACCATGACAACCATTGGCTGCTGGGATGCGAGTACGATCATCACGCTCTTGGAGCGATGATCAGGGTGATTCTTACACTAGACACAGTGAAGGTTTCATTTCATTATCTGTTAGTTTTTGAATATTTAAGTTTTGTTGTTGTTTTTTTCCCCCAAATAAATCTATTCTCTGTTCTGTAAAGTGTCGAGTGCAGCACTACATACATTTATAATTTGTTGTTAAGTGCTGAGCATATTTACACTTAATATTTCAACACATATGTACAGACCCGTATAACCTTAACCAGCTGGTTTGTTTGACATATTAGTGTGTTTAAAGAGTTCGCCAGAGACTTTTACCAACAAGATAATTAGCAGATTCATTTGTGCTAATGCTATTACATGCTAATTCACGGTTGTCATTTAAATGCATCTAAAGCACATTTGCATTTAATATGTTGACCTGATAATGTGGGGACCGCATGTACAGACCCTTACAATCTTAACCAGCTGGTTTGTTTGACATGTTGGTGCCTTTAAAGATTTCGGTGGGGACTTTTACTGACCAATTCATTCACTCTAATACTGAAACTCAAAATTCAATCTAAAACTCCGAAGGTGACAGCAGTGAAATCTCTTGGGATGATATATGTGACCCGCCACCACGAAACCAGGCATAAGTCGCGCTGAGCCGTTCAGAGCTACAGCCAAATTTAGGCTGGAAGGTGATTTGTTATTTGTGTTTACACCTTATCAAAAAACGGTACCGTAACACCTCTATGTTCAGTTCCTGTGGTCATTATATTGAAATCCAATCAATAAAGGTGTTTATTGGGTCAATTATTTAAGCGGTGACAAAAGTTTAAGGATTGCTGAGCAAAGACAAAGACGACTTCCACCTCTTTTCGCCGAACAAAACGATCTCCGTTCCGTGCGTAAACATCCAAGTGTTTGGTACGAGGTAAAAGCTTATATTGAATGTTCTTGTCCAATGGTGTAAGCCAAATGATTATAATACGTTGCAATTCTGTCCTATTATTAAAATATATAGAACTTCTGTGACATGTCCATCAGAGTGTCCTTTAACATCTGTGAATAATTTTTGTCAATCGGATACGAATTATTATGCATTGCTAAGGACTTCCTACCCCAAAACAGTCCAAAACTTTAACGGACAATATCTAAAAATATGCAAATTGCATAATAGGTCCAACTGTGGATATTAAAATGACCATAACTTTGGTTCTACTTATGATAGAAACATAATTTTTTCACCATCTTAAACCTTAGTTTCCACTCTACCAATCTACACAGATAACTCAGTTTTGATTTCCAGACACTTATGCCTGGTTTCGTGGTGGTGGGTCACATATCATGAAAGTTGTGACGCTCCTGCCTTGAGCAACTGTCAATGGAAACATGTTCAAAGCACAAATATACTTTGTCGAAATTTTAGGAATATCGATATTGTTTTGCGAAAAACTGTCATGGAAACGCAGCTACTTTCTGTTCGGAATTTACTTTTAATGTAGGAAACACAAGAGAACGAATCAACCGAACAATCAAGGGAAAATAAAACATTACGTCCCCCCTGCCCCTATTGTAGATTTGTTCAAAAATTCTGTGTAGTTTTTTAATTTTTTAATTTTTATAGCAATGGAGTTAGCAGCTAAAAAAAGAGCCTGACCAAAAGGAAGACATTTGTCACTTTTTCCTGCTGGTATGAAACTGAATGTACATGTACTTCTATGATCATCCAGACATTGTCCTTGTCTTTGTATTTGGCTTCATGAGAAGTACTTGTGATAACACTGAAAACCTAAGCACCACCTTTACGTTAGACCAGTGGTTCTCAAATTCTCAAAGTGGTTCTCAAATCCGGTCCTAATGGCCTGGTGTCCTGCATGTTATAGATATCTGCCTTTTCTTCTTTTTTTAAATACATAAAATAAAATAATATATATATATATGTGTGTGTGTGTGTGTGTGTGTGTGTTTTAAGTAAACACATAAATAAAGACTTTAATTTAAAAAATAATTAAATAAATAAATAACTTTTAA
The DNA here is from genome assembly GCA_020466265.1 of Siphamia tubifer. Classification (NCBI taxonomy): domain Eukaryota; kingdom Metazoa; phylum Chordata; class Actinopteri; order Kurtiformes; family Apogonidae; genus Siphamia; species Siphamia tubifer. Next base: position 9,591,604 of record CM035793.1, read on the forward strand.
AAAATGAATTAAATTTAAATAATAATAAAATATAAACTGGAAAAATAATTAAAAAATTAAACTATGAATAAATTTAATTTTTTTATATCAACATCAAATTTAAATAAATAAATGACATGGAAAACATTTCAAATGAAATAAAGAAATAAAATTAAATATCTCCCTCTTCCATTACACTAGAGCTAAGTGTGATAGAGGAAGGAAAAACCTAAAACATGCAGGACACTGAGCCACGAGGAACGGATTTGAGAACCACTGCGTTAGACAAACGCAACTTCAAGTTTCGATGTCCCCATGTGGATCTATTGTGTCACTATTAATAAGATAGTTTCAGTGGGGACACTAAGCTATAGTACAGATGCAGTAGAAGATGTTATTTAGGCCAAGAAACATTTGTTGTGAAAACTATAACAGCTACAAGATTGTCATTGAAGTGAGAAGAAGTGTCTTGTTGCTTAGCAACGTCAACACGTCTTGGCCTTACTTACACACCTGCTGCTCTAACAGACAAAACACTAATGAAAAAGATGTAGCACCTATACACTGTTTATTTCATCAACATTTTCTTGCTGTTGAAATTGTTGAGGCATTATTTAGTTGCGGATGGACAGTGTCAACATATGGTCTGTTTTGAAGCGGCTGCATGTGTGTCCACACCGTGGTCCAGCAGCAGTGTCTTATGTTGTCATTTGTTTTCAAGGACAGTAACGAGCACGGAGTTAGAGGAGACACACATAGGTCCACCTGCACTGAAGACCAGGTAACAATTAACAATGGTTGCATTTTCTTCAGTGTTGGGAAAGTTCACCTTGATTAGGAACTAGTTCAAAGTTCAGTTCAAGTTACTCAATATGAATTAGTTCAGTTCATCATTCATTCTTCCAAATTATGAACTAGAAATTCATGGATCCCAAAATGAACTTTTCCGTTCTCTTTTTGTGTTATTATTGTAAACTTATTATTAACCGTTCCTGACGTTATCCTGACCGTAGTGAGGAAATCAGGGGAAAATGTCGTCCTCCTCCCAGGGTTAACTTCCCTCTGCAGGTTCTTAGAACACAAGGAGCGGTTTCAGTGAGTTTCGTTTTCAATGTTTATTTCCAAGAACAGGACAACACCTGCTCCGGTCGGCGGTCACACTCTGTACATTTAACTCTTTTTCTCCGCTCCCAAAAACTCTCTGCACCCCCCCCCCCCCCCCCCTCTCTCTCTCTCTCTCTCTCTCTCTCTGCCCCGCTCACAATGCTTCTCAGTGGTTATTCCACAACATTATGTTTCCAACATTTGTTCATAATAATACAAAAATGACATCTATGATAATGCTGTGTTTTGATCCCATTTTATTCCTTATAGGACTCAATAATTACAACGTGATAAGAATGAAATATGAACTACATAAGAGCACAGTTCAATAAATGCCAGAATAACCTCGTTCACATCTTCCTGTTCATTTGGCAAAAGTGAACGAGTCGTTCACTTTCGTCAAAAATATGATATAGTTCATGAACAATCGTTCAATGAACTCGTTCAGGTACAACACTGATTTTCTTCCACCATATTAGCAGTATGTAAGTAGTAAGAACTGAATATTCAAATGAAGATCATAATTTATGTCAATCAAGGCGGTTTAATTTGTACATGAGGGGTCTCAAACTCATTTTCATCAGCCTTATTTCACCTCCAGTGGGTCGGATCAGTACAGTAGTAGAGCAGTAGTACAAAAAACCCATTCAGTTATTAAAATACTTATTTTTTATGAACTATCCAAACAAAAACAGATGTGAATAACTTGGGAAAAAAAACAAAAAATTGAAAAGTCTGGAGAAAAATAGTTGAAAATGTAACACTTATTCTGCCTCAACTTATCATTTGTACATGAACATTACTGATCAAATCTACAAAGACACTAAACACTTCATAACAGAAGCAGAATATGATTCAAATTGTGTCTCATTTTCTTCAGACATTTCAGGTTTTTCACATTTTATTGTTACATCATAGTTTGTAAATATAAATATTTTCCAGTTTTAATGTTTTGATCTGTTGATCAAAATGATCTGTTTTCTTTTACCGAAGATCTGTTTTCTTTTACCGAATTGGAGTATATTGTATGGAAATTGTACAGCACATTCTACTTTTTTAATTTTTGTTTTGTTGTTTGTTTTTTATTTTTATTTTTGCTTTTTTTTATTATTATTATTTCATGTGTCTCGAAATAAACAATATTACATAAATTAATTAAAAAAAATAAATGTAATTTTTTGCACTAAAATAAAAACAAAAATTTTAAGTTGTCATTATTTATGTGTATAATGTAATATTATTTATATATATTTATCCGTTAACAGTATTTTGCGTGTGTGTGTGTGTTGATCATTATGTAATTATTTGACTGTCCATCATATTGGTCTGTATGTGTATTTGCAAATTACTCCCAGGGGCCGCATTGGAACCTTTGTAGGGCCATATTTGGTCCTCGGGCCACATGTTTGAGACCCCTGTTGTATATTGATGGTTATGTGGTCATGATGCAGACAGGGCAGCAAGACCAAGAGAGGGACAGTAGCATGGAGGGAGAGGACAGGCAGTGACGAAGACCAGGTAAGACAAGTCTAAACAACATGAGGATGTGTGTGTGTGTGTGTGTGTGTGTGTGTGTGTGTGTGTGTGTGTGTGTGTGTGTGAAATAATATGGAATAAGTTTACAATTGCTGTTTTTGTATTTGGTGTTTTACTACTTTTTTCCTTACTTGACATACAATAAAAACAAGCTTTTAATTGTAACTTCATTATATATATACATATATATATACATATATATATATATATATATATATATATATATATATATATATATATGTATATATATATATATATATATATATATATATATATATATATATATATATATATATATATATATATATATGTATATATATATATGTATATATATAATTATAATTATATTATTATATTATTTCTTTAACTATAGTTTGCACAATAGAACTATGTGAAAATTACACAAAATTCATTTGGACCAATAGCTGACTGTTCTACATCTATCTCATGGGTTGAGGATTTGTCTTCCAGGTCACCCTAAAATGCACTAGAATATGCCCCCAGACCCCCCCCACTGAATATGCTATTCAGAATTATCTACACCTCTAATTTGCCCCCCCACCCCCCCCACACACACACACAATTTCTATACTATGGTTTTGCTTTTGCCTTTGATGTGTGTGTTATGGATCAGATCTGCAAAGACACAAAACATTTAATAGCAATTAAAATTGAAAACTTCCCTTCAATATTTCAGGTTGTAAATTACAAACTATTAAAACAGAAAAGATGTGAATAACCAGAGAAATCTTTCTTACATGTGTGTTTATGGATTAAATCTACAAAGAATGTTTTTTATCACAAAATGTTTACTTTTTAACTCATAATTGAAGTTTTTACCCCAGATTTTTTTCTCATAATTACACAGTTCTTTTCTTTTCTTTTTGATTTTATCTCATAAATTCAACTTTTAATCATATTATTTTGCATTTTTATCCCAGAAGTTTGACTCTTTTTCTCATAATTATAAAGTTCTTATTTCATATTTATCACTTTACCTCAGAATTTCAACTTTTTATCTTATAATTTTGAGTTTTTATCCCAGAAGTTTGACTCTTTTTCTCATAATTACATAGTTCATAACTAATATTTATCACTTTATCTCTTAATTTTGATGTTATAATTTTGCCTTTTTATCCCAGGACTTTTACTCTTTTTCTCATAATTATGAAGTTCTTATCTCATATTTATCATTTTATCTTATAATTTTGAGTTTTTAATCCCAGAAGTTTCACTCTTTTTCTCATAATTACACAGTTCTTATCTCATATTTATCAAATTATCTCATAATTTTGAAGTTATAATTTAGACTTTTTTATTACAGAAGTTTTACTCTTTTTCTCATAATTATAGATTTATTATTTCATGTTTATGACTTTATCTCATAATTTCAACTTTTTATTTTATAATTTTAACTATTTATCCCAGAACTTTGACTCGTTTTCTCATATTTACACAGTTCTTATCTCATATTTATTATTCTATCTTAATTTTGGCTTTTTATCTCATCCAAATTTTAACTCATTTTCTCATAATTACCCATTTTTTTTCTCCTATATGTTTTTTTCTAATCTCATAATGATTACTTTTTTTATCTTAAATTTGACCCCCCCACACCCCCACCACCCCATTTTTCTTACATTTTCTGTCCATATCTACTAAACTAAGTAACTCTGACCTGATCAAACACATTATATTGACAGTAAATCACTTTTAAAGTTTTGATTTTTTTGGATAATGTCAGTCCTTTTACCACCTCCGGCTGTTCAATCAGGTTTGAAATGGATTTCCTCTCATGCAGACGGTAAAATGTGGGCCAGAAATATTTAAAAGTCAGATTTGTTGCTGCTTGTGTAAATTCATTGACTGTATCAAACCCCTGTTAATATGCAGCAGAAAACCTGCCCTGTGTGAATGTGCATCAAAGTGAAATATGCCCGTGTTAATATTCCATCCTACGAGCAGCAGCTTTAGTGCAAACAGCAGATGGAAGGGCAGCTGTGTTTCACTAAACCATATTTACTAACTCAAATACTCTGCATTTTACGAAACTATATTTAACCTCTTCCATTTCTGCAGTGATTTGCTTGAAAAACGGCTGAAAAATGCATCTGTAAATGAAACCTGCAGCTGTTCTTCAACTGTGTGGAGTTCAGATAAAACAATGAGCTCTTTGGAAAAGGTTTAATAAACAGTAAAAAATACAAAGTCAGTGTTTTAGACTCCAGTTATTTCAACGCAGACAGAGGATTTACAGCTCTACGTAGAGTCAAGAAGCTCTGACGCTACAGTTAAACGTCTGTGTGAAGTTCTACACAGATCAATTTAACTCTACAAAAAAAAATAATAATAAAAAAAAACGACATCTTAAATTAAGTTTAAAAAAAATTAATTAAGTAAAAATGAATCTTGAGTTAAAAAAAAAACTTGAATTAAGAAAAAAAATGTAATAAGAAAAAAAGCTAATCTTGAATTAAGTAAAACAATCCCCCCGCCCCCCTCCAAAAAAACAATGTAAGTTTAAAAAAAAATTATTAACCAAAAAATAAATTAAAAAAATGTAATTAAGCTAAAATATCTTCAATTCAGAAAAATCTTTATTTAAGCAAAAAAGAAGAAGCCAAATAATATCTTCATGTAAGAAAAAATAATTGAATTAACAAAAAAATTAATTGAGTAAATAAAAATGATCAAGCAAAAAAATAATATTAATAAAATAAAAATCTTGAATTAAGCAAAAATAAAATATTTTCAGAAAGATGGGTTTGTTCATGTGATGTGAGACAAGTGCAGGTGCATTAATGTGGGAGATGAATATATATGTGTGTGTGTGTGTGTGTGTATGTTTGTCTGTGTGTGTGTGTGTGTGTGTGTGTGTGTGTGTGTATGTGTGTGTATGTGTCTGTGTGTGTGTGTGTGTGGGTACGGGTGTGTGTGTGTGTGTGTGGGTACGGGTGTGTGTGTGTATGTGTGTACGTGTATGTGTGTGTGTGTGTATGTGTGTGTGTGTGTGTGGGTACGGGTGTGTGTGTGTATGTGTGTGTGTGTGTGTATGTGTGTATGTGTGTGTGTGTGTGTGTGTGTGTGTTTGTATGTGTGTGTGTATGTGTGTGTGTGTGTGTGTGTGTGTGTGTGTGTGTGTGTGTGTGTGTGTGTGTGTGTGTATGTGTGTACGTGTATGTGTGTGTGTGTGTGTGTGTGTGTGTGTGTGTATGTGCGTGTGTGTGTATGTGTGTATGTGTGTGTGTGTGTGTATTGTGTGTGTTTGTGTGCATGCATGTGTGTGCATGTGTGTGTGTGTGTGAGTGTGTGTGTGTATTGGAAGAGGTCCAGTCTAAAACTAGATCAATAAAATAAATCTCCTGCGTTCTTGTACAGTCAGTCTATAATAAAAACATAAAGTCAAACACTCTAGAGCTGCACATGTTACCAAACAAACAAGTCATTTTACTCAGATGTTCTTGTTAATCATAATATCATCTGGATTTACTGATTTTAAAGAGAGGTGGTCAAAGTACAAGTACAACTACTGGTGTGAAAACTTTAATAAAATAAAAATAAAAAAAAAAAGTCAAAAGATAAACTACATTTTTACCATGAATTAAATATTTAACCAGAACAAAGATAACGTACAAGATGTTTTGTATATTTTTTATCTGAGTATTTTGTGGAAAAATTTGATAAAAAGGAAACCCTGGACTGGTGAAAATAAAACTGTTCTGCAGGATGTATGAAACACTTTATCTTAAAGAACTTCCATTTTTAATTCTTACATTAATGTAAAGTGTTCTCTTTTTCATACACTATGAACACTGTACACTCCATCAATAGTCTGTAGTTCCAAAAAGAACACTCTTTGATGCCTTTACCGAAAATAACAATGGTTCCACTATTTCACTCTGTCACACAGCCCGCCATAATAATAATAATAAAAAAAAAAGTTGACCTGCTTTATACAGAAGCTGGTAGAGGCCATGTTCATAACAATTATTTTCCACTTTGTCATCCTGAGATAATGAGATAATTAATTCAACATCTAGAGAAAACAAAACATATTATACTAAGATAACAACATCATTAATATGAGATCTCCAGAACACAAAACGAAACCAAAATGATTCATTCAAGATCTCGACAAAACAACTGAGACACGTCTACGTGTAAGGTTCACTGTATCTACGTCGCTATAGAAGAAATCGGGCCAGTTTTTTTTTGTGGAGGTGAATCGTGTTTCAATCTCTGATCAAAATACATCTTCATCAGCTGATTGAATGAATAAAACCTCTGTTCAAAAGGAGAAACAGGAAGTTAACCTTAACTGGATCAGTTTTTATTATGATCATGAACATTTTTTTTTTCTTGGGATCTTGAATTAATTATCTCCTTATCTCTGGATAACACCAGCTCCAACCACTGACCCTGAAGTTTTATGCCGTTTTAAGCTGATTTTTATTTATTTTTTAAGTACTTTGGTTCAGTTTTATCCATAACCTTTTCATGTATTTATTTATTTATTTATTGATTCATCTATTGTATGATGTGGTGTGAGCTATGTGACAACTATCTATCTATCTATCTATCTATCTATCTATCTATCTATCTATCTATCTATCTATCTATCTATCTATCTATCTATCTATCTATCTATCTATCTATCTATCTATCTATCTATCTATCTATCTATCTATCTATCTATCTATCTATCTATCTATCTATCTATCTGTCTGTCTGTCTGTCTGTCTGTCTTTCTCTCTCTCTCTCTCTCTCTCTCTATCTATCTATTATTTTGAACATAGGTTTCCTTCCTGTTAATATTTCATCAGCCCTTAACTTCTGTGATGTTAGTACCATTGCCAGTGTCGTCACCAGTGTCTCCCTGGTATTAGTCGTAGCTCACTGATGCCCACACGCCAGATAAAATAGAGATTTTTTTTTTTTACAATGCGTGTGAGAGTGGGCATCATGCTCAGATTACTTCAATTACATTACACAGGCACAGAGGGTGGGGTGGGGGGTGGGGGGTGGGGGGTTTGCTGTAGGCTACTTATAGAAAGACTGTGGTCGCGCAGCCACTCCAACATTAATGTGCAATTTTATTCCAGACTTTATAGCAAAGGTACCTCTCCACCGACTCTCTGGTCAACCTAATGTCCAGTGAGCTGCTGGACTCTGATATTTGACGGATGTCCACCTTCTCCTTCAGTGGCTGTTCGCTCAGTCTTACCCCAGCTGAGTGGCTTCAGGAGTGGGCAACGACTTATTTGCTGCCGGGGAGTTTAGGGACCGTCACTAAATAAATTGACTGGCAAAATAAATAAATAAAATCTGTTAAATTAATTGTATATTCAACTTAAATTAATAAATAAATACATGAATGAATGAATGAATAATTAATAACTATGAATTTTCTAGTAAATGTTTTGCTTGTAAATTACACATTTTTGTTCAATAGTTTGTGGGTCATGTGATTCCAACAGGCCTTTAATTTATAGCCCTGATCTGGGCACACAAAACACACCAATTAGTATATTTCAATTATAACACAATTTTTTACTCACAAATTATGTTTTCGTTCAATAGTTCGGAAACGGGGCGGGGGTGGGGGGTGGTGGGGGGGTTGATAAGCATCTCCCTGAAATTAGTTTTTGGAACTTGGGAGTTTTGGTGTTGCAAAAAAAAAAACCCACACTTGTCGTCCCATGCAATATTATTGACAGAAAACACAATGGTACATCTATAAAGGACTCTTTAGTTGTTTTTGTTTTATTCTTCACTGTGCTCCTTTAGTCTGTTGTAGCGTGCAGTGTCATTTAGCAAACATTACTTTACATTGGATTATTTTTTTGTTTTGTTTTGAATCAACGCGGTAGACTCTCCTCTTCCGCTATGTCACAAAGTAGCGTCCATGTAGTCCAAGAAGTGTCATGGTTCCCACACTCCACATTTTGAGAGTTAGCAGAGCAACATCTGGATACTTGAAGCACACTGCAGTTCATGACTGTGGAAAGTGTGAACGCCCTCAAATAGGGCATTCAAAGTGCTGAACTGTGCAATTTGAAACACACTGAAAGATTCTGGTAGTACTTGACCAATGTTAGTACTAGACTAATGTTAGCACTAGGCTTATGCATCACTTAGCTTCCAATGCTCGATATTCTGAAATTCCATTGTTCCGACATCAAGTAAACTGCCCGGGACTGTTGACGCCGAAGGGGAAGCCGAAACAGACTGTCCAACAGCCAGGTTGTCTGCACTTAGGGGGACGAAGGCATGCTGCATGCACCTGTGTACATTTCAATTGTTTCACACCCTCTTGAACTCTCACCTCAAAGTTCTTTTCAACTTTCCCTTCAGGTACTTGTTGACTATCGGTCTGGTGTCAGTATTTACCCTTAGATGGAGTTTACCACCCGCTTTGGGTTAGCATTAGCATTAACATTAGCATTAAGGGTATTTACTCTTAGATGGAGTTTTCCACCCACTTTGGGTTAGCATCACGGGTATTTAGCCTTAGATGGAGGTTACTATCTGCTTTGGGTTAGCATTAACATTAGCATTAGCGGTAGGGTTAGGGGTATTTAGCCTTAGATGGAGGTTACTATCCGCTTTGGGTTAGCATTAACATTAGCATTAGCGGTAGGGTTAGGGGTATCTAGCCTTAGATGGAGTTTACCACCCACTGCTGCATTCCCAAACAATCCGACCCAGAGAAGACCAGACCTCTGCACAACGGGGGCTATTACCATCCTCACACTGTCCATGGGCTGACCCTCGATCAAAAGGACTCAGAGCCCCGAGCGACGGTTTTCCATACGCCACATTTCAACTCACGTCTGAATCCTCCAGGCCTTGTGGACGGGAGTGAGACTGGAAATCATAATTCTTAGTGGGAGCGGCCCCGCACAGACCTCTAAATCACTTGTTTCTTGAGTCTGTTTGCTCATGAAAAATGGAAGGCACATTAAAAATGAATATTTAGTCATGATTAATTCAAATTAATCCAAAGCAACCCTGTGATTAATCGGATTAAAAACATTTGTCAGCATTAGTAAAAAGCGCAGGATCATTTTTTACAGTGTACTGGAACGATCGCACTGCTTAACGACCTTTCGCTAGTGCCGCGGCGGAGTCGACCATGGAAGCCGGGACTCATAAAACGCACGCTCCCAAAATAATATGAAAGATGATAAAGGGGTGGAGTGTAGATTTATGAGCTGGTACCAACCCCCCCGAGGCCTGAAGTGTCTCTGCGTTCACTTTGACTAATGGTTTGTAATCCATGGCTGACAAGGAAAAGGACGCAGGGATTTATTTACATAAAAGTCCAGGCTACGTTGTGCACAGGCTAAACACTGGGCTTTTCCTTTCTCTAATTATCCACAGTAATTAGCATATGCAGATGTCTGCGCGTGCTCCTGAATGCATCGCAGACATTACAGGAGTGGTCCTGAAGGTAGCTTAGAAACATCCAACATGTCCACCTCCCTGAGGGCCAGAGTGCGTCTGCGTCTGAATAATGTTTCTGTTCCACTCTTTGACGGCTGTTTCTTTTCTACACACTGACTTATTGGTTGCCGTGGTAATGGCTGACTGATGTTCATTAAGAGCCAATCAGAGCCCTGCAGACACAGAAAGTTATGAATACATAATGAAGAGAGATGACGGAGGGGTGTGGCCTGTGCTGCAGGCAACTACACATCTGATACACACATGCAAATGTGTACACACACATACACACAGACACACATATACACACACATACACACACAAACACACATATACACACACACATATACACACATACACATACACACACACACACACACACACACACACACACACACACACACACATACACACACACACACACAAAAACACACACACACACATATACACATACACACACACACAAACACACACATACACACACACACACACACACACATACACACACACACACACACACACACACATACACACACACACACATACACACATACACACATACACACACACACACACACACATATACACACACACAGATGCAGAATTGAAAGACCTGCACTTTGGTTCTGATTAGAAGTCTGTATGATGAAGAGTTGAAAAATGAAATCCCAAATTAAATTTTGAGCTTTATTGTGACCTTTGACCTAGAGTCTTCAAATTTGTCCTGATGTCAATGCACGTCAACATTGAGAACGAAAGAAGTTGCAGTACTACCTCAACTCATGAAATTAAGGGTTTCGCTTTCATTTCATAAATAGAATTTAAAAAGGACATCCCTGACCTTGAAGCACCACTAGACCCATACATGTAATGAATGGGGATAGCACGGCTAGGCTAACTTTTTATCTCATATTTATGACCTTTTATCCCACAATTTAGAATGATTATTTCATATTTAAGACTTTTTAATCCCATAATGATTATTTTTTCGGTCTGAATTGTAACCCTTGTAACCTCCTATTTTTCTCCTAAATTTTCTGTCCATATCCACTAAACTGAGTAACTGTGATCGGATCACACACATTATCTACACACTAACTCACTTTTAAAGTCTTTTGAAATGTTTAGGATTTTCTTCTGGTAAAATAAATATGTTATTCATGGTATTACTTTATTACATATTTTGTTTTACTTTTACTTCAGTAAAGGAGTTGAATCAGTACTTGTACTTTTACCAGAGTATTTTTTCCACGTCAGTACTCATACTTCAGTACAGAGTGTCAGTACTTTTAGCAGCTCACAGGAATGTTTTGACATTGTCATAATGCTGATGTGGATAAAAAAGTGCCTTCCAAACATTTCAAACATTAGGCTTTTAAACCATCTATAGATTTTGGGTTTGTGTTAGAAATTAAACAGGATGACAAACAGAGGTCATTGGATCAAAGTCCACCTCATGTTTGGGTTTTGTTACGACTGAAGCCTTTTTAATTTGTGTATCATTTGTTCATTCGTTTTTCAAAATAAAAACAAAAATAACACAATGAAAACAAAAATTTGTTTCTTCATTATTTGTGTCCAAAATGAAAAAAATGGATTGTGATAAGTTTGTTTTCAGTTATCATTTTTGTGTTTAAATGAATCATAGCAAAAATGGAGAACAACCATTTCTGGTTTTATTCTATTTTGACCTGAAGCAAATTGAGTAAACCGAAAAATTAATCTTAAAAACCAAAAGAAACATGTCCACCGGATTTAAAGATCATTTTGGAATAATATGACACTAATGTTCTCTGTCGTCGTATCTTCAGGTCTTAGGGTGACGCTCATAGTTTCCCGAAATAGGACGTAGGTTTCACTGCAGGTCACCGTCATTTCCGATTTACTCAACTGGTCGACCGACATAAAGTGTTTGATCGTGGATTAATCAAAATTAATCGACAACAACCCTGTGATTAATCTGATCAAATATTTGAATCATTTGAATGCCCTAAATTTCGATATAATTTAAATATTTTACCATTTTTTGGTGTGTTTTTTTTACAGTATTTTAGAAGACCTTTTTTTGTGAATTTTAGTGGATTATAGCATGGTTTGTATATTTTTTTTCTCCACATTGTTTGTTTCTCTTAATGTATTTTTGTATATTTTATGGGAGACAAAACTAACATAAATTAATTTAATCCTGATTAATCAAATGTAATCCTCCCCAGGAGAAGGCAGGGTACATCCTGGACCTTTTCCACTTCATCACAGAGCTGAATAATCAGTCACATCTACAGCCAATTCAGATTGAGCAATTAACCTGTTAAGGCTAATTGGTCAATCCAATTAAGCCATTAATGTCTGTGGATGGTGGAAGAACCCAAGGGAACCTTCACAGAATAGACCAGCAGAGGTGGTAAAAGTACTGCAGTAAAAGTACAGCTACTGGTGGGCAGGGCTGGACTGGGCATTTTCTACTTAGACCAGTTTATTTATTTATTTATTTATTTCAGCCTGGTTATTTAAATCAAAGTATAAATATAAATGATATAATAACATATTGGTTATATAAATACTGTATACAATAAAAAATATGTGCATTCAACAATCTTTCCTGTAATTATTATCTTTGTATAAATACATTTGTGATGTTCATACCTTTAATATAGTGTAATATAGTCTTTTTTTTCCATTTATTTCAGTTTTTGTTTAGAAACCACACTCTAACTTACAGCATAATTATCTGGATGTTTAATAAATAAATGATAAGACACAACCTCTAGAACAGCTGCATTCTTTCTGACCAAATAATTAAACCACCTGGTGTATGACAAGTACTTTCCTCATAATTATATCCTACAGCTACTTTTCCACTAAAATGATTGGGTCGACCCAAGAACAACTGGCATTTGTCCTCCTGCCCTTTCTACATTGACCTTTGTACATTGCCCAGTCTGACCTCTGACCTATGACCCCCACTGTGCATCTGGTGATGTAAGTGGTGATATAAGACACTACTGACGCAATGTTCTGACTCGTCCTGTAACCCTTTGTGTCATTAGGTAAACTATGTTCCCATTGGAGGTCATTTTAACCAGCAGTGCTGATGAGTCATTTGACTCGTAACTTGATGGTGCTCCTTTCACACTGCCACCAAAAGACGATTGTGTGTCGGCTTTGACTCTGTTGGTAGAGCAGGTCGTCCAGTAGCCAAAGGGTTGGTGGTTTGAATCCCGCTCTAGTCGAGTGCTGTTGTGTCCTTGGGCAAAGACACTTTACCCTCCTTACCTACAGTGCTCACACTGGTGTATGACTGATTTGGTGATGATGATGATGATTATTATTATTATTATTATTATTATTATTATGATTATTATTATTATCAGGTTTAATGACTTTTTTTGGCCAGTGGGAAAGGGGTAATGGTGACGTGAAGCAGATTGTGGCCAACGCAGCCTTTTCCACTGGTAAAGTTTAGCTGTGGAAAAGCTGTGACACCAAGAAATCCTTCTGACACATCAGGCATTTATACAAAAAATCATCATCGTCATCACCATCGCATTAGACTTAAGTCTCCACACACACACACACACACAGTTACAGGACCCTGCGATGTCATATTAAAGTCTTTGGATTAAAAATGGAATATCACTGAAGTATATTTTAAAGCAGGTGAGTGAATACTTTTGAAAATATATCACTGGTACTAATACTTTTTTCTTTTCATTTTTTTTTTTTTGCAATATTGCAAGTTGTCACAATGTTCTTCTGCAGTTTGTAAATCCTTTCTACCAGGGGTGAAAGTGGCTTAAAAGTCTTGCCGGAACTGTAGGCATGCAAAAAAAAAAAAAAAAAGAATAAAAAGTGCACTACCTCCGACAATCAGTTTGGGGTGATTTTTATTAGTTTTCGGGTGTCTATTCCCCACACAACTGCAGCCCCCATAGCCCCGATATCACTGTATGGTTTATATACAATAAACTATAACCATAAAGACAGTAAAACAAAGAAAGAAATGACACATTACTGATTATGACATAACATCATTTTCTTTATAATATTTATGTCATCCTAGCATCCTTGCTTCCCTCCCCTCTACACACACACACACACACACACACACACACACACACATATATATATATATGTGTGTGTGTGTGTGTGTGTGTGTATGATTGTTAGTATGCTTATGATGACATTATTATTTTTGTTGTTAATATATTTTTTTTTTATTATTTCTTAGCTCCAATAGTCTGTCCCTGCTTATATAAATAAAATGAGGCAACAGAACCTCTTCTGTAGTCGCCCCAAACCTCTGGAACTCACTCCCCCAACCATCCGTCACTGTTCTGACCTCAACACTTTTAAATCCCTTTTAAAAACTCATTCATTCAAGATTGCTTTTAATGTTTGATTACTTTTATTCTGTCTGTTTTAATTAGTGATTGCTCTGTTTTCTATTGTTTGTTTTTATTGTAGTTGGACTATTTTTGTTCTATTTTTACTGCATGTAAAGTGTCTTTGAGTGGCATGAAAAGCACTATACAAATATTATTATTATTATTATTATTATTATTATTATTATTATTATTATTATTATTATTATTATTATTATTATTATTATTATTATTATTATTATTATTAATAATAATAAAATGTAAAGTCGTATTGGGGCAAGGTAATGAGGATGTTCTGTTTAAAATACAGTCCACTTGTCAGTCCATGTTCTTACCTGGTTCTCCCTATTCTTGCACAACCACCTTGTCTCACTCTCCTTTATCTCTCTCTCTTTCCACTAACAACCCAATACAAATATATTGCAGTCATTAAAAAACTAAAATCAGTATTAATTCATAACTTTCTTAATAGAAAGTGATTTACAGATAATCATCCAAATGTAATAAAAATGTCCTGTTTAGAATTAGCTCAACAAACATGAGGAGAGAAGACAGATTTATCACAGTTCATCTGAAATTATATTGAGTGGATGTTTTTAACTTTAGCCACTGTTGATATTTTTCTCCAGGTCTCCAGGTGCCCCTCTACTCCCCTTCTGCACCTCTCTCCTCTACTCCCCTTCTGCACCTCTCTCCTAACATTGACAACCATGTACAAATAAATTAGGAAGAGGTTTTGTGTATTTCTTTATAGTTACTGTGGGTTACATACTCTGACATGAACATAGTGTTTTTTAGTGAAAAATATTCATGCTTGGATGAACACACATGTAGACTAAACACACACACATGTTAAACTGATAAACTATAATCTGTTCCATTCAATACAGATAAAAGAACTAATATCTGTTGACAATAAAGTCATGGTATTGGCTGATTAATTGATCAACATAAACACTGTGTAACAGCTACTTACTCACACACACTTACTCAAGGGGACAGTTGGGAATCAAATGGATTAAACCATTTCAAAGCAGGGGTGTATTTCTGACTGTTCACATTTTTGTTTTGTTTTATTTTTCTTAAGCATCCCCAAAAATGGGCTGGTTACGTCCATGTCGGGGACAAACCAGCTGTTGGCCGTGTGTGTAGATCATACAGTCTATGTTTCACACTCAACAGACAAAGGCACAGGTTAGCACCTCTGTCACCTTCAGTGTTTAACGCTTTCAGACGTAGTTTTCTTGGTTTAAAGCTTGTGTCCACAGGATGTGTTTTAGCGCAGAGACACTAGAAAACTTTTCTCCCAGGTGCTTTCAGAGAACGATTGTGTATTGTTGTGAAGTTACACAAATGTCGTGCTCTTGCGTGTTAGTTACATTATGTGTAAACATTAACACCTTCCTTGTTATCAGTATAACCTACTTTTATACAAACAAAAAAGCAGTACTGTAACTGACGCTGCAACATCTGCCCATGCCTTCACTTTTAACCCCCAGTCTGTTGGTTGTTGACTGTGGTTGTCCCGCCCCCTCCTTGCTCTTGATTGGTCAGTAAAATAATTTTGACATTGACGAGTACAGTGTTCTAAAAGTTGAACTATTTCCAATAAAAAAAAAAACGTCTCTTTCTGTGTTTTTTGTTTGTTTTTTAGCGCTGAAGCTGAAGGTGCTGAGGGATCTCGATACTTAACTAGGCTTTGTGTTGAAAGTTGGTGCAGACAGTGATAAAAACACATCCTGTGGACACATGTCCTTAATATGGGACTTTAACAGCTACTTTCTTCTCCTTTCTTAACGGAACTCCATTCTGGCCGTGAATACTTTACCAGAACTGTGTTCCAGCCCGTTCTGGCTCAAAAAAAAAAAAAAAAAAAAAAAAAAAAAAAAAAAATATATATATATATATATATATATATATATATAGATAGATAGATAGATAGATAGATAGATAGATAGATAGATAGATAGATAGATAGATAGATAGATAGATAGATAGTTAGATAGATAGATAGATAGATAGATAGATAGATAGATAGATAGATAGATAGATAGATAGATAGATAGATAGATAGATAGATAGATAGATAGATAGATAGATAGATAGATAGATAGTTAGATAGATAGATAGATAGATAGATAGATAGATAGATAGATAGATAGATAGATAGATAGATAGATAGATAGATAGATAGATAGATAGATAGATAGATAGATAGATAGATAGATAGATAGATAGATAGATAGATAGATAGATAGATAATATATATTATCTGCTATTTATGACTTTTGAATTTTTCCTGAATTTCCTGCCCATACCCACCAAAATCTTTCCTGCTTAAATAAGTATTATTTTAAATATGCCAAAAAATGCAGTTTTTCTTTTTACTTTATTACATTTGAGAAGAGATTATTTTTTTTACTTTTACTTCAGTAAAGGAGTTGATTCAGTTCTTCTACCTTCACCTGAATATTTGTTTTATTTGTTTGACTTCTACTTAAATGGATTATCAGGAGTAAAAATAAGTTTAGCTCATTTTGAGATGATTGGGAGTACATACATATAGTTGACATCAAAGTCACACCATTTGGATGAACATTGTTAAATTTGGATTTTTGTCATTTTGAGCCAAACTGTGTTAAAATGGAAGTGACGAGGGCATTGACATGAAACATTATTTTTAGACTTCACCTAAAGTTCTAAACAAACTGAATTTACAAGCTTAGTCTACTAACAGGTTGTTGTTTTTAAAAACAGCAGATCAGATCATATTGGTCTGAATGTGGAACTGAACTAAAATAACTTGGACTCTGTAGACTTTTATTTTATATAAAACTCCATTGAAACTACATGTTCAAATTCAACCTGCACTCAAAAAACTGTGACTGAGCTTAATTAATATTAACAAAATACATTCTATTAAACTCTAGACTTTTTACAGTTTGGTTGATTGTTATGTTGAGTTAATGTCATTTTAATTATTTATCAATTGCATTTTTACTAATTTTTGTTTGAAAAATATCAGCTGAAAATCACTGAGTAGAAATAAATGATATTTTATCACACAGAGAACTGTCATTGTTTGTACACCTACTCCACATAACTTTTTAGCAGCCACTGAGTTTTATATAAGTCTGTCTCCTTTATGTGTTATGTTTGTTTATTTCTCCCTGATATGTGTTATTGTGTCTGTCTGAAACTTATTGTTTGCTGCCATTTTGACCAAGTCTCCCTGGAAGTAGAGACACTTAGTCTCAATGGGACAATCCTGGCTAAATAAAGGATACATAAATAAATAAAAATAAAATCAGTAAAGTCAGCAAAGTATAAATCAATATCATTCAGATATTTAAGAATATGAATTCCACCTTAGTAACTACATGTTTTTCTGCAGATGTCTGGTGTATCTGAATATGTATTTTCCAGATAACTAGTAAATATTGGACATTTGATTGATAGATTTTGATTGATAGTCTTTATTTGAACTCAATTTAAAAGACAAAACAAAATAAAAACAGATAGTAATGATCATACTGCAAAAGAAAAAATATAAATAATATAAATATAAATAAATAATATAAATTGATTTTAATTTACTCAAGATGTGCTGAATTTGAAGTAAATCTCAAATTATTTCATGATTTTGGATTTAATTATTATGTTTAAATGTACTTCATAAATCAATAGTCTTTTGTTTTTGTTTTTTTAATCAAAGTTGAAAGCTATTTAATTATTTTAATAGTCGTTTTGTTGCCATCATTTATTTAGGTAGACTATAGTCAAACTTTTGAGTGTGTTTCAGACAAAATCCTGGAGGTTTTTTGGCATCCACACCCTGGACCCTCACAGACCCTCAACACTCCTTTAAGTCCATGTCTTCTGAGCTTTTGCTTTTTCCTGCCCTACTTACTCAGGAAAACGGATGATTCTTCTCCGTCTATTTAATCATTTCTGACAGATTCTGCTGAGGTTAAAGTTCATTTTGTGCTTTTAATCACCATTTTTCCAGGTCGACTGTGACATCCTGACTTTGCGGCGTCGCCAGGACCTCTGCAGACTTTAGTTTTCTACTCACACTTTCTGCAACTTTAATGTTCATTAATAAAAGCTGGACATTATTTCTCAGTGTTCAGAGTAAAATGCGTACAGTAAATGGAATGTCTGGCAGCCGTTCATTGATTAGATGGCTGGCCAACTGTCCTGCTGACTGGCTGACTGCCAGACTGAACGGCTGACACTGTGGGCTTTTAAGGCGACCTCCAATAAGGTAGGGGCCTCAAACATGCGGCCCGGGGGCCAAATGCAACCCGCCAATGGTTCCAATGTGGCCCGTAGGATGAATAGTATAATAACCTAATAATAAAAATAACCTGTTTTTTCTTTGCCTATAAATGACAACTTCATATTTTTGCCATTGTTTTAGCTCTATTACAGGAAATGAACCCAGGGCTAGGCTGGTTATATTAGCTCTACAACAGGAAATTAAACCAGAGCTAGGCTAGTTATATTAGCTCTACTACAGGAAATGAACCCAGGGCTAGGCTGGTTATATTAGCTCTACTACAGGAAATTAAACCAGAGCTAGGCTAGTTATATTAGTCTACTACAGGAAATGAAACCAGAGCTAGGCTAGTTATATTAGCTCTACTACAGGAAATGAAACCAGAGCTAGGATAGTTATATTAGCTCAACTACAGGAAATGAAACCAGAGCTAGGATAGTTATATGAGCCCTACTAAAGGAAATGAAACCAGAGCTAGGCTAGTTATAGTAGCACAGTGGTTCTCAAATGGGGGTATGTGTACCCCTGGGGGTACATGAAGCTTTTTAAAACTCTTTTAAAAAATCGGTAGGCTCATCCTAATAATACGTCCTGGGAAAAATAATTTTGCAAAATATTTGATTAAATATGACATGCATGGAATTCTATATTCACTATTGTCCCTCCCAAGTTAGTTTGACCCACTGTACTCATCAATGACCGGTCGTCAGTGTGATAACACTATTACTATGGATACATGGCTAAAGCGCAGCAGCAATGCTACTGAAAATAAGGATAAAAAAGTGAAAAAGAAGGCAAAACCAGTGTCAACGAAGTAGAGAAAGTACATGGAAGAGTATGTTTGAATAGGATTTACGTCCAGCGGCTCTAATCCACCCCAGGCCTGTGGGTTTTTTTAATGGGAAAATTAGCCAACGCTAGCATGAAGCTGGCACATCTCCAGCAGCATCTCACCACAAAACATGGATGTTGCGTTGCTAAGCTACCAGAGTTCTTCAGGAGAAAACTTTGTGACTTCAGACACTGATTTTACTGCACTGTACCTCTTTTCTCTTACCTCTTTTTTCTTCCAAAAATGTTTTGCCTATGTCAGGGGGTAATTGTCAAAAAACAAAAAAACAAAACAAAAAAAACATAATTGACAAAAGTTGGAGAACCACTGTATTAACACTCATATAGGAAATGAAACCAGAGCTAGGCTAGTTATATTAGCAGTAGTACCGGAAATTAAATTAAAGCTAGGCTAGCAATATTGGGTTGTAAAGTTGAGTGTCAAACTGTTTAGTGTAAATCAGTAGTAAATGTAACATTAGTCAGTTGGTATCAGATCCCAAACCGAACTAGAGCTTGAATTATCGCTGAATCCTCAGGAACAACTGTTGTGGTCCAGTATTCTGGAAGTGTGGGGAGGGAAGGGCGGGGCTCCAGAGTGCCGTAGGAAGACGAGGAAAAATATATAACATTTTTCTATTTTTTAAATTGTCCGTAGAAAAAACCTCAAATAATGGCTTAAATGGACATAAGGCCCAGACCCAGGTGCAGTAATGCAGCTGTAGGAAGCAGCTTTGTGTCTGCTGGTGTTTTTAGAGCTCTGGTCCTGCATTAAAGGCTGTGACGCAGCTTTAATTAAAGACACTAATGGAAACTGAACGGTGGAGGCTGCGTTCAACTGTAAATACGACAACAGAGAGAATAAAGGACGCATGACACATCCACCAAACAGTCAGAATTATACCAATGCCAATGCCAATTAAAAAGATGAAAATGATCACTAATGACGCCTGTAAACGCTGCCTGTAATACAGTTAAAGTGACTGTCGTTTTTTTTCTTTGACATTATTATTAGTTCAAATGAAATACATGCTCATTCTTCAAAGAAAACATCAACGTTAATGCCAACGGGTTTGTTTGATAAAATTTGCATAAGTAGTTCACACACTGTTTACTGCAGTAGAAGTAAAAATTAACACCTTTATTCCACACTGTGAAAAACACCCCTCTAAATACAAGTTAAAAATATATATTTTTGCTTGAATTAAGCTCAAAACAAATCTTCCAGTTGAACCAGTTAAACTGATCTTGTTCAGATTTCTTCAATCTGATTCGTCCAGATCTATTGTCAATAAATCAGTTCTTGTATCTGACTGAAAAGTTCCGCTGTTGATGAATCTGTCGGATTTTAACCCATAAAGACTGTTGATCCACAGGGTCATTTATGAAGTTATTTTATTTATACCTTACATTTAACCTAAATAACATCCACTGGATATGGAATTATGTGTGCGTATATATAAAAAATAATAAAAAAAAAATGTTCCTCTCGCCCCACGTGGGCGGTGTCTCCTTCAGGCTCGGGTCCTCTACCAGAGGCCTGGGAGCCTGAGGGTTCTGCGCAGGATCTTAGCTGTTCCTAGCAATGCGCTCTTTTGTACAGAGATCTCTGATGTTGTTCCTGGTATCTGCTGGAGCCATTCTCCCAGCTTGGGGGTCACTGCCCCTAATGCTCTGATCACTACTGGTACCACCGTTGCCTTCACACTCCACATTTTCTCTAACTCTTCTTTCAGCCCTTGGTATTTCTCAAGCTTCTCATGTTCTTTCTTTCTGATGTTGCTATCACTGGGGACTGCTACATCTATCACCACCACTGTCTTCTCATGTTTATCCACCACCACGATGTCAGGCTGATTGGCCATCACCATCTTGTCAGTCTGGATCTGGAAGTCCCACAGGATCTTGGCCTGTTTGTTCTCTGTCACCTTTGGGGGGTTCTCCCATCTTGACCCTGGGACCTCCAGTCCATACTCTTTACAGATGTTCCTGTACAGTATGCCCGCTACCTGGTTATGCCTCTCCATGTATGCCTTGCCTGCCAGCATCTTACACCCTGCTGTGATGTGCTGGACTGTTTCAGGGGCTTCTCTACACAGCCTACACCTGGGGTCCTGTCTGATGTGGTAGACCCCGGCCTCTATTGCTCTGGTGTTCAGGGCTTGTTCTTGTGCAGCCATGAGTAGCGCCTCTGTGATGTCTGATGTGGTAGACCCCGGCCTCTATTGCTCTGGTGTTCAGGGCTTGTTCTTGTGCAGCCATGAGTAGCACCTCTGTGCTGTCCTTTAGTCCAGCCTTTTCCAGCCACTGGTATGTCTTTTCCATATATATATATATATATATATATATATATATATATATATATATATATATATATATATATATATATATATAGAGAGAGAGAGAGAGAGAGAGAGAGAGAGAGAGAGAGAGAGAGAGAGGAGAGAGAGAGAGTAAGAGAAGAGATAGAGAGGGAGAGGGAGGGGTAGGTGTGTTTTGAGGTACAATAAATGTGAAGTTAAATAAAGTACCGTCTGCTTTTATATTTGATCTTAAATCTGCTAAAAAATTAAAACTCTTATGAAGGACAAATTCACAATTTCTTTTTCGGAAAGAAACTAGTAACTATACCTAATTACACAGGGTGTAGTGAGTAGTGGACAGTGTCTTGGGTGGTTGAAAAGGTTGAAAAACACAAGCTTTGCAGATATAACATTTTGCAGATATTTACCAAATGATCCAGGCTGTTTTCCTGATATTAGACTAAAAGAGAAAGAGTTTATCAGATGGGATGTTTGGGTCTGGATGTTTTAGAAGTGGTTTTACAGACTGAAGTTTTAAAGCTGTCATTCCATCATTATTTCATTAATATTACTGTGTTCTCCATTGCTATTGAATACATTGTGTGTTGGTTCTATAAAAAAAAGGCTTTGTTTCCTGCTGTTTTTTCACAGTAGAAAAATTACTTGAGGTCGAACAACAGAGTTTACTGGTACTTCCTCATACATGTCCATGATGCGGTGACGGGGGGTCTCTGATTGGCTCAGAATTCATGAAGGAACACTCCCCCCACCCTCTCGCTCTCTCTATGTATCTACCTTTACTAGAGTAGCATCCAACTAGGTTTTGTGCCGTCGCTAGTTCTGAAAACGTGCAGGGAAAAAACAAGGCTTTATTTCCACAGAGAGCACATAAACCAGTTTGATCCGCCATTTTTTTCAAGTTTGTGCAGCAGCTACTGTGGTGCCATTTTCTCTTGTAGATGTTAATGCTAATGCTACTTAAGATTCGCTGCAACCAAGGACAGACTTAACCCCACGTGGGTGACACTTAAGTCCATCTGGCGTCAGACGGACCGGCTTTTTCTGGGTCTCTCATTCCTCTTGTTGTTTTCTCTGAATGCAGTATGCAGCCAGTGGAGGTGATGAACCACTGTCAACGGCAGCATGTGTTGGTAACTCGGGGTGACCCATCAGATTCCAAAAGGAGCGTGGAAAAGTGGTTTTCAGCATAATGACAGCTTTAAATGGTAAATGAACTGCACTTATATAGTTCTTTTCCATCTTCATGGTGCTCAAAGTGCTTTACATTAGCCTCATATTCACCCATTCACACACAATCATACACCAGTAGGTTTCTAAGGTTCTGTCAGTCCTACTGGGAGACTAAGTCAGGGTTCAGTGTCTTGCCCAAGGACACTACAACATATGGACAGCCATAGCTGGGATGCCAACCGCCAACCTCTCGGTTATTGGGCGACCCACTCTACCAACTGAGCCACAGTCGCCCCCTTTAAAGACTTACTGTATGATTTACAGACTGAAGTTTTAACGAATGATGTTTTAAAGTTTGAATTAATAAACACTGAAGTTTTACAGACTTTACTTTTACAGGCAAACATTTTACAGACTCAAATTTCACATTTTGAAGTTTTACACTCGATGAAAATTTGATGATGAAAGCTTTAAGAAAGAAGGAAGTGCAGATGATTGACAGCTGACATGAAGAGGCCAGTCCATCACAAACTGATTAATCAACCAAAGTGTCAAAACGACACCCCTCATCAACATGTTGATTAACCTTTTACATTAATTAAAATCAATTAAACCAATCCAAATGGAGTCTCAGGGGAAGCAGTGGGCATGTCAGTCAACCCTGAAGTTCTGTAAATGTCAGAAGATGAAAAAATATGAAGATGAAGAGAAGAGAAAATACCAAAGAGGACGAGTGTGAAAGGATGAAAGTTTTAGACTTCAATGGACCTGATAAGATAAGATAAGATAAGATAAGATAAGATAAGATAAGATAAGGTAAGGTAAGGTAAGGTAAGGTAAGGTAAGGTAAGGTAAGGTAAGATAAGATAAGATAAGATAAGATAAGATAAGATAAGATAAGATAAGATAAGATAAGGACAAAGGTTTAGACATGAATAGCCTGTTTGTCTGTTTATAGAGGTAGAGTTAAACTGGACTGTATTCTGACACTAAGATAATGTAAGATAAGGTAAGGTAAAGTAAGGCAGGCGTGTCAGACTAATTTTAGTTCAGTTCCATATTCAGCCCAATATGATCTGAAAGGGACTAGACAAGTGAAATAGTAACAGTGAAAACAGTAAAATTACATGATGATAAAGTTTCCCTCAAAATGTGAATAACATCAACAACTTGACATGTCTGAAGAAAAACAAGTGTGATTTGAACCATTTTCTGCTTCAGTCTGTTAGTTTGTCATTTGCACATCTCCAGAACAACTGACATTTCAATTACAAATACACTTAACATTTAGTAACAGGCTTAATATTTGTAAAATGACACTTACTTCTCTTCAGATGGTTCATACTTGTTAAGATTTTTGTAAAAGGATGGTTTGTTAATATAAGGATTTTCATGTAATTTGCCCTTTTTTCTGCAGTTTGCATTATTTATAGGTAATTATGATCAGATTTTACTGCTCTGACCCAAATGAGATCCAATTATTCTGTATGTAGAACCTGAACTACAATCATTTTTACCCTATTAATATCTTCATTGTTATTCATCCTACAGGCCAGATTGGAGCCTTTTGGCAGGCCTTATGTTTGACACCTATAAAGTAAGGCAAGGAAAGATAAGGTAAGGTAAGATAGGATAAGGATGAATGTTTAGGCATCAATAGATCTGTTCCGGGAAGGTAAGATAAGGTAAAGTAAGGAAAGGTAAGATAAGGTAGGATAAGGGGAGAGAAAATATGGTAAGGTAAGACAAGATAGGCAAAGGGAAGGTAAGTTAAGATAAGGCATCATAAGGTAAGGTAAGGTTAAAAAAGCTAAAGTAATATAAGGCAAGGTAAGTTAGGGTAAAGTAAGGTCAGGTAAGATAAGATAAGATAAGCACTGTCCTACCTCCACCACATTTCCCTGGCCTTGTATTTTCTGTTAGCAGCTAACCCTATGATACCAGCTAACCCTATGTTAATGGCTAGCCCTAAGTTAGTGGCTAAGCGTGTGTTTGAGTTTGTAAAAATAAAAACAAAAATCAAAATAATGGACCAGCTTCCGCAATTTGCATCGGACATACGTCAGAGGAGCGTAGCCCTACTTCCGCACCGGCAAAACTTAAATGCCAAAGATGACAGCAACGATCAAAAGTTATTGTAACATACCAGGATGTTCGTTCTACTCCTCCCCTGTTAACGGCAAAGCTAGACGAAAACGGCTCCCGACTATTCAGCGTTATGAAGGGCCAAGTTTTATCATTAAAAAAGGAGTACTTACATCTGCAGCAGACACTTCACATCAGAACACTACATCCTGGGGAAGACTCTTTGAAACCAGAGTCTGTCCCTAGCATTTTTCTTAGAATGATTATATTCCTCTCCTCTTTTTTTCTTTGCGATGGGTAGCATCTAGCCCTCACAAAAACCTGCCCGTCTACTACATTAGATACTATGACAAACAAACACCAACATAAACACACACTGCCAGAGAAAAATGTGAACGGATTATGATAGCATTCGGATAACGCTAACATTATGCTAGTGAGACGTTGACTTAAACCATAGACAGAACAAATATAAAATAGTGAAATAGTCCATGTCCTCCATACTATCCATACATAACCCTATAACCCTAGTCCTAGATATAAGTGGATATAGTATTGATTTGTGGACGTAGTTATCAGTTCAGTAGCACTTAGCCCCAGGGCTCTCTCGCCTTACATTTATACTTTTTCCTCACTGGAAAAATTGTAGCCTTTATCAAGTTTATTTTTCGTTAGTGAATTTTCCTCCATGATTCTCCCAATATCTGCAAATTTTAAAAGTGGCAAATTTCTTCAGGGACTTGAAAAGACTCTTTCAATATTACCGGATTTCTACTGTTTTGACGTTTAACAGGAAGTTCGGTAACGCTCCTCTGACGTATGTCCGCTTTTTGTAAAAATGGTCCATTGTACACAATAATACCTGTTGTCTTATTCTCTTTTGGCCATCAACAGTGTTTTCTCATTACATTATCCTTGCATTGTACTAATTGGGTTGTGCCTTTATTAAACTGTCTGTAATTAGAAAATAACACACATTCATCATCCAACATCCTCTGAATGTTTTACCCATGAAGCAGCAACATGAAGGCCAGTGGGGGGTGGAGTCATATTACACCTAATCAGCTCATTAAAGCCATACATTAGGAAATTAAATAGACTTGAGATGTTAAACACACATAAAAATATACACAGCTGCCATACATTGTTTAAAAAAAGATAGTAAAAAACACAAGGACCTTAAAATGTGTTTAAAAAAGACATGTAAGCACATACACAAATAAATGTTTAAAATGTAAAGAAAAAAAGATGTATTTAACAACATACAAACATGTTTAAGGTGTTTAAAAATAAAGACGTTTTCCTCACTATCACACATTTTGAAAACGTTTATTGTGAAGAGCAAACCGGATGCTACGTTTGGCACTTCCTGTTTAACGTCTTGTCCAGAGTGAATATAACATCAGCTCAGTGTCTAGGGGGAAAAACAGCCTGTACGTGTATACAAACATTCTGTGTGAAATTTCTAGATATGTGTAGTTGTGAGGTTTATATTTTGTAAATGTGTGGCATAAAATACACTATGAAAAATCTTGTTTGTTTCACATTAGTATTTAAGCTAGCGATTAGCACGCTAGTTTGCGAACGTTAGCATGCTAGCTCTCCAGTTACTACATGGTAACTTGATGAGATTGGCTGAAATTCGGGAGGGGGGTGGGGCACTGCGCTGACCTACATAGTCAATAAAAATATTAATTTTCAAGCTCATCAAATTAATGTTATTCAAGTATTTAATGGTCTATTAATCAATATTAATGAAATATCAATACACATGGACATACAAATGTTACCTTGAAATAGGCCGAACATTATTAAATGTGAATAAACATAGGCCTACAGATGTAAATAAAATTTCAATAACACTGTTGAGTGTGGAAAGTAGAAAAATAACAACAAAATGAATGAATAAAACAAAGACATGTAATATCGAATGTAAATACTGTATGATTAGATAACGTAAGTTTTAGGGCTACTCAAATCATTTAGGCAATATGATCACGTAATTTAAATCGCATTTAGATGTTGCGAAGTCCAATTAATGTCTGCTGATGCTGCTGCACTGTCAGTGCTGTGGTCAGCTTTGCCCTCCCACGTCACTATTGTTAATGAATATTCACACCGGTCACTGTTTGTACTGTACCAATCGAATAGAACTAGAATGTGACAAAGATCAAAAAATAGATCCATTGTAGCACGCAGACATTTGAAACATTCAGGGCTGAGCAAGCATCCTTAGCAGCAGTCAGGCAGTAAGGAAATGGTTTAAAATGTTTACCTGGAGATAACAAGTCATCATTTGGTATAAGTTTAATTTTCAGGATACGTACAGCCAGATTTGTGATTCGGGACAACAGCTTAGAATTCTGGATTGTCCCAAATTTGTCAGTCCATCTGGTCACCCTACTACAGTACATGGTATCCTAGAGGGGTATAAAGGTTTTATTTATATTTGACGGACATGTACATGCTTTTTTTGAGTATGTTTGTAATTGCAGTTTTTCACATCTGAGTAATTTCCACCATTAATAAAGGTGAAAGAAAAATGATCAACAGGTGTCTGTTAGCTAACTGTTTAGCTAAAGGCCGAATAAAGAGAGAGAGAACTACTGTAGATGGAGAAATACACAGTAAATTTTGCAGTGTTAAATCAACACTTAGAGAGTTTATTTAACTTCTTCTAGAGTGTATTTGGTCCCATTGTCTCCAAATTAACACTGCAAAATGTACAGTGTAGATAATTACTGTAGATGAGAGGGAGAGATAGAACTATTGTAGATGAGAGAGAAATAATTACAGGAGATGAGGAGAGGGAGGGAGAGAAGTAAAGTGTGTGGGAGAGAGAGAGAGAGAGAGAGAGAGAGAGAACTACTGTAGATGAGAGAGAGAACTAAAGTATAGTGTGGGGGACAGAACCAGTGGAAAGTGTTAAAGTGCAGATCCAGGCAGACTGGAGTCAACAAGTATAATTAAGGGGAGTTAGAAGGAAGATGATGGTAAAAGCAGAGAAAGGCAGAGAAAAGAAAAGTGAAAAATCAAGAAATAAACAGAAAAGTCCAAAAAAGGGAAGCATTAACCTGTTCAGGTCATGTGTTCTGGTATGTTCTGTGTGTGTTGTTATGGACGTGTTTCTACACTGATGTTTGTCTGTCTCCACAGAACCGCAGCTTACCTTGGTAATGGGCACTGAAACCACGGTAACGGTGGTTGCCATCGGTCACAAAGTGGAGGCGGAGCCAGTTCTTGTTGCTTACAATAGGTGAGGGGACGTTACTGCCTGACAACCTGAGGAAAAAGAAGAGGACATGTAAAAAACTAGTAATAGTAAATGGTAGTAAGAAACTAAAGGAAAACACACACACACACATACACACACACACACACACACACTGGTTTCCATGTCTCATGAGGACCAAGTTTATAATCATCACTTGTAGGTAAAGTAGCCATTGGGATGAAAAGACAGTTTTTTTTATTGAAAATAAATACATTGAAAATATATAAAATAAATTAAGTAAAATATTTTTTAATTAAATTAAAAGTTATAAAATAAAATAAAACGTAAACACATCTTCAAGCCTTTGAAAAATACATGTTTCGCTTTGCACCTGTTTCCCCCATGCTTTATAGGGACTTCCAGATTTGCATAAAATTGTATATGTCAAACAGATTTGTGTTTTACAAGCAGGGACCTGAATTTTGGTCCCCATGATGTGACTGTGTAAACAGATTAATGTCCCTATAAAGATAGGAATACAAGCACAATACAAAATACAAACACACACACACACACACTTGTCTTTTATACTATAGAAGTGATGATGAACTGACTGTAACGCAGGTGCTGAGTGCAGAACTAAAGGCTAGACTTGTTGACCTTTATGATTCCACAGTAAATCCACTCCCCACTATCGTTCTTTTCTGCCTTAGACTGTTTGTTACAAAGACTCTACAATCTCAGAGACCAGGGCACTTATGTACAAAGGCCTGCGTAGATTTCAGACTGAAACCTGGCATTCAGCCAGCTACAAACATTGCACATGCCAGTATTCTGGAACCGGGGGGGGGGGGGGGGGGGGCTTCGGAAGTTCCTGAGCAGTAGGAAGTGGGAAAAAAAAAAAAAAAACCTTGATTTTTTTTTTTTTTAATTGTTCGCAACAAAAAAAAAATAAAATTAAAAACACATTTTCTACACAGTAGGGCTGCACGATATTAGCAAAACTTGCAACATGCGATAAGGGTGTACAGTAACATTAATCCGATAATATTGCGATATTTGTCATTGACGTACAGAAATGCCAATTTCGTATAAAGAACTAGAAAAGCACCCTGAGAACGTAGATCTCTGCCCCCCCCCGATCACCACCAAAATGTAATCATTTCCAGATCTCCCCATTACCAACCTACCCTGAAAATGTCATCAAAATCCATCCATACGTTTTTGAGTTATATTGCTAACAAATAGACAAACAAACAAAGAAGCAAACAAACTGGGACAAACATAACCCCTTTGGCAGAGGTAAAAAACTTCCTTAACCCATAAAGACCCAGGGCTACATTTGTGTCAGTTCTGTATGAGTTTAGAACCTTTCACTATTTAGTCTCTTATTCTGCTCTATTTTGTATGTTTAAGTAACAATTTGGTGTTTTTCTATTTGATTTATTGATCCTGTAGTTGTCCATAAAAGTTTGTATTGAAGTTGAGGGTTATTTAAAAAACAGAAAACTGAAAAGGTTACTCTTTTTTGTTTTTCAATAGGTCTTGAAAACAACAACAACTAAATGTGTCCATCCACTGTCCATTGGTCCAGTAGTGTTTGCATAAAGCTTCGTTACAAACAAACAAACCCACTCATAAACAATACCCATTTCCGCTTCAGAGGGCGGGGTAAATAAATGTAAAATATGATTAAACATCTTTGCGATGTGAATATTGCAACTTGATTTATTGCGATGACAATATATTTTTTGCAGTATATTGAACATCCCTACTACACAGTCACTTTTAAGGGCTTTATTTAAGTCAGTTTTAAGGAATTTATTTTTGCCTGAACTTCCACCATCATTAAATCTCTAATATGTGCTATCTGTGGGCGGAGCTAAACAGATGTGACGCTCCCTTCAGCATAAAACAAACAGGGTGTGGATCAAATTAATCAAATTAGATGAACATCATTATTAAATGTCTATTAAAGGTCTATATAAAGGTTAACAATAGGTGCTTTCATTGGCCTGAAGGATGGAGGATGTGAACGTACTGGAGCTTTGAAGCCCTGGTAGATCAGACCCAGGTACATGCGTGTCAGCTGTGAACGATAAGATCCACTCATTAACTGTGGACATGAACAAAGCCATTTCATTTGGCAATGTCAGCAATGGCAGGTAACAACTGGCAACACAAGACGAGGTGAACGTCTTCCAGTTGGCACCAGGACAATTCAAGCGCCTTGTTTCTGTACAGCAGAACTAGGCCTGATAACACTGGTCTACAAGTCAAATGCTTCCGGAATCAAACTAATGAAATGTTCCCACAGGTGTGTTAGTGATAAGGAAAGTCTTAAATACTGGTTGGCTAAGGTTTCCAACATAAGTCTGGGGTTAAAATATGAAATTCTTACACAGTAAATTTTGCAGTGTTAATTTGGAGAAAATGGGACCAAATACACTCTAGAAGAAGTTAAATAAACTCTCTAAGTGTTGATTTAACACTGCAATATTTACTGTGTAGAATAAAGGGGTGTCTTCCTTACTCTCAGAGTACTTTTCTAGTTGTTTTTAAAAAAAAAAAAATTGTTTAATTTTTTTACTAGTTCTGCAACCGAAAAAGAAATAGGCAGAAGCCAAGGCTTATTTGACCCGTCACATACAACCCATAGAATCACCAGCATATCACTAGTACAAGAAAAAAAAAACACAAGAAGAGAGAACACAAACGAAAATAACAAAACAATATTTTACTCTAAATTATGCATCTTAGTCACATCAAATATCAATCATTTTACATTGGGCTCCTTCACTTGCCTTTCAATTTACAATTCTATTGTGTACATGTACATCTACCAGTATATGTGTGGAATAACACAACATTATATATATTAAAATTATGAACTAACCAGCACTAATGTAATTTGTTTTATGATTCATCTGATTAAAGTTTGTAAGGTTTAGCACATTTAATGTCTGAGGAAGATACTTTCTTAAAAAAACTGTAGAGCAGTGTAGGTGATAGATAGATAGATAGATAGATAGATAGATAGATAGATAGACAGACAGACAGACAGACAGACAGACAGACAGACAGACAGACAGACAGACAGACAGACAGACAGACAGACAGACAGATAGATAGATAGATAGATAGATAGATAGATAGATAGATAGATAGATAGATAGATAGATAGATAGATAGATAGATAGATAGAT
The DNA here is from genome assembly GCA_020466265.1 of Siphamia tubifer. NCBI lineage: Eukaryota > Metazoa > Chordata > Actinopteri > Kurtiformes > Apogonidae > Siphamia > Siphamia tubifer. The sequence continues at coordinate 9,623,163 of CM035793.1, forward strand.
AGATAGATAGATGTGTAAAATGTTTCAAATATCTTCTGCAGACTGTAATGACTGTGCATAGACCTTATAAAAAAACACAATAATCAATTATAGTTCCATAAAAGTGCATTCAGTGAATAAATAAAACCTTAAAAACCATGACACAAGGATAATAATCTCTGGCTTTTCATTTCTTTCGTGACTCTTAAGTGGCCCGCATGAGGTCAATGGTAAATTAAAAGATAATGTAAATATATGTCATGGTAATAGATAAAACCAATACAATGGCACCTCTTTTATATTTTAAAGCTGATGTTAAATTAGATAAGATAAGATCTTTATTTGTCACATACACAGTTACACACAGTGAAATGTGTTTTTGTGGTAGATAGTGCTAATGTGAGCGTAGACTGATTCTAGTGCAGGAATGTCCAAACTGTTCCACAAAGGGACGGTGTGGCTGCAGGTTTTTGTTCCAACCAAGGAAGAGTTCACAGTTTGACCAATGGACGCTGGTGTTCTGCTGCTGCTGTTGGAACAAAAACCTGCAGCCACAATGGAATAGTTTGGACATGCCTGTTGTAGGGGAAACGTTAGCCACACTGTAAAACCAAATGTTCAGAATAATTAAATATATTAAATTGTGAATATTCAAAGTTTCAGAAATAATACTACGAAGTCAAATGTTGTTCTTTTTAAGTACTTCCAAGTAGTATTTTTTTTATTAAGGGGAACTATTATGGATATAAGTGAACATAACTTAAAAACATAGATGAGTTACAACTTAGTGGAATTAAGTCATTAAATGCTGAGAATAATATTGTACTGTTATTTCTATTGTTTCAAATAAGGATGATTGAACAAAATAAACTTAACTGATGTAGTAGATGATGAAACCAAATAACCACCAATATCTATCACACCAAAAAAATTACAATCAAAAAACAGAATTTTAAAGACAATGGAAAAATTATGAACTTTTGAATTCTGACCTTATTGAAATTCAGAAATAACATAACATAACGTTTTTTTAACACGAAGTGCAAAGTGTGCGTAAGAAGTGCATCTGGATAACGGAGGGTTAAGAAAAGATTGTAGGTAGTCCTGGGCTTTCAGGTACATGTTTTTGACCTCACTTAACTAATCTATTTTTTTCAGAGTCCTTCTCAAATGTCCTGGAAATTGTGCAAAAAGCTTTTTTTTTTTTTTTGCAGTGTGCACAGGTGGGGTGGGGACCCCTGGGATTTGTTGCCCGCAGCGCCAAGAGATTCTAGCCACGGCCCTGTTTATATCCATGCATGTGCTTCCACTGACCAACAGGTGGCCTTCCGCTGCCGTTCCGTTAGCAGAGTTTTTATTGATTTATTTAGTGGTTTATGTTGCATCGTACACATGTTCAGACGTACAAACACAGTAAAATATGGAGCGAGCTGCCCTTTCCTGTCCCCATGTGTCTCTACCCATAAACCCCTGCTGTTAACCTTCGCAGTCCATTAACATCACAACACATGCGGTCACACTGATGCATGTCCGCACGCCGTTTTTGGCTGTTTTATTTTATGTTCACACACACACACACACACATACATATATATATATATATATATATATATATATATACAGGTGATTTTCAGGGTGTGTGCTAGTATCCGACAGCCCCGCCCTCTAATAACAGCAGAAGAAAGTGGAGCAGAAAAATGCTGAGCAGGGTTTTTAAAATGTACGTCTGTGTGTGTGTGTGTGTGAAACAGAGGGTCACCTTGTGCCCTAGATCAGTAGGATTCTCTGATATCTGCTATTAGTCACACACACACACACACACACACACACACACACACACTGGCTTCCATGTCTCATGAGGACCTACTTCATAATTATCACTTGCAGGTAAAGTAGCCATTGGGTAGTGAACAAAAACATTCTTTATATAACATTTTTATTAATGTTTTTTTATAAGTTTTTTAGGGATGGCAAATTTCATAAAAAATCTTGACCAATCACTGAGCCTACTTAACTGGTTGAAGTCAGTCACTTGCTTTTCCGGCTCTCTCACACACACACAGCCATTACGCACCGCAGCACTTCAGTCACTTTAGTCGAGCGATGTTATGTTAAAAGCTCATTTTAAACCGTCACACTTAGAGAAAACATTAGATGTTCCAGTAAATTCTGCTGCTGAATATGATGGAGAACCTTAGTGATGTCCACCAGCCTGCGTCAGTTCTGCACAAACTGTTTTTGCAGTAGTCCACCCGTCATGTCATTTTCAGTCGGTCTGTCAGATGGATAACACAACTCATTCATCGCTCTTTGGTTTCATGGTGGTAACTTGCTGTTCCAGTCTCTAGCTGCTAGCTCTAGCAGGTCTATTACCTCACATCAGCTTTGTGTTTTGTTTTGGTTTTGAGCAAACGTTCTAATCTGATGTGAAATAGTCATACCACATCGATTAATTAAGCTCTGCGTTTGCTATAATTAAAGTCTGTTTTGTAGCCTTTTGCTAATTCTCAAATTCATCATTTTTAAAGATATGCTATGGAGAAACCTACACTACAATCCAAAAGAGTTTGTGCAGTGGAATTACTGATTTATATATATATATATATATATATATATATATATATATATATATATATTTATTTTTTTAACCTAAGACATAAAATTATGACCAGACAACGTTGATATGCAGTTACGATTGGTCAAACGGTCATTGGTTAACATCCCTAATATCTGTGCTTTTATTTTCTCACTTTGTAAAACCTTTAGCCTATTTAGTCTATTTGGACATCAGATGGAAATTAGCAATTGTGCGATAATCTGTCAAGAGAAATATAAAAATATAATCTATATAATCTATATATAATCTTAAAATTCAAAAATTACAAAAATACAAAAATGTTAATTTAAAACTATTTGTGTATGAAAAATAAATACAATAAATATTTAGAAAAACCCTTTGAAAAACATGTTTCGCTTTGTACCTGTTTCCCTCATGCTTTATGAGGACTTCCATAAAAAAACAAATGACTGTGTTTGTAGGGGGCATTATTTGGATACATTTGCATACTTCACACAAATGTATATTTTACTTGTGGGGACCTACATTTGTATTAAACCCTTATGGGGACCTGAACTTTGGTCACCCATTAACTATATTATAGAGGTTTCACTTTATCCTCCTGAGACCCAGCAATGTGTTTCTGTCCGTAGTGGACACGAGTTCCACAGCTGTACTTCAAATATATAAATAAATATATAAATAAATAAAACTCCACTTAAAAGGACATTATATTCAAAAGATTATAAAACTGTATCTGAAAAAAACTGGTCCTATAGGTTGAAAATCTGTACTTATTGGGTCTCAGGAAGAGATGACCTGAAAACAAAGTCGCTCAATAATTGCACATTTTAATTTTCTTTGATATTTAATTGAGCGTTCTATAAATATGTAGCATCACAGAAATGGAATCAACCGTAACATGTTTGAAAATGAAGCTCTTGTGAAAGGCGTACGCTGCTCAACCCCTTCATGTAATTTCTTCTACGACAGTTTGTCATGTGTTCAACACGGCAGAAAATGACCTTTTTAATTTAAATGTTATCTGTGTTTTAGTCATAAATTACTCTCAGTAAATTCTACTCTTTTGTCATTAAATGCAAACATGAACAAGTGGTTCCAGGCACAACAACCCCCCCACACACACACACCTCACAAATGTTTTTGCTCTTCATGGACAAAGACCTAACAACTACCTCTAACAACGAAGTCTCCTAGACTCTAAGAAAGATTATGGCTTTGACCTTTCAAGGTCACTCAAGGTCAAAGGTCATGATGCCATTTTGAAGCCCAAGCCAGGTTTCCTGTCTGTCAATAATAGTAACTAAGGTTGTGTTACTACAAACTTCCACACTGATACTATTCATACTCCATATCAGACAGTACGCAAAACGTTCACACTGTAGCGTACTAAATGATAACCCACAATTCATTGTGCTCCTATTTGAGCTAAAATGGACAGGGTAAAGCTGATTTCACTTGAGCTCTAAACTCTTTAAGTACATCAGTTTATTGATTTCTTAAAAATAAATCAAACAAGAAAATGCCTCTTTCGATGCTGAATGTGGCGTTCATTTGTCTAAATACCACCTATTTACAGTTTTGTTTAGAAGAATATGGAGAAATGCTAGCTAGCCGTAGTGAGCAACGCACTTCCCGTTATTTCCACAAAATAAAACACCTCTTTCCCTTTCTGATATGAAAAACCACACTAAAAAAATCTGGGCTTTTACTTTGTAAACAAGAAGCAAATCTACACCCAAACTACTAACTTGACACCAGCATCCATTTTTACACGCTGTCTAACGGGGCTCTGTATAGTGTTTCATTTGTGTCAATGAGGTCAAAGAAAAAGCAAAAAAATATCAATTCAAAATACCAAATAAAAAATCAAACAAACAAAAAAAAAATTCAAATGAATAATATAAAAACTGTAATGAAAAAAATTAGCAGATGGTGTAAAATATTTGCCTTCACATCTTTCTCAGTGTTGGTTGCTGCCGTTTTACTTGATTACTACGACCTCAGCCTTCTCGTTTGTGCTCCTTGACTTTTTGATTGTGGTTTTGACGCAAACGTGGCTGGTGGGTTGGTTTCCTTAGGTGGATTAGTATTGGTTAATTTATGTTTAACAGACAGTATGATGTCATGACCTCCGCTCCGGTGACCTTTCCCCCAGTCATTTCCACACTCACCTGGTCCCGCACTGCGCAGCTGGAAGCCGTTCCTCATCTGTGGCTATAAAGGCAGTAAGGCTTGCAGTTGCCAGTGCGGGACCATTCAGTAATGTCACCTCCATAACCCGGACAACTTTCACCATCTCCTCAATCACCATAACCCGGACATTCATCATCACCACGGACTCTGGCCGTTTGCTCCCAGGTTTTGTCTGTCTTGTCTTTACGTTTCTTAGTTTTGTTATTAAATTATTTTTCCCTTCAGTACTGTGCAATGGAGTCCTCCTTCACCTCACCCCGATCCTGACAGAATGGTCCTGCCAACCATCTGGACTCCGCCAGTGCTGAAGGGACTCTTTTTGTTTTAGTTTTCCCCGGTCTGTTAAATGGTAAATGGACTGCATTTATATAGCGCTTTTCCACCTTCATGGTACTCAAAGCGCTTTACATTAGCCTCTCATTCACCCATTCACACACACACTCATACACCAGTAGGTTTCTAAGGTCTATGGTAAGTCCTACTGGGGGCCTAAGCTGAGTTCAGTGTCTTGCCCAAGGACACTTCGACATGTGGACAGCCAGAGCTGGGACGTGAACCGCCAACCTCTCGGTCATTGGGCGACCCACTCTACCAACTGAGCCACAGCCGCCCTGTTCTGTCTAAAGTCTGTCCAGTCTTGCGTTCTGTCCCGTTCTGTGTATCTGCCCAGCGTTCTGTGTCTCTGCCCAGCGTTCTGTGTCTCTGCCCAAGGTTCTGTGAATCTGCCCAGCGTTCTGTGTATCTGCCCAACGTTCTGTGTATCTGCTCAACGTTCTGTGTATCTGCTCAACGTTCTGTGTATCTGCCCAATGTTCTGTGTCTCTTCCTAGCGTTCTGTGTTTCTTCCTAGCGTTCTGTGTCTCTTCCTAGCGTTCTGTGTCTCCTCCTAGCGTTCTGTGTCTCTTCCTAGTGTTCTGTGTCTCTTCCTAAGCATTCTGTGTCTCTGGCTAAGCGTTCTGTGTTTCTGGCTTAGCGTTTTGTGTTTCTGGCTTAGCGTTCTGTGTTTTTGGCTTAGCGTTCCGAGTTTCTGGCTTAGCGTTCCGAGTTTCTGGCTAGCGTTCCGAGTTTCTGGCTAGCGTTCCAAGTTTCTGGCTATTGTCTTTTCGTCTCTTTGGTCTTTTTCGTCTCTTTGGTCTTTTTCGTCTGTCGTTGGTCTTTTTTGTCTCGTTGGTCTTTTTCGTCTGTCGTTGGTCTTTTTCGTCTGTCGTTGGTCTTGTTCGTCTGTCGTTGGTCTTTTTCGTCTGTCGTTGGTCTTTTTCATCTGTCGTTGGTCTTTTCGTCTGTCGTTGGTCTTTGGTCTTGGTTTGTTTTAGTCTGTCATTGGTCTTTTCTGTCTGTGGCTGTCCCTACCTGTTGCCCGTTGCTGGCTTCTGTCCCCTGTCCCTGCCTGTTGCCCGTTGCTGGCTTCTGTCCCCTGTCCCTGCCTGTTGCCCGTTGCTGGCTTCTGTCCCCTGTCCCTGCCTGTTGCCCGTTGCTGGCTTCTGTCCCCTGTCCCTGCCTGTTGCCCGTTGCTGGCTTCTGTCCCCTTTCCCTGCCTGTTGCCCATTGCTGGCTTCTGTCCCCTGTCCCTGCCTGTTGCCCGTTGCTGGCTTCTGTCCCCTGTCCCTGCCTGTTGCCCGTTGCTGGCTTCTGTCCCCTTTCCCTGCCTGTTGCCCGTTTATGGCTGCCTGTTACCTGTCTCTTCCCGTCTCTGCCTGTTGCTTTTCTCCCCCTTGGATTTCTCCTCTCTTCCTTACCCCGGGCCTGTTCGTCGTGTCTGGCCGGGTTTCGCCCCGGACCTTTTTGCCGTGTCTGGCCGGGTTTCGCCCCGGACCTTTTTGCCGGGTTTCGCCCCAGACCATTTTGCCGTGTCTGGCCGGGTTTCGCCCCGGACCTTTTTGCCTTGTCTGGCTGGGTTTCGCCCCGGACCTTTTCCCCGTGTTCGACCCGGTATCGCCCCGAACCTGCTTGCGGTGTTTGGGTCGGTATCGCCCCGGACCTGTTCCCTTGTTGCCCCCGTGTCGGCCTGGTCCTTCTGTTTCCTCGTTTTGTCCCGTCTGTGTTTAGTGCCTTGTCTCTGTTCCTTTTTGTCGCCCCTGCCAGAGTCCGTGGTGACCCCACGCAATCAGTTTTGCTCCTGCTACCACCCCAGACCACTCTTTCCACACCGCCCTGCCCAGAGGGATTCCAAACTGCTCTGCCCAGAGGGTACTCTGCCCATGGGGTTTCCACACCGCCCTGCCCAGAGGGATTCCACACCACTCTGCCTAGAGAGTACTCCGCCCAGGGGGTTTCCACACCACCCTGCACAGAAGGATTCCACACCGCTCTCCCGAGAGGGTACTCCGCCCAGAGGGATTCCGCACCGCCCTGCCCAGAGCGATTCCACACCGCTCTGCCCAGAGGGTACTCCAACCAGGGGGTTTCCATGCCGCCCTGCCTGGAGAAATACTACTTAAGATTTTTTTTGAGCTCTGGACAATGGGGGGGGGGGTCTTTGTTTTTTAGGGCCGTCAGGAGCCGCCCCTTAGGGGGGGGGGTACCGTCATGACCTCCGCTCCGGTGACCTTTCCCCCAGTCATTTCCACACTCACCTGGTCCCGCACTGCGCAGCTGCAAGCCGTTCCTCATCTGTGGCTATAAAAGCAGTAAGGCTTGCAGTTGCCAGTGCGGGACCATTCAGTATTGTCACCTCCATAACCCGGACAACTTTCACCATCTCCTCAATCGCCATAACCCGGACATTCATCATCACAACGGACTCTGGTCGTTTGTTCCCAGGTTTTGTCTGTCTTGTCTTTATGTTTCTTAGTTTTGTTATTAAACTATTTTTCTCTTCAGTACTGTGCAATGGAGTCCTCCTTCACCTCACCCCGATCCTGACAGCTCTGGCCACAACAGCTACGCTTACTTAGCTGTCCGTCAAAAAAAATAAACCAATAGTAATTCAGCAAAGGAAAACCCACTCCCACCAGCCATGTTTGCGTCAAAACCACAATTTTAAGAAATTTTTTAAAAAAAGTTGCAAGTGCAGTTTTTTATAACCTTCTCAAAATGTAATAACTTATTATGTAATATGGCAAAATGTATTACTTAATGTGTAGGGACAGTTTGTTACACAATTAATGAAAAAAGCTATTACATTTTGGACGTTTATTACAAAATGCACAGTTATTATAAAATCTGGCTCAAAACAAACACACAAACAAACAAATCAAATAATCAAATTACCGTAAATTCCGGACTATAAGCCGCTACTTTTTTCCCAAACTTTCAACCTTGCGGCTTTTTCAGTGATGCGGCCAATTTATGTAATTTTCCTAACGGCCGCCAGAGGCGCTCGAGTAGAAAAGGTAAGATTTAGACCGGTGGAATATATGCGTCGAGGAAGACTGAATGAAAAAGGAGGGGCGGAACAAACGCGGGGTGACGGGTTTAAGTAGGAACGGTAAAGTTGACGGACAGGTGAAGAGGTGGTAAAAAGTTGCTTAAAGAAAAACCCGCGGCGGTGTGTGAGAGAAGACAGAGGCTCGACCAGACCCTGTGGATTATTTTTGCACGTTGGCACGGAGGAGTTTGACCTGAACTCTCTGCGAAAGATTAAAATTATCGCTGACTCTGCGATAGATGAGGCGAGGCGGCGACCAGCCACCTGTTTGTGGATGCGCCGGACAATAGTGGATATATATTTTTCCCTCCCATACCTTTGGAAATATACACTTTTTTTTCCTTGGATTACTTTCAACGGGACCCGGACTCTGCAGGCCTGCATCAAACCTTAAGTATCATTTTCCGTTCATTTTGCCGGCTGTGATTTTTGGACTGTGGATTTTAATGAAGGGCATTTAGTTTCATTCGCGGGACTTGAAGTCGGGTTTGGGTTAATTTTGTGTTTGTGTTACATGTTTTAATGTGGGCACATGCGGCTTATATACAGGTGCGGCTTGTGTATGTACAAAATCGGTTTTCCTCTTAGAATGAGGTGGGTGCGGCTAATAATCAGGTGCGCTCTATAGTCCGGAAATTACGGTAAATATTTTAACCACCTATAGGTAATTTATTCATGATACTTTACATCATTTTGTGTCTGTGCTCAAACAATGATGTTAATATATAACTACAATTAATGTAATTTATAGTAATTCTAGCTCTAAATAAAAAGCTTAGGTTAAGGTCAACTTGGTTGGAAGGTTTATTTGTATCACGCAATTCATACACAAGGTAATTCACAGTGCTTTACAAAAATAGAAAAGAGATAGGTTAAACCAGGAATTTTCTACAGCGTAACGTTAACCAGGATGGCCCGACACTACGCACATGCGCAATAGCCTTCATTAAATCTCGCGAGCGGCACAAATGCTCGTGATTTAGATCACAAAATGATCTAATTAAAATTTCGATTCACATACTACGATCCAATTCAGGGTGATTCTTAAAAATTCAATTCGATTCAAACCGATTTTATCCAGTTTGATTCAATACAAAATGACAATTTAACCACAAGGAAAAAGAAACACAAATATAATTTCAAAACTGTATCCTTTTGTTTAGTTATTCTCACAGAGACAATAGAGCAGGAACTACTGAACATACATTCACATAACATGAACTGAAGTCTTTACAGTATACCTGTAGATAACTGATATTAATGATGATATACCTGTAGATAACTGATATTAATGACAATATACCTGTAGATAACTGATATTAATGATATACCTGTAGATAACTGATATTAATGACAATTTACCTGTAGATAACTGATATTAATGATGATATACCTGTAGATAACTGATATTAATGACAATATACCTGTAGATGACTGATATTAATGACAATATACCTGTAGATAACTGATATTAATGACAATATACCTGTAGATAACTGATATTAATGATAATAAACCTGTACATAACTGATATTAATGACAATATACCTGTACATAACTGATATAAATGACAATACACCTGTAGATAACTGATATTAATGACAATAAACCTGTAGATACCTGATATTAATGATGATATACCTGTAGATAATTTGTATTAGTGAAATATGAAACGAGTCATCAGGTGTTTCTACTTTAACAGGTTTGTGAAACTCTGCTCATTTTAAAATACAAAACTGACTTTCCCTCATAAAAAAAAAGATAAAAATGTCATGAAGTTTAATTATTCCTGCAAATGTGAGAATACACCGAGCATAACAGTGAGGTTCGACATAAAATACAGTTTTTTACTGTATTTTTTTTTTTAGGAAAATCAAATGAACAACATGATCTATCTAAGAACACTAATGCCACTGAAACTATATCCACTGATTAGATAAAAACTCTCTGTGATGCTCCACTGGTGTCTGGGTTACAGAGGTATTTTTAAAGATGTGACAGCAGTGGGAGGTGTGATTGTCTCTTCCACCACTGGAGTGGGTTAGGGGTTAGGGTTAGGGAATCATCTATTTTCAGGTAAAGTCAACTCAACAGCCAAACAAGACTTAATTAGTGATTAATATTCTAACTGGGAGTCATGTGACACAGAAGTACCGCTGTTACGGGATCCCACCAAACCCATACCTGCGTACATTAAACCAGTAAAGTGACTTTTTCTCTACCCAGACTCTCACTGTTCAGCTTTATTTTCTGTTAAACCACACACTTTACATGTTCACGCTTAAGAGAAGACGTACGATGTGTGTTCGTGTGTGTTAAGTCTCGTCCTGTGTTTTTTTTTAAATTTGTGAGTGGATATAAAGCTTCCTTCAAAATAAAAGGATTCGGCTGTGTGGATCAACCAACCATGAATATGCTTTTACTTTGTCTCTTCTGTGTCTGCTACCATTATCTTTTACTGTACTCCTGCCCATACCTCCAAATACAACGCTTAGAAGCTAGTTTTAACGTGTGTACATTTCTTTAAAATACCTTGAAAGGCAGCGTAACATTATGTTACACTGAAATGTGCTGGTGAGAACCCTGAATTACTGTTAAAATACAATGAAGGAAACATAAATGTCAGTCAGTCAGTTCTTAGCAGGAACATTACCATTAGCATAGCATACATTAGAAGCAGTGGGCTACCATTAAAAGAACTAGGGGACCAACTCAAAACACTTCATCATTCATACATTGGGCAGTGGCAAATCAACCTATATGTAAACGTTTCTAATAGGATGGAAAATGACAGGACTCAGAAGAAAGTCCTGCTGTTCTTTGTTCACCTTAACTCTCTTGCTGTGAGGTGGAAACAGTCACTGATATGCCACTGTGTCACCAATGGTCGCAAGCTGGGATTTGACTGTGACACAAAAAATGCTGGAATTTGTTCTTTCAACTGCTGCCACGACAGAACATAAAGGTGAACAATTATTTCATAAAACCCACATTATCCTCAATAGGGTCACATGGGTCACTGGGATCCTGACATTTTAGCCAATTATAGGCCTATATCCAATTTGCCCTTCCTGTCAAAGGTTTTAGAACGAGTAATAGTTAAACAGCTGTGCCAATTCCTGCAGGATAATAGTTTATTTGAACAGTTTCAGTCTGGCTTTTGTGCCCATCATAGCACTGAAACAGCGTTAGTTAAAGTTACTAATGACTTATTATTAGCCGCTGACATCAGATTAATATCGGTCCTGGTGTTATTAGACCTTAGTGCAGCCTTTGACACCATTGACCACAGTATCTTAGTGCACAGATTAGAATGTGAGATAGGTATTAGAGGAGCAGCCCTCTGCTGGTTTAAATCATATTTATCTGATCGCTACCAATTTGTTCACGTCAATCAACAATCATCGCAGTCCTCCAGAGTTAATTATGGCGTGCCCCAAGGGTCAGTCCTTGGGCCTATTTTGTTTACACTATATATGCTCCCTTTAGGTAACATCATTAAAAATCATGGTATTAATTTTCATTGTTATGCGGATGACACACAGCTATATTTATCGATTAAACCTGATCAGACCAGGCAAATAGATAAACTAAGTACATGTGTCCAAGACATAAAGACTTGGATGAGTGCCAATTATCTTTTATTGAACCCTGAAAAAACTGAAGTCGTTATAATTGGTCCTAAAAATGCGAGAGACTCCCTACCTGACCACATAGTTACTCTGGACAGCTTAGGTGTAACACCCAGTGCCACAGTTAAAAATTTAGGAGTTTTATTTGATCCAGATCTTTCATTCAAAATGCACATTAACCAAACTTGCAGAACAGCCTTCTTTCACCTGCGCAACATAGCCAAAATTAGGAATATTCTGTCTAAAACGACTGCAGAAAAATTAATTCATGCATTTGTTACATCACGATTAGATTATTGTAACTCCCTACTTGTAGCGTGTCCTAAATATTCCCTAAAAAGCTTGCAACTGGTTCAAAATGCAGCAGCAAGATTATTAACAGGATCTAATAGAAGAGAACACATCACCCCTGTGCTCCAAACCCTTCATTGGCTACCAGTTGAGTCTAGAATTGAATTTAAAATTCTCCTCCTTACATATAAAGCCATTAATGGTATGGGCCCCTCTTATCTTAAAGATGATCTGGTTCCGTACCAACCCAATAGAACCCTTCGTTCTCAGAATGCAGGTTTATTGAAAGTTCCTAAGGTTTCTAAAAGTACAGTAGGAGCTAGAGCCTTTAGTTATCAGGCCCCTGTCTTATGGAATCAGCTTCCCTTTAATATTAAAGATGCCAACACAGTCTCTACATTTAAAATCAGGCTTAAAACATTCCTGTTCAAGAAAGCCTATGATCAGGTTAGTTAAAAAATTATGTGGTGTATGAGTCACAGTTCAGTTTAGACTGCCCTAGGAGCTAGAATGCTGGGGAAGTACAGTACACTGAGTTCCTTCCTTCTTCTCTTTCTCTCCCTCACACCTGTTTCTGTAACTTTTACAACCTATCTTTCATACCAAGTCTGTTCATGACTAGTCACCTGGAAATGGGTCTAGTAGTTTTGGAGTAACAGTTGACAGACACAAAAAAAGAAAACACTAAACCGTACTCCTCTCCTCTGGTGGGGGGTGGTGGGTGGTGGTGGGGGGGTACTAAACCTCTCACCCCCTCCACACACACACACATTTTTTCTCCTTCCAAATTTCATTCATCCCATGTCTCTTACCCTCCCGCCCCGTGTGTGGTTGGTGTTTCAGTGGAGGTGGAGAGGCAGAGGATAGATGGGAAGATGGTAGACAGAGACAGGGGGAGGGAGGGGGGGGGGGTGTATTTAATCAATTATGTTCTCTTGCTCCCTCTGGCATCTCTCCACTGGATCTTCTCTGTCTTCCACAAAACACTCACATTCCATTTCTGTCTCACTATGACTTTTTTCTTTTTTTTTTTTCCATCTGCTCTGTTTGCTAAAGAGAACGACGGAAACACAAGGGTTTCACCATATGATTGTATGGTTCATTTTTAATCCTTACACTGAAAAAAAAATCTTACTGTGACCTTAAGTGTATTAGTTTCATTTCTAATTTAAGATTAAAATCAGACAGTATCACCTCCAGAGGAACTTTTCAGTCACGTAGAACAGGGGTCTCCAAACTATTCCACAAAAAGCTTTTGTTCCAAACAAGCAGCAGCACACCAGACTTGAATCAATTAATCAACTGATCTCCGTCTTCAGAGAGTCGATTGGTCAAACTTTGAACTCTTTGGTTCGTTGGAACAAAAACCTGCAGCCACACCGGCCCTTTGTGGAATAGTTTGGAGACCCCTGACGTAGAAGAACTGATTTATAGACAATAGATCTATAAGCAAACTGATTAAAGAAATCTGAAAAAGATAATTATTATTAATAATAATAATAAATATAGAACCAATCCAAAAAATCCTTTAATAATAAAATAATAAATACAATTTTGAATTAAGCAAAACTCAATCTTGAATCAAAATCTTGAACTAAACCAAAACGATCTTGAATTGAGCAAAAAAATAAAATAAAATAGAATTTAGTCCAAAACATTAGGCAAAAAGAAAATTGGGAATTAAACAAAACAAAATCTTGAATGAAATGATTGAAAGAAAATTGTTGAATTAAACAAAAAGAACATTTTTATTTTTGCAAAACAATAAAGTAATAATAACAACTAAAAATTATCACGGTATTATTTTTTTTTTCCAGCGTAATTTTCCCCCCCCCCTAATTTAAGTGATGAATTAAGCAAAAATAAATGTTTAAACAATTATATAGAATAAATAAACAAATAAATCCACCAGTTGAACCAGTTAAACTGATCTCGTTCAGATTAGTTCAATCACATTAGATCCAGATCTATTGTCTATAAAGCAGTTTTTCTATCTGACTGAAAAGTTCCTAATCTCATCACACATGTAAAAATAGAAATGAAACTAATCCACTTGTTCACAGTGATATATATTTTTTTTACAGTGTATTTAAAAGCATCTCTCCAGAGTAGCTTTGACTGTGTCTAAAGTGTGCTGGTGCAGTCATGTCCTGCTGGAGCTGGTCTGAGGAGCAGCTGTAATAGTACTAGACTGTTCTGAAGGGCTTTTAGAACATACACTCTTTAACTGTGGCAGACAGCAGCCATCAGCTCACATGAATGATTTAATAATGCACTACAAATTGTTCACATGGGGAATATCAACTGGCTTCTGTGGAGCTCAGGTTGGTCTGACTTTAACTCTGATCAGATATTTGGACTAGAAATCATACAAATACACTTACAGTTTGATATTTGATGATTTCAGTGTGTGAACCAGCATCTGGCTGTAAGAGGACGTCTAATGTACCTTATTTTTCGGGCTATAAGTGAAAGTTTTTTGTTTTTTTCCCACATAGTTTGGCCGAGGATGCGACTCATACTCCGGAGAAAAGGTGGGCAAAGTAGTAATAATAATGGATTAGATTTAGGCTCCATTTATACGGAGATGATGAAAACAGAAGACGCAAAAGTGGCGCCTTGTCTTCAGTTTTTTCATCCTAATTTAGACAAGTGTATTCAAGAGGAAATCCTTGTTTATACGAAGATGCAACAGTAGGCGAAATACGAGTGGATATGCATGCCAGGCCGGCTATGTCCTTTCCTGTTTTTGACGTATGTAATTCTACACCCGTCGTTGTTCGGCTACAGTATGCGTGTAATGTCTATACAATAGCTGAAACGACTCCTGTACATTTACTAGAGTTGCTAGTGCTAATGCTAATGCTAATGCTAGTGCAGCTGGAAGATCTGTGGGATCGAGGTTGTCCAACATGTTTTTTAAATGACGCACGCAACATGAACATGGGCGTTTCTTTCCATTTAAACAGAGACAAGACCCAGTACGTCTTCAATACACCCAATTCTGGAAGGATTTGTGCGTATTCACACCCTAATGATGTCAGCTTCATGTAAATGAAAGGCACTTCTAATAAAATATACTGTCTTTATTTAGTCGCAATCGTCCTCGTGTAAATGGCCCCTTATATAGTGCTTTACAAGGCACCCAAAACACTTTACATTATTGATTAATTATTTATTCACTCTCACATGCTCCCTCTGGTGGTGGTAAACTACATATGTATCCACAGTTGCCCTACATGTTTAATCTACATGTTTAAAATGTTAAATCTACATGTTTAAAATGTTAAATCTATATGTTTGAAATGTTAAATCTACATGTTTAAAATGTTAAATCTACATGTTTAAAATGTTAAATCTACATGTTTAAAATGTTAAATCTATATGTTTAAAATGTTAAATCTACATGTTTAAAATGTTAAGTCTACATGTTTAAAATGTTGAATCTATATGTTTGAAATGTTAAATATACATGCTTAAAATGTTAAATCTATATGTTTGAAATGTTAAATCTACATGTTTAAAATGTTAAATCTATATGTTTGAAATGTTAAATCTATATGTTTAAAATGTTAAATCTATATGTTTAAAATGTTAAATCTATATGTTTGAAATGTTAAATCTACATGTTTAAAATGTTAAGTCTATATGTTTAAAATGTTAAATCTACATGTTTAAAATGTTACATATACATTTAAAGTGTTAAATGTTATGTTGTTAATGCTGTTTGGTTCCATTAGAAATGCTTGTGCATGTATTACCCATATATGTGTGAGCCATATTAAAACAGTGCTATGATTAAAGACGTCCCCATCAGAAGGTTATTAATGTCCTTGTGCCTTAAATGGAGTTTTGGATTTGAGTTTGGTGGGAGTTTACTTTGGAAACCTGTGATTTTTCATCGCCTTCTGCCTTTGCTTGAGCTTCGAACGGCTGAATTAAAAAGCCAACAGCACCTTTCATCATGAGATTTATTTCACCCTCTCTGGTGCAAAATGCAATTGTCGTCCAATATTTCTGTTCAGTCTGACTGTGGATATTCTGCTGGAGGAGTTTAATCTGCCACATGACATCCTGCTCTCAAAGAAAGATGAAGACAAGGCCACACAACAGATCAACATGTGAGGAAGTTAAGAGCATCACCTGATGTCTGATGGATGACTGCTGGATCACATGACCATACTGCTGGATCACACGACCATACTGCTGGATCACATGACCATACTGTTGGATCACATGACCATACTGCTGGATCACATGACCACAGAGCTGGATCACATGACCAAACTGCTGGATCACATGACCACATTGCTGGATCACATCACCATACTGCTGGATCACATGACCATACTGCTTGATCACATGACCATACTGTTGGATCACATGACCAAACTGCTGGATCACATGACCATACTGCTGAATCACATGACCACACAGCTGGATCACATGACCAAACTGCTGGATCACATGACCACATTGCTGGATCACATGACCATACTGCGGGATCACATGACCACATTGCTGGATCACATGACCACAGTGCTGGATCACATTACCAAACTGCTGGATCACATGACCATACTGCTGGATCACATGACCATACTGCTGGATCACATGACCACACTGCTGGATCACATGACCACACTGCTGAATCACATGACCATACTGCTGGATCACATGACTATACTGCTAGATCACATGGCCATACTGCTGGATCACATGACCATACTGCTGGATCACATGACCATACTGCTAAATCACATGACCAAACTATCCCACACCTTAAAAACCCCTGTCATGGGCTGTGTCTGAAATCGCCCACTCACTCCCTACATATGGAAATAAATGTAGTGTTCTACATAGTGAACTCAATTGAAAAGTTTTCGGACACTACTATGGCGCTGCTTCATCGCTTTGTTAAACAGCTCTTGTCTGGAGCCTGTCATCCAACAGGCAGAGTTAACATTCACTGTTACTGAACAGCTCCTGTCGCTCTGCCGGTATGACGTCCAATCTCAGTCTATCCATGTTTCTTTTAATCAAAAATCTCTCCGTTCTTTGGCCATTTTTTGACTCGTGCAATGCATGATGGGACATAGTGCTTTGGTTAGTGACCATTGATGTCCACTACATTTCATGGTGAATTGTGGGATACATTGAGTGCACCAGAGTCCTGCACGGTTCTGATTTTGACAAACCGCAACCGCCCGTACCCGTCATGTTCAAACCCGTATCCGACCCGTTTTCCGACGAAAAAAAAATTACAAATCCGCACCCGAACCGACCCGCTATAAATGAACCCGATATCCGACCCGAACCCGGAAGAAAATGTCAGCTTAAATACAAAATGCATTGCCACGACTATACTGAACAGTGACATAGCCAAGGCAGAGACAAATAAAAATGTTGTTAAACAGTAGCAGACAAATAATAAACTCAAAAACTATTCTTATACGTGAGCTCGCGCGCGCGCGCACACACACACACACACACACACACACACACACACGCTTGAAAAATACATCAAGAAGGAAGCCGACAGGAGGCAGCTATACAAGTCCAAACTAAAGAACAGTTTTTAGCCTATGAACCGCAAATTAGACCCGCGATCACCCACGTCCGACCCGAACCGAACCCGTATCCGACACAGCACAACATTTTTCACCCGTTTCGTGAAAATCTGCGGTTCACCCACGGGTCACCCGCGGTTACCCGAACCCGTGCAGGACTCTGGAGTGCACTATATAGTGATTTTAAATAGTTCACAAAAGAGTCGGACAATATAGTGACTATAAAGGGGTTAGGGAGTGATTTCAGACACAGTCATAGTTCATTCAGACCGGTTGTTGGCGGAGCGTCATTCAGAACTGCAGTGGGCGGAGTCTTAAACATGAAGTGACTGTCAACTTTTATCCTGGTATAAGTGTGTGTGTGTGTGTGTGAGTGACACAGCATGCACACACACACACACACACACACACACACACTGCCCGTGACCGTACACAACACTACACTGCATGTAGACGCAAAGGACTTGTGTCTATGTGTGTGTGTGTGTGTGTGTGTGTGTGTGTACATGCGCTTACATGTGGCTGTTCATTAGACTGTAGAGAATGCTCCTTAATCAGGCAATCTGTCTTAATGCCACCTCTAATTAAGACAGGTGGGAACTGCATCACATACACACACACACACACACACACACACACACACACACACATAAATACACATTCATGCAGGACAGAGAGGTAGAGTTGGGAACATAGACGTAATTCGCATTTATAGAAACACACACACAGACACTGTGGGAGTGTTGTGCTGAATGTAGTCTAAGTGAAGCCATCATCAATCAGTACACACACACACACACACGCACACACAAGTCCTATGTGTGTATGTGTATTACATGTACGTGTACATGCACTGGAGTGTGTGTGTGTGTGTTTGTGTGTCTCTGCATGCTGTGTCACTCTCCATCAATCTCCAGTGGTCACACAGTCATCAGTGTTCACACCAGGGCCCTGCTCTTCCTCCTCCTCCTCCATCAGCCCTTCCTCCCTCTTTATCTCATCTAAATGTCTGTACTCCTCCTCCTGCTCCTCTTCGTCTTACAATTTAAGAGAACAGTCAAATACAAAGAGCGTCAGATTTGAAGTAGTACTAATAGTCTGAGAATAATGTCATCATTTAAAAACAGCTAATGCTAACACTATGCTAACACTAGCACGAGGCTAATGTTAACACTATGCTAACAGTAGCACAAGGCTAATGTTAACACTATGCTAACAGTAGCGCTAGGCTAATGCTAGCGCTAAGCTAACGCGTCATCCAGTGCAACACATTCAGTGCAGATATATTCACTTCATTATTGAGGCTGTTTGCTCATGAAAAATGAAACTACTCATTTTCATTAACCTTTTAAACCCTGACACTGACATGTTCTGAATGGATGGTTTAGTTTAAATATTTAGAAATATTTAACTGTTTTGTTTGTTTTTTTACTGTGTTTTGTTGATGGAATGTCAAAAAGTAACTGATTTAGAAAAAAGAAAGAGACAAAAAAGAAAAAGACAAAACTAAACCAACTAGAACTAAATTAAATATTTAAGTAATTTCTTCTTTTTTCATGGGGGGCATTTTTTTTTTTCAATTTTTGTGCATTTTCTTGGTTATTTGTTTATTTTTGTACAATAGTTAATTCCTTTCATTGAATTTTGAATTTTGTTCCATTTGTGTCTTACAATGTTCATGTTACTTATCACTTTGTCTGCTTTTGTTCATTTTGTTACTTGTATTATTCTTTTTTTTTTTTTTTTTTTACTGTGATCCAGGAATTAAAGGATTGGTTAATAAAAATAAAGGCTGATTAATCAAAATTAATCCAAAACAACCATGTGATTAATCTGATTAAAAGCTTGAATCATCTGACAGCACTAATAATTATTATTAAATTAGAGCAAACAAAGAAGGAAAGATACTATAACACTAAGTTTCAACTCAGACTGATGTTGTTTTTCCTTTTCTGAACCTTCTCCTCCTCTTCCTCCCTCTTCCTCCTCCTCCATTTGTCCTCATGTCTCCCTCCTTTCCTTTCTGTATCTCGTCATTTCTCAGGGGTTTTTTAGTCTGTTCACTCTTTCCTTACATTTCAAAGTCTCTTCAGTCATCAGACATTATAGTCGTGTGTGTGTGTGTGTGTGTGTGTGTGTGTGTGTGTGTGTGTGTGTGTGATAATCAGAGCACAGTCAATGACTAGAAAAGACAGAACCGAGGGAAGGGAAGGACATTAAAATGTACGTATTAAATCAGATTCATTCATCAATTGAACATAATTTAATAGAACAGTTGTTCACAGTTGTTTTGTTTCAAGTTCTTCAGTTGAAACTGTTGAAGGTGTTGAATAAACATGTTAATTACATATATAATTAAAAAATTTTTGAGCCTGCCTACTATACTGAGCCTTTTAGCCCCGCCCACCATACTGATACGATTGGCCCCACCCACTATACTGAGAGTAGGCCGGCTGTGGCTCAGGTGATAGAGCGGGTCGTCCAAAGATCTAAGGGTTGGCGGTTCGCGTCCCGGCTTTTGCTGTCCACGTGTCGAAGTGTCCTTTGGCAAGACACTGAACCCTCCCTTAGTCTCCCAGTAGGACTGACAGAACCTTAGAAACCTGCTGGTGTATGAATGTGTGTGAATGGGTGAATGTGAGGCTAATGTAAAACGCTTTGAACACCATGAAGGTGAAAAAGAACTATATAAGTGCAGAACATTTACCATTTATTAGCCATCCATCATA
Organism: Siphamia tubifer; assembly: GCA_020466265.1. NCBI lineage: Eukaryota > Metazoa > Chordata > Actinopteri > Kurtiformes > Apogonidae > Siphamia > Siphamia tubifer. The sequence goes on from CM035793.1 coordinate 9,643,505, forward strand.
CTGAGACCTTATAGCCCCACCCACCCCACCGAACCTATTAGCCCCGTCCACCATATTGACAATATTAGCCCCACCCACCCCACTGAACCTATTAGCCCCGCCCACCGCCAGCACATTAACATTAGTCGGAGGCGTTTGACGACATTTCGTACATGTTTTGGTTTGTTTCGTCATATGAACTGAACAGATTTATTTTAGCAACTTGCTTCTTTTGTGGAGGAGGAACTTCGACCTCAATTTATTTGCACACTATCACGACTTTCTTCTCATAAAAATAAAACAGCATTTTTCATGACGTTATGGGGTGCTTTTTAAAACTACAACTTTATTCTATAATATTGTGGGGGTCATTCTATTATTTTTGTTGAAGTGCTTTTATTTTTGTGACATAACACTAACATGCCACTGTACATCAAAGCCCAGTTGTCATGTAAATGAAGTTTGCTTTAAATTGCAATAATGCTAATTATTGTCATATTAAATCATATTGAAGTAATTATACTCACTTATCTCCAAGGGTATTCATTGTAATATAAAATAAAAACATCTGATGAGTAGTTAGATTGCCCCCGCCCACCTGCAGACCACAGCTCATCTCAACATCCCAACATGTAGATCTGCAAACTAAACTGAACACACTGGATCATCTATTAACTGTTCACTGATTACTTTTTTTTTTTTTTTATTCAGTTTTCTTCTGTTGAACTGAAGGAAACAACATTTCCCCAAGGATTCAACTTCATCTGTGAAACTGATACTAAATTATATCATAATAATTAGCATTTTATTACCCAGCAACATAACTCATTATTTTAAATGACACATTCATCTGTACACAGTAACCACACACACACACACACACACACACACACAGGCAGTGTGTTTCTAATGGTAGAATGAATCCACTGGTGCTCCACCTCTGCCGTCACCTCTGGGGTTTAAAGGGATAGTTCGATATTTTTCACATTAATCTGTATAACATCAGTGTCTTTACTTTGGTGAACCCACAGTGACTTACCCCCAACAGTGTCCTGTGAGCCCAGTTCTGGACCAGTTTTGATTAAAGTGAAAGTATCTCCCAGCAGTTTTCCTGGGGTCTTCTCAAAACAACATGTGTTTAAAAGAGTGATTTATTAACCAAACCATCACGGAACAAAAACTCACACCGCTTAATTGCTTGGAGCTACTTTCTCTCAATAGCGATCAATGCATGTTGTCGGTGATAACAGCTGTGCTCCTGCACATAGCAGCCGCAAACACTGCTGGACAACTGATGAAAGTAGTTTGCTACTTTCGCCTTAGCAAAGTAGTTCGCCTTAGCTGGAATTTAACTCTGCTCCACCTCTGGACTTTTAACTCCACTTGTGAACACTTCTATCCTGTGTTGACAGTAAATATGTAATGTGTGTCTGCGAACAATAACCTGTAAAAACTCTGCTTCTGTACTAATGAATTATTATCAACTTCATCATGGAAATACAAGAGCATGAAACCGGCCTCAAAAGTCAGACCCAAACTGGCCCGGGCCCAAAAGAACTCAACCTGACCCCAGTCCGGCCCATTTTCACTGACAGTTTTGTAGAGCCCACACCCATTTGCAACCCGACATTTTTCATTGCTAATCTCAGTTTCACCTCTACAACATCCATTTTGCATTGTGCAGATCGAAAGGCATCACATGATTATTTACCCGACCCAGGCCTGATGCAAATGATAAAAATTATGCCCGAACCTGGCAGATCCTGTCAGGTTTGGTCAAATATTCCCAACTCTAATACTGGACCTCTACCCACCGGCCCCACGCCATGTACCTGTACTCACTAGCTCCGCCCCCTGTACCTGTACCCACTAGCTCCACCCCCCTGGACCAACATACAGTTAGTTCAGTGTCTAGTTTTAGCATCAGTTGGTCCACAGCATTAGAAGCTCCATTAACAGATATGAACAGTTTTACAGTGACTGGTTCAAGGTTTAATGATCTACAGCCTGGTGATTGAAAACACTGGTGTTAAAGGTCAAAGGTCAACCTGTGGATAACTAGTCGGAATCTGTAAATATTGTACCTCTAGGTCTTTACGTTTGTTATGTCAATCACTGCAGTTACTGGAAAAGTCGTATAAATGCGACATGGCTGTTCAGACTGAAGTCACAGATATATATCAGATTTAATACCACATATGACAGTGTCCTGGGTCAGATAAAAAAAATCATATCTGTACCGTTCAGACTGTCTTTAACAGGTCAGACACAGGTCAAAGGTCAGATAAAGGTCAAATTGAAGCAAAAAGTCAGATTTGGGAACATTTACCTTCAGTCTGAATTTTGCCTTAGTGTGTTTTAATGTCTTCTTACATAACAAACCCACCCAAACCAGAACCCACTTCCACATGTATGTTGGTTCACATGTGCTTTTGTCATGGTGTTCACTAAGTGTACCAGTGTTAAAGCTATTTTAGGATTTGTTCGCTGTGTAAATGTGACTTAACACCACTTTGTTTGTCTAAACACTATAATCAATTATCATACACTAATCTAATTATAAACCTTACTTTGAGTCTAAGAGTAATTTGATTAAGCTGTTTACATGCATGCAGCTGCAGATTTATCTCTGTATACTTATCTTAATGCTATCATTTGGTACTGTGTGTATGTGTGTGTGTGTGTGTGTGTGTGTGTGTGTTGATTGACTTCATTGTCATGTTGCTGTTTCCCCTATAGGCAGTGTGTACATTTGCAGCCCTAATCCGTTTCTCCTTGGCGGTGCCTTTCTGCCTCTCCTTTTTCCTCTTCACTTTGGGACTTCACATATACACTAGTTGGAGCTTTAAATCTTTTAGCACCTTAATAATACATATATTTATATTTATTTTGGTCTATTTATGTCTCTGAAATGCGGAGCCTCTGGGATGTAATGGTTTTTGCGTGCGCCACCGCCGCATCTTCCACCACCATGTCCAACCACGTAAAGTCTTTCATGTTAACGCGACAACTTTTGAACAGCTGGACGGATTTGTCCTGAATTTGGTGTGCTAATGCTCTGGGAGAGGTACATGGACTAATTCGATTTTGAAGGTCAAAACTTACAAGATTTTTTTTTGCCCTTATCTTTTGAACGGGACAGATTGCCACCAAATTCATTGTGAACTTTGACTCTCTGTCCAATATTTGCCATTTTTTATGTCATTAAATACCTAAAACTGTGTGTTATAAGGAAAAAAAGCACAAAGAGTGGATGCAAGGGGCCATCCCCAAAATGTTCCCACAAACTTAGGAGCTTCAAACCACCAACCCTTTGGTCGACTCACTCCACAAACTGAGCCATAGCCACTCCTGTATGACGTAACTGTAATGATTAAACTCTATGGATTAAATATAGGATGTTACTGAGGTATATTTAGACGAGAAGAAATTTAATGATTGATTTGTGTATGTAATGGTAAATGTTCTGCACTTATATAGTTATTTTCCACCTTCATGGTGTTCAAAGTGCTTTACATTAGCCTCACATTCACACTAGTAGGTTTCTAAAGTTCTGTCAGTCCTACTGGGAGACTAAGTTACGGTTCAGTGTCTTGCCCAAGGTCACTTTGCCATGTGGACAGCCAGAGCTGGGACGTGAACCGTCAATCCTTCAGTCATTGGACGACCTGCTGTACCAACTGAGCCACAGCTGCCCCTTGTGTGTGTGTGAGTGAGTGAATGAGTGAGTGTGTGTTAATTTGTGTGTGTGTGACTGAGTGACTGTGTGTGTGTGTGTGAGTGAGTGTATTTGTATGTGTGACTGTGTGTGTGTATGTGAGTATTTGTGTGTGTGTGTGTGTGTGAGTGAGTATGTGAGAGCATATTTGTGTGTGCGTGCATATGTTTGTGTGAGTCAATGAGTGAGTGTGTGTGAGAGTGTGTGAGTGAGTATGTGACAGTGTGTGTATTTGTGTGTGCGAGTCTGAGTGAATGAGTGTGTGTGTGTGTGAGAGAGAGAGAGAGAGAGAGAGAGCGAGAGAGAGAGTGCGTGTGTGTGAGACTGAGTAGTGAGTGTGTGTGTGTGAGTGAATGAGTGAGTGTGTGTGAGAGAGTGTGTGTGTGTCTGTGTCTGTGAGAGAGAGAGAGTGTGTGTGTGAGTGAGTATGTGACAGTGTGTGTATTTGTGTGTGCGAGTGTCAGTGAATGAGTGTGTGAGAGAGAGAGAGAGAGAGAGTGTGTGTGTGTGTGTGTGTGAATTGCTTTGTCACAGCATCGTTCACGTACTCACTAAACCAAACAGACAAAGGTGAACTGTCTTAGTAAAGTATAAATACAGATAAACTATAGAGTGTAAAGAACGTAACAGTAATATTTACATAAAGTGGCAGGTATAAAAAGAAAACAACAATAATCATCATCATCATCATCCTCATCATCCTCATCATCATCATATTTCCAGTCAGGTGAGTGACTCTTAGTGTTAACAGTACAGTAACAGTGTGTAAACCTATGGACAGTGTTGTTCCTCTGCAGGTGTCAGATAAAGTTTCTTGCTGCTCTTTCTGTCCTTCCTTGCCTTTCCGGAGCCTTCTCTGTGTCTCTGCCTCTTCCTCTCTTCTACAACTACCTTCTTTCCCATGAGTCCCCCTGATGGCTTCCTCTCCCCCTCCCCTCCTCTCTTCTCCTGTCAGTTCTCATATCCCCCCTCCCCTCATCCCTGCCTGGGGCCTCTTCCCTACCTTCTTACCTTTTTACCTCTCATCTCCACTTCTTCTCTCCCGGCTCCTCTTGTCACCCCAATTGCCCTTTGTGCCCCTCTCTTCCTCCTGATCTCGTCTCCTACGCTGCCTCTCGTCTTCTTCTGCATGAACCGACACCACCTCCCAAAAACACTATGACCCCCCCCCCCCCCCCCCCCCCACCCCCGTTCCCTGCCCCCTACAAACACTCTGCTACAACTGTGATTTTCAAATAGTGAGGTGGTCCTCTACTGGGGGGCGCCAGAGGACTACAGGGGTGGAGAAAAAATAAAACTAAACAAAAACATAAAAAAATCTGTAAACATGTGGTTAGTTTAGCTAACTACAGTGCATGTGAATAACTAACTACAGTACATGTGGTTAGCTAACTACAGTACACATGGTTAGCTAACTACAGTACATGTGATTAACTAACTATAGTACACATGGTTAGCTAACTACAGTACATGTGATTAACTAACTATAGTACACATGGTTAGCTAACTACAGTGCATGTGATTAACTAACTACAGTACATGTGATTAACTAACTACAGTGCACATGGTTAGCTAACTACAGTACATGTGATTAACTAACTATAGTACACATGGTTGGCTAACTACAGTGCATGTGATTAACTAACTGCAGTACATGTGATTAACTAACTACAGTACACATGGTTAGCTAACTACAGTGCATGTGATTAACTAACTACAGTACATGTGGTTAGCTAACTACAGTGCATGTGATTAACTAACTACAGTACATGTGGTTAGCTAACTATAGTACATGTGATTAACTAACTACAGTACATGTGGTTAGCTAACTACAGTGCATGTGATTAACTAACTACAGTACATGTGGTTAGCTAACTATAGTACATGTGATTAACTAACTACAGTACATGTGGTTAGCTAACTACAGTGCATGTGATTAACTAACTACAGTACATGTGGTTAGCTAACTATAGTACATGTGATTAACTAACTACAGTACATGTGGTTAGCTAACTAAAGATAGATAAGCACATATAGAGATGAAAATAAAGATGTTGTTTTAGTGGAGGTTCATTTTCCCTCACTTTAAACCTCCTCTTCCTCCTCTTCCTCCTCCTCCTCTTTTCTCCCTCACTTTAAACCCCTTCTTCCTCCTCTTCCACCTCCTCAGTTCTCCCTCACAAACACAGTCCTAAACCCTTCCAGTCGGCCTATCAGAGGTGCGGGTTAATATTAGGATAAATTTGCTTAGGCATGCCTTGACTATATCCTTGTACCTCTCAATTAGGCTTAGGGACACCAGAAATTGGATTTAAAAATTGATGCCCGCAGAGCAGTGTGAAGTGTGAAGGTCAGTCATGCAGGGGAACAGCCCCGCTGCCGCACACATCCACAGGAAGAGGCAAGAGTCGCCATCATTGATCGTTCATGAGCATGTGACCAATCAGGAGCCTGGAATAGATATTCCAGAGTAGATCCCCCCTACAGTGGGATCTGCTGCGACTCATTATGGGATAGCATCAACCGTATCAACTTTCATATGTGTGTGTAGGTGGATGTTTGTATTCCTGTCTTTATGGGGACATTGATGGGGACCAACATTCAGGTTCCCAAGAGGGTTAAATATAAACATCTGTAGACCATGTGATGTTTATGTGACTTAGTATGAAACATATGAGCTGTCAAGTAGTGTGTGTGTGTGTTTTTATTCCTATCTTTATTGGGACATTTATTTTATGTCATGTCATGGGGACCTCTGACACCATGGGGACCAAAATGCAGAGCCCCACAAGGGTTAAATGTAAATATAGGTACCCACTAGTAAAAATATAAATCTGTGTAAAATATGGAAATGTATCCAAATTATGTAGCTCTATAAATATATACATTAACCTTTTCTGGAAGAGCCCCCTACAGTATGGTGAAAACAGGTACAAAGCAAAACATGTATTTTACAAAGGTTTGAAGATGTCTTTACTTTATTATTATTATTATTATTAGTAGTAGTAGTAGTAGTAGTAGTAGTAGTAGTAGTAGTAATAGTTGTAGTAGTAGTAGTAGTAGTAGTAGTATTAAGAAGAAGAAGAATTTAATTTAAAATATTTTTTAAAAATTACTTATTTTTTTATATTTTTACATTGTGTTTTTGTATTTATCTTTTTTTTAAAAAGTCTCTTTACACAACGTGGCATAAAAATATTTCCACACTCTTTATTTCAACAGACGTCACACGCATCAACACTAGCAAAGTTCACATGTGGAGTATCATCATCATCATCATCAACATAATAATGGATTGGATTTTTTTGGCCACTCAAAACACTTTAGATTCACTCTCACATGCTCCCTCTGATGGTGGTAAACTTCATATTTATCCACAGTCGCAGACTGACAGAAGTGTAGCTGACATTTTGTGCCTACAGCCCCTCTGACCACCACCAAACATTCATCCACTAGTGCGGGTGACACTGGAGGCAATCTAACCTGAATCATATTCATTACTTCAAGTCTTTTTGTCTGCTTCTATGTGATAAACACACTCAAAAATCTGTCCAAATGTTTTAGTACAACTTTGGTAAGTTACAAAGCTGCACCACTCGATGGATTGATGCAACATTGCAGCCGTTAGAAGCCTCAGTGAGTAATACGTAGAACACTGAGCAAGCTTCACAGTCACCTGCCAACGGGCGGTGGAGGCCTGGGCGAAGGTGTCAGTCTGAAGTGTCGTCTGAGGTTTCATGAAAACCATAATCATCACTGAACAGAGTAACTGCAACAAGACTGACTGGAATCATGACTAGAGGGATCCAGGCGTGTGACTCTGGAATCACCCAACTATGAAACTCACACACTGAAGATGGACAACTTGATGGATTTATTTTTGTAGGAGTGAACTGAAAAAATATTTTGTCCCAAATGTGTTACAACTGAACACTGTTGAGTTTTTGTGATTGTTGTTGTTGCGAGTTAAAGTTAGACTTATCTGAATGTTTCATTTTTGTTTAATACACCTTGTAGTCTAGTGCAGAGGTGTCAAACATGTGGCCCGGGGACCAAATCAGGCCTGTCAAAGAGCCCAATCTGGACCTTTGGATGAATTTTTGAAATATAAAAATGACACTAATATATTAATCATTTTGAAGTTCCATATTCAGACCAATTCATTCTCATAATAACATATAAATACACACAAATCAAAATGTTTCTGTTTGTAAATGAGTTTAATTTAGTTACATCAAAACAAAAAACCTGAATAACTGAAATAAATATGAACAACCTGAAATGTTTTTGGAGAAGTACATAATTATTAATATTCCACTTACTATTAAATGTTTTGTGTATTTGTAAGCTATAAAAAACATGCATAAATGATAAATTAAAGCCTAATAATGTTAAAATTAAAAAAATTTCAGTTTGTTCATGCTATTCACATTGTTTGAAAGAAAGGTTGGTAGATGTAAACATTTTCATAATGTAAATAGACTTTTTTTTCTCGTCTAAAACATGAACAACAGTTTGGGGTTGATGACTATTTATATATATTTATATTTTTACTTTACTAGCCCAGCCCACTTCTGATCAAATTTCGCTCAATGTGGCCCCAGAACTAAAATGAGTTTGACACCCCTGGTCTAGTGTGCCTTAAACCCCCTTCCCACTGTTCAAATAAACTCGTTTAAACCCAGTAACAAATCAGCTTTTGTTGTAGAGGTTGAACCTTCATTCGATTAACTTGAATAATTTGAGTACAAAAATGTTCGAGGCAAAAAAATTGCCTTGAATATTTTTGTTCATTTAATTCATGTCAAAGTTCATCAGGTTGCTGTCATATCACTCTGGCACCTCCGCTATCACTGTTTCACATGGATGGTTTAACCGACGTACCTTCCACCTGAACATGTCAAAGATGTTGGGCCGCACAGTTCATCCAACCATGTCGATGGGTTCAACTGTTATGGCAGAAAGTATCAGCATGAGGAAAAATCAAAACATGTAAGAAGTCTGGGACCATTTTATGCTGGTTCTTACTTGGCCTGTGTTTTTAAAAAAATGATTTTCTGATTCTGATTACTTAGGATCGATTCATACGTCTAAAGATCAAATTTTAATAAAAAAAAAAAATGTGTAGTACATTTTTCTCCCAGTGAACATTTCCCCCAATGACCCCCATTGACACGTCATTGAATTCACACGACCGCACTCCGTGTGTGACCTCAAACAAACATGGCGTCGGTGAGTCATGGCTGTGAGTGAGTAGAGTTAGCGAAAACTTTCTGAAAACACCACCTGAAACAAGACTCCAGTCTGGAAATATTTCGGGTTCCAAAAACAAAATGACACATCTGTGTCATTGTGGCGGCACGGTGGCTGAGCGGGTAGTGCTCTTGCCTCACAGCAAGAAGATCTGGGTTTGATTCCTGGACCGTGCAGGCCTTTCTGTGTGGAGTTTGCATGTTTGCCTCCCCGTGTCTGGATGGGTTTCCTCCAGGTGCTCTGGTTTCCCCCATCACCGAAAAATATGCTTATTAGGGTAAAATTCTCCAGCCAGGTGATTCTGACCATCAGCTTGGTTCTACAGCTGGACAGACATGTATAAAATACTGGACTAGAGGAGTGGAGTAGAAGTACAAGTACTACATCAAAAAACTGACTTGAGTAAAAGTTGAAGTATTCTTCAAGCATCATACTCAAGTGAAAGTACTAAAGTATCCAAAGAAAATTGTACTTAATTATTGCAAGTAGAAGTATGTAAAACATTTCTACTCAAGTACCGAAAGTAAAAGTAGAAGTAAAATTACAAGTAGAAGTAATGAAAAAAATACTACTTAAGTACTGAAAGTAAAAGTAAAATGTAAAAGTACTGTGTAGGCCTATACTAAATGAAAGCAGTCACAAGTTTGAACACATTTCTATATTTAATATGAAAGGTACAACTTCAGCTGAGGCAGCAGTAGTACAAGTACATACCAGTTCACTTACAAGTGTTCATGAAAAAACTACAACTTTCAAAGGCCAGAGTATTCCAAGAATATGACCAAGTGACAAACCAAATACTTCTTGTGTAAACACGGTGTAGCAGCTACACATGTAACATTGTCAAAAGGTGGATTAGAGCGTGCAGTTTTATTATGTAGTGTTTGATCGATGACTCGTCCAATGATGAGACACCATCATCAAACCAGGTGACAGAGACATTTATCGCTGTGGCATTGATATGCTTTGGGTTTGGTATGCTTCTGAAATATTTTAATAAGAGGAACGAGTAACGATTCGGCACATAAAAAATGTATTGGAGTAAAAGTAGTAATTTTTTTTTTAAATGTAGTGCAGTAGAAGTGGAAGTAGGCGAAAAGTACAGATACTTTTCACTACTTATGTAGAGTACTTAAGTAGTTGTACTTCGTTACTATACATCTCTACAGCTGGAGGTGGGTCCCCGGGCGCCACACATGGCTGCCCACTGCTCCTTACAGGTGCCCCAACGGCATGAAGGACGGGTTAAATGCAGAGGACAAATTTCATTGTACAATGTATAATGACAAATAAAGTACTTTACTTTCACCTGTGCTTGACAAAACTAATGCCGTTTGGAAGCTGTGTCAAATGGAAGTGAAGTATTTTGGAAGTGCGACTAACTTGAACTTGAACTTGCAACGACATCAAGCCGTCCACAGGACAAACAGGACAGCAAAGGAAGCTGAAAGAAAATGTAACACTGCCAGACAATTCAGCATCACCTCACAGCATAGCCATCATCAGTCTTACAGCCATGACTTTACTGATGATTCGCTGTTAAATGTTTTGTGTTCCTCATCCTTTCTGAGTGTGAAGGTCGGCAACAGTATTGTTTGAAGTCACAAGGCATTGATTCATCCCCTGAATGTTTTAAAAGTTAAAAAGTAGTTAACAAAAGTAGAAAATAAATTAATAAAATGTTCTTTATTTCTGGCTTCCCTGAAAAATAAAAAGCTGGCTGCATGCCACTGCGACACAGCCATGAATTTAAAGATGTTTTTTTGTTTTAAAGAGCACTGAACTGAATTGGATCAGATAGAATCGATCTTTAATCTTCATATCAATTCTTGAAATTTTAATCAATACCCAGCTCCAGTTCCTACAGTAGGAAAGCACCTTATGGGTTATATGATGGAACAGCCATGGAAGCTCAGACCACAACTGGAAGTAACTAAGTACTCTATTATTGTACTTAAGTGTATTTTTAGGTATCTGAACTTTACTAGAATATTGACTCATGGCTCAGCTGGTCAGCAGGTCATCTAATCTGTTGAATAACTTCTGATCCAATAAACTGATCAATCCAGATCAATAATTAGTGTAAAATACACTTACTCATCTTCAGAGGTGGAAGGAACCAAGTAAAAGAGATTGTATCTATACTTACATGTACATGTATCTATACTTTACTGGAATATTCATTTTCCTGCAAACTTTTGACTTTTCCTCCTTACATTTATATAAATATATGTACTTTATATTCCTTACATTTATATAAATATATGTACTTTATACTCCTTACATTTATATAAATATATGTACTTTATACTCCTTACATTTATATAAATATCTGTACTTTATACTCCTTACATTTATATAAATATCTGTACTTTATACTCCTCATATTTATATAAATATATGTACTTTATACTCCTTACATTTATATAAATATCTGTACTTTATACTCTTTACATTTATATAAATATCTGTACTTTATACTCCTTACATTTATATAAATATCTGTACTTTATACTCCTTAGCTTCTTGGAATAGACTTGTTACTTTTTTAAACTAAACAGCTGTGACAGTAGAAAAATAAGAGAGAAACTGGGACTTTATAGATTATAATTAAGTCATTTAGCTCATAATTTTTGACTTTTTAATCCCATATTGACACATTTTTATCTCATTTTTTTTTATTTTTGTTGACTTTTTCCAAAATGTTCTGTCCATATCCAGTAAATCAAATAATTGAACTGATGAAACACATTGTCTACACACTAACTCACATTTAAATACTTTTTTTCAATACTTTTGAAACTTTTATGATTTTTCTTGGTTAAATAATTGTTATTTCATTCATGGCAAAAATAGCATTATACTTTTTACTTTGTTACAAATAAGAAGTTGTACCTTTTAACTTTTACTTCAGTAAAGGAGTTGAATCAGTACTAATACTTTTACCACAGTATTTTTCCACACCGGTAGCTGTATTTGTACTTCAGCACAGAATGTGAGTACTTTGACCACCTCTCATAAACGTGATCAGAGTTATATATTGACAGTGTTTCTCTTAACTGTCATAAATTGTTGACCACCTTCATCCTCAGGCTCTGATGTCGTTTGTTGTTCTGACTGAACAACAACAACAACAACACAAAGTAATTTGAGTCAAAATCAAAAACTGAAGACGTGGACTTTGATCCTGAGGTTGATTTTTCAGAAGTGTTTCTGTGCCCCGTAGGTACATATTTGACAAAATCTGATGTGTGTGTGTGTCTGTTTGTTTTCAAGGTCACAGCTCCATTTCCTATTCGGGATGGCGCTGCTGTCCCAGCATCCTCTCTGCCAGCAGCATTGATTAGCACTCGGCAAGCATAACATCACACACACACACACACACACACACACACACACACACACACCCATATGCATACACACACATACACACACACTCTTTCACAGCTTATATGTTTCATTGTAACTCACATAAATATCATGTGCGTATACAAAGTGTATAAAGTGTGTGGTGAGGGGTTATACAACCTCAAAACATAGAATAAAGTGTGTAGTGAGGATGTTTACACCCTCAAAACATAGAATAAAGTGTGTGGTGAGGGGTTTGAGGGGGTGGTGAGGGGTTTGAATGCCTTAAAACATATAAAATGAAGTGTGTGGTGAGGGGTTTTACATCCTTAAAACATGTAGAATAAAGTGTGTGGTGAGGGGTTTACAATTTTAAAACATATAGAATAAAGTGAGTGGTGAGGGATTTGAATGCCTTAAAACATGTAGAATAAAGTGTGTGGTGAGGGGTTTTACATCCTTAAAACATGTAGAATAAAGTGTGTGGTGAGGGGTTTTACATCCTTAAAACATGTAGGATAAAGTGTGTGGTGAGGGGTTTACAATTTTAAAACATATAGAATAAAGTGCGTGGTGAGGGTATTACAGCTTTAGAACAGAATAATTGTCAGGGAAATAAAAATAAATAAAAATGACAACTTCGCAGGTTTCAGTCTATTGCAGGTTATTTTACAACATACCCCCCCGTCCCCCCCCCCCGTTAAATGAGTGACCACTGTACTACTGGTGCGAACCGACACACAGACATCGTACGGTGTAATACTAGTGCGAACTCACAGCAGAACAATACGCGGTCGAGCCCAGAGGAAGAACAAGCCAATTTCAAGCATGTACAGAAGGAGCAAATGTTGATTGATGATGTGGTAGGAATTGGGTTTGTATCTGTGGGACTAACCTGGAATGGTTCCAGTTGTACAGTAGTTAAGTGTTCTTCTCCATTAAATCAGACACTATCAGCAGGTTAGCCCGTCCTGCTACAGCCAGACCTGTAGAGTTGCTGGGGGAAAACTACGTTAACCATTTACTGCACCAATGAAGTTTAGGATATTGGATTTTTAAAAAATTTTCTTTAGGTAAGAAAAACACAATGTGATTGAGTTTTTATTTTTGTATTTATATAAACAACCTCCAGGAGGTGGTCTTTGGGTCGGGACGGCCATGGCTCAGTAGGTCAATCCGTGTATCATTCATTCATTTGTTTTTCAAAATAAAGCCAATAATAAATAACGAAACAACAACTCGTTTCTTCATTATTATTATTATTATTGTTATTTCTTCATCATTATTACGATGCCTTTTTTTCAGTTTTCGTTTTTGTGTTTAAATGAATAATGAAAAAAAAAAAACGGATAACGGCCGTTTTCCATTTTATCCAATTTTGACCTCAAGTAAATTGAAACCGGAAATGACCATGACCTGCAGGTCTACAAACTATATACCATCTGATCAATCCAGTATTCCATATGGAGAAACATAAACGTTTGTCCTTTTCTTCACATGTTTTGAGTTGCTGTCGTCTCCGGACACTGATCTCTGAAATTCCCCGTTGGACGCCCATTTATCGCAGGTTCTCTGAAATCTGCCCATGTTTCTTGTATCGTACATTATGGAGAAGTACGACTCCAGTAACACCATTATAACGTAGGCCTAAGGTCCAAGAAGGATGTTGAATGAGCAAGTTTCAACCTATTGACTCTTTCCGGTTGCGGGAGCAATGCACATTGGGAAATGGGTACCAATTGTACCTATTATTAAGAGGTATTATTTTTGGTTTTCCTGTTATTTGTTCTGTTTTGGGTTGGCAAAAGGGAATCAAACACTAACCCTTGATTTTTAGATCACACAAAAAAACGAGAAAACCAAATATTATAGTTATTTTGTTTTTCGTCTGCCAGGTTGAATGGAATAATGGAATGATTGGATGATACACAGACCTGTGGGTCATGGTCATTTCCAGTTTATTCATCTTGCTTCAGGACTTTTCTCAGATCAAAGTTGGATGAAACAGTTTTATGTTTTTTCATTACTCATTTAAACCAAAACAAAAACTGATAAAATGCATCGTTATCCAAACGATGCAAATAATCGTCTTATTTTTTGTTTTATTTTGAAAAATGAATGAACGAATGATACACAGATTGGAGTCATCCATTAACTGCAGGGTTGGCGGTTCAAATCCCGCTCTGTCCTAGTCAGTTTGTTGTGTCCTTGGGCAAGACATTTGACCCTCCCTGCCTTCAGTGTCACTCACACTGGTGTATGAATATTTGGTGGTGGTCAGAGGGACCATAGATGCAAAATGTCAGCCATGCTTCTGTCAGTCTGACCCAGGACAACTGTGGATACATATAAAGCTCACCACCACCAGAGGGAGCATATGAGAGTGAATGAATAATGGATCAAAAATGTAAAGCAGTTTTAGTGCAGTGAACAGTGTTATAGAAATGTAATCCACTATCATTATTATTATTATTATCTGAATCTGGACTAGTTATCCCTCACCTGGCACTTATGTACATACTGTACATGTTATTAATTTACTTACTAATATTCTGAACCCTCTTTATCCCCACTGGGGTCACTGGGGTCCTAATCCAGATAGGGGCGGGGTACACCCTGTATGAGTCTTTGTTTATCATATATAGACAAACAATCACACCTATGGGTGATATAGATTAACCAGTTAACTTATCAGTGCTTGTGTTTAGATGGTGGGAGGAAACTGGAGTACCTGCAGAAAACCCACGCAGACATGAAGAGAACATGTAAACTCCACAAAGAAAGGTCCCAGACACTGGTGTTGGAATTGAACCGAGGACCCTCTGTCTATGAGGCACGAGTGCTAACCACTGCACCACCGTGTTGACCCGTTAATTATATATATGAAGAGAGAGAGAGAGATAGTAGAGTGTGAAGGCAACAGCGGTAGCAGTAGTGATGGGGGCATTAGGGGCAGTGACCCTCCCCCAGCTGATACCAGGAACAACATCACAGATCTCTATCCTGCACAGAACCCTCAGGACCCCAGTCTGAAGGAGATACTAAGAGGGGGGGGGGGGGGGGGGGTTTAGAGAAACATTTGTATATATGTGTATATGGTCTGACCCTGCTGTTGATGGAGTGGACTGGTCCATGGGTGGCACCACTTGGGTCCAGACGACCCAGACCTGAATGTGCACCCGGGCTGTTAACAGACCAGGACCTGAAGGAACCAGGACTATAAAAGTCAACACTCAGTCACTTTGATTCTCTCCAGATTGTTTTATTTCATCAGTGTCTTTGTCTCTTTTTCGCTGCCTCAACTTTTTCAGGTTTAATTTCTTTCTTTTCTTCCTCTTGGTAGAATGCAGAAGAGTGGGGCGGAGTCAGCTGAGAGGGGCGGAGTCAGCTTTGGCTCATTTGCATTTCACTAAAACAGGTTGAAGAGGCTGTGGCATGTTCCCACAGCAGAGAACTGTGTCCCCTTTAAACTAGCTCCAGATGATTCACACACTTCTCTCCTTTTTTTAACTGCACTCTGCTTCAAGGATGTATTATAGATTTTCAAAGTAAATAATCGTAATTGTTTATGGACAGACATATGGACAGACGAGCAGCTGATGACACTACTGTGTCCAGAGTGATAATGGATAATGGACCAATGAGTCTGACACACGCTAGTGTATGATTAACAGGTTCAATACTGACATTTGACTGACAGACACACACACACAAGCACACACACATGCACAGACACACACATGTACGCACACACACGTACACACATGCACAGACACACACATGTACGCACACACACGTACACACATGCACAGACACACACATGTACGCACACACACGTACACACGTACACACATGCACAGACACACAAATGCACATGCACACACACACACATAAGTACACACACATGTATATACACATTCATGCACACACACACACACACACAGTCACGCACACACACACACTCACATACACACAGTCACACACACACACACACACACAGATCCGACTGTTTAAGATGCTCTACTTGGTTTCAAGGGCAACTGAATCTGAAACAACAAAATATAAAATGTGTGTGTAATAGTGTGTGTGTGTGTGTAGTGTTAGGCTAGGATTACAGGCACTTAGCTCACAGCGATACACTACTCTCATAGGTGCCAGCGTAGCACCACGCATACTGATGAGACACAAGTGTCGGAGTGTGAGATAGAGAGACACACATTCTGCAGGAGTGTGTGTGTGTGTGTATGTGCGTGTGTGTGTGTGTGTGTGCAGATGTGTCAGCATGGCCCTAAGTAGGCACAGCTTGTGTGAGAACATGCGTGTCATGTATCTGTGTGTGTGTGTGTGTGTGTGTGCCTGCGTGTGTGTGTGCATCTGTGTGTGTGTGTGTGTCATCTCCGTGCATATGTGTATGTATATGTGTGTGTGTGTGCATGTGTCAGTGTGGTTCTAAGTACGCACAGCATACATGAGAACATGCGTGTCATTTATGTGTGTGTGTGTATGTATGCGTGTGTGTGTGTATGTGTGTGTGTGTGTGCGTGTGTGTGTGTGTGTCTGTAGCTGTCAACCCTGCAGCACCTGACACACATAACAAATGCTTCCACACACCCACATATTAGCTTTTCTCTGTTAATCGCTGCTGGAAACGAACATTTTCGTTACTTTGTCCTTCAGCAAATTATGAATGAAAGTGAGTATTTTAGCAGCGACTGTTAGAGAAGCAGCAGCTTAAACACTTTTTACACATTTTACATGAGTCCTTTCAGGATCGGAAGTGAGCACGTCTGCAGCAGCTCTGGTCAAACAAGGACATATAGTCACACACAAAGCCATCAAACACAACACTTTTTACGACAATTTACTCTTTCACTGCATTTAAGCCTATTTTTTTTACTGCATTTTAGTGTATTGTTGTATATTTTAGTGTATTTCTTTGCATTTTGTTATATTTTTTAGTGCATTTGACAACATTTTACAGCATTTTTGAGTATTTTTCTGCAATGTGTGTTTGTTGGTATATTTTTTGTACACTTGTACTTCAGTGTATGTACTTTAGTATACGTTATCATGGAGGTTTTTCTATTTCTACTGCATTTTAGTATATTTTATCATGTATTTTACTCAATTTTTACTCCATTTTACTGGATTTGACTACATTTGCAAAAAAAATGCAGTAAAAGTAGTCACATGCATTAACTATTTGACTACTTTTACTGCATTTTAGTATATTTTGTAGTGCATTTTACTTTACTTTTGTGCCTTGTGGTATATTTGATAGTAATTTGGTAAATGTTTTAGTGTATTTTAGTCTTTTTTTAGTCCATTTTAGTGTACTATTAGAAAATGTAGTATATTTTTGTGCAGTTTCTTTTATTTTTAGTACACATTATTAATTTTTTTGTGTGTATTTGGTTATATTTTGTTCCGTGTTAGTGTACTTTAGTGTATTGTAGTGTACTTGTCTGTACGTTTTTGTGTTTTTCCAGTACATTTTTTCACTATTTTAAGGCATTTTTCACTATTTTATTTGAGTGTATTTTAGTGTAATTTTAATTCATTTTACTCTATTCCTAGTACCTTTTAGTATATTTTAAAGGATTTTAGTGTACTTTAGGGTATTGCACTATAGTTGTGGGTTATTTTATGTATTTTTAATGAATTTTACTCTATTCCTAGTACATTTTAGTATATTTTTCAGCAATTTTAGTGAACTTTAGGGTATTGGAGTATATTTGTGGGTAGTTTTGTGTATTCTTAGTGCATCTTAGTGTACTTTTGGTATATGCATAGTGCATTTTACTCTATTTTTAGTGCACGCATTAAAATGGTGAAGAAATTGGGATTGGTCTCTACTCCTTTTTTCCATGACTATATAATGGAATGTTTTGTGAAGTTAAATTGAAGTCAGAATTGACCTTAATAAGCAGTTTAGTGCTTTATGAGGTTAATGACATGGCATAATTTGGAGCCTTAAATTGAAATCAAACATCTGTTGTCTGCCTTTGAGTTGGAGTGCAGGCAGTAAATAAACATAGTCTCCTTTGCACTCTTCCACGCAGACTCTTGCACTGTTTGAAATGATGTTCAGAGTCTTGGGACCTCTCTGGGACTTTCTCATTAGTCACGTCACCCTCTAGTGCGTCCCTCTGTTGGCAGGTACGCTTCTGAATATTTATTTGTGCTTTCTTTCTTTTTTGGGGTTGGCTTCAGGATATTAGCATTAGATGAAAACATGAACATGCAAACACAAGATTAAATCCAGTCAAAGACCATGACATGCACTGATCATAAAGTACTAGTAATTATTTGTCAAATGTAATGAGACCTGTGTGCGTATTTAGGAAAAAGAAGAGAATTAAAGAATATAAAAATAGAAATGAACCCAATGTAAGTGCAGCCTCCATAACAGATAAACTCTAGTGACATAAACTCAGTCTGTGTGATAGTGATCCTAAACTAAAACTACCCAAAACCTCCTCAGCTTTATCTTTTTTTAATTAATTTCATATATATATATATATATATATATATATATATATGTGACCCACCACCACGAAACCAGGCATAAGTGTCTGGAAATCAAAACTGAGTTATGTGTGTAGCTTGGTAGAGTGGAAACTAAGGTTTAAGATGGTGAAAACATTATGTTTCTATCATAAGTAGAACCAAAGTTATGGTCATTTTAATATCCACAGTTGGACCTATTATGCAATTTGCATATTTTTAGATATTGTCCGTTAAAGTTTTGGACTGTTTTGGGGTAGGAAGTCCTTAGCAACGCATAATAATTCGTATCCGATTGACAAAAAATATTCACAGATGTTAAAGGACACTCTGATGGACATGTCACAGAAGTTTTATATATTATACTAATAGGAAAGAAGTGCGACGTATTATAATCATTTGGCTTACATCATTGGACAGAGCATTCAATATAAGGTTTTACCTCGTACCAAACACTTGGATGTTTACGCACGGAACGGAGATCGGTTTGTTCGGCGAAAAGAGGTGGAAGTCGTCTTTGTCTTTGCTCAGCAATCTCTGAACTTTTGTCACCGCTTAAATAATTGACTCAATAAACACCTTTATTGATTGGATTTCAATGTAATGACCACAGGAACTGAACATAGAGGTGTTACGGTACCGTTTTTTGATAAGGTGTAAACACAAATAAGAAATCACCTTCCAGCCTAAATTTGGCTGTAGCTCTGAACGGCTCAGCGCGACTTATGCCTGGTTTCGTGGTGGCGGGTCACATATGTGTGTGTGTGTGTGTGTGACCCTCCATCACAAAACCAGTCACTTAGGTCAAATTTCCGAAATTGAGATTTTATATTTATCTGTAAGCTTATTAAAAATGCATGCGTGACCTTAATTCAACCAATCAGAGGCCGTTTATCAACATCGCCCTAGCAACAAGGGATTTTGTTTACTCAAGAAGGCTTAGTTCTGAGGCCTCCCATTGGTTCAGATATATATTTACCTAGATTCCTATTTAAATGTTGTCTGGAGGGAATTCTGATCTTTCCAATGATACCAAACATGACGGGGAAATACCTAACACGAGTGCGAAGGAAAGACGTGTTTTGAGATGATTTTTCTCAGTTTTAGACTTAATTACTTTCAGTCAGTTGTTGTTTTTCCTAAAAGGTATGATTTGAAGATCTTACGGTAGGAATTTCACAAAAAACTCAAAGTTAAAAATGTTCAGGAGACATTTTAATTAGATTTTTGTAGCTTCAACTACTTACGAGGTGTGAGTTTGTTCCGATGACGGTTTTGTGATGCAAATAAATCACTTATTTGAACAGATACTGTTTTGAGAAAAAACGCGGCAGGAAACTTGCCGGTACTACTTCCTCCTTTGACCAAAACTGGACCAGAACTCGACTCACAGGACACTGTCTGGGGTAAATCACTGTGGGTGCAGCAGAGTAACTGCAAGTACTGTAGTTAGTTAACCATATGTACTGTAGTTAGTTAACCATATGTACTGTAGTTAGTTAACCGCAGGTATTGTGGTTAGTTAACCGCATGTACTGTAGTTAGTTAACTACATGTACTGTAGTTAGTTAACCATATGTACTGTAGTTAGTTAACCACATGTTTTGTAGTTAGTTAACCGCATGTACTGTAGTTAGTCAACCGCATGTATTGTGGTTAGTTAACCACATGTACTGTAATTAGTTAACCGCATGTATTGTGGTTAGTTAACCGCATGTACTGTAGTTAGTTAACTACATGTACTGTAGTTAGTTAACCATATGTACTGTAGTTAGTTAACCACATATTTTGTAGTTAGTTAACCGCATGTACTGTAGTTAGTTAACTACATGTACTGTTGTTAGTTAACCATATGTACTGTAGTTAGTCAACCGCATGTATTGTGGTTAGTTAACCACATGTACTGTAATTAGTTAACCGCATGTATTGTGGTTAGTTAACCGCATGTACTGTAGTTAGTTAACTACATGTACTGTAGTTAGTTAACCATATGTACTGTAGTTAGTTAACCATATGTACTGTTGTTAGTTAACCGCAGGTATTGTGGTTAGTTAACCGCATGTACTGTAGTTAGTTAACTACATGTACTGTAGTTAGTTAACCATATGTACTGTAGTTAGTTAACCATATCTACTGTAGTTAGTTAACCGCAGGTATTGTGGTTAGTTAACCGCATGTACTGTAGTTAGTTAACTACATGTACTGTAGTTAGTTAACCATATGTACTGTAGTTAGTTAACCATATGTACTGTAGTTAATTAACCACATGTTTTGTAGTTAGTTAACCGCATGTACTGTAGTTAGTTAACTACATGTACTGTTGTTAGTTAACCACATGTTTTGTAGTTAGTTAACCGCATGTACTGTAGTTAGTTAACTACATGTACTGTTGTTAGTTAACCATATGTACTGTAGTTAGTCAACTGCAGGTATTGTGGTTAGTTAACCGCATGTACTGTAGTTAGTTAACTACATGTACTGTAGTTAGTTAACCTCTTCCACCCTGAGCCTATTTTCAGAGAAAAACGCCTAAAAAAACATACCCAAAGTAAATGAAGAATTGCTCCACAATCCTAAGGTTTATATGGATGTTCTTTGTATCTATGGACATCTACAGGCTTCACAGAATCTATTCCCATTGTCTAAAATAGTGTAGCTACTACTATGACTGAATAAACTGGAATAAACTAAAAGATAAATTAGAATTTTTTGGTCTCGCCTGAATTTATTATTTTTTTGACAAAAGAAAACACCCTGCTAACAATGATTCCAAGAATATAGACACTATTGATCACCTTCAGTAACTCCTTTCCAACACAGGAACAAAAGTTGATAGAATTAGAGCAAAGGACAAAGCCTCCAGAAAGGTTTAAGTCCAGATAACACCAGGCGGACAGTGCATTTGGAACAGTTTGGCACACTGTTGTGCCAAACTGTTCCAAATACATTATTTTAATTTTCCAGTAAAATCTGTGTGAAAAATACAACTCATATCCATTACAGAAGTCTATTACTGTCTACTGGAGCTTTTAGAAATGAAATTTACCTTGTGTTTCATCAACTTCTACCTTTGTGCACAACTAAAATGAATAAAACCATATAAACATGGATTATTTTGTCTCCAAATGGAGTAGTTTTATTAAGAACTTACTCCAAACAATGTAATAATATATCAATAATAATAATAATAATACACTTTAGTAAAAATCAAATATAAAGTTGAACAAATGTGCAAAAATATATGATAAATTCAATTAGAATAAATATAAATATCAAAATTAGTGCAAATTTACTAAACAAAATAACTAATACAAACATTCAAAACACAAACAATTGCAATAAAGTCCAAAAATGTCCATGTGTTATCATCAGGTGGGGGCTGGTTTATCATTAGGTTGGGGGGAACTGAACAGGCTGTCATCTTCCTACCTAGGAAAAATGAAGACAATCATGATTTGAGACTTTTTCCTTCTCATGAAATGATATAATGTTATTTATTTTTGACAGAGAAAGTGAATAAATCCTCAAACAATCATTGATTAATTATAAACTTATCTACTTATGTGTAAAAATAACAATACAATGAGAAATGAGACTGAAAAAATACTACTATAGTCAACAGTGTTTGCATGTGTATAGTATAAAATGTAGTATTATTGTTATTATTATTACTATTAGTTTGTAAAACAGATATCAGTAAGATACAACAACTTACTGGGTAGATGTTCATCCTGTTTTGAGTTCATATCCACAGTCAGTCAGATGTTGAACATTCAACTCCTTCTGTAGTGTCTCTGTTGTTTACATGTTAGCACGCGGCTAACATGCTAGCTTCACAAAGCTTACCATAGTCAGTAACATTCAGGAAAATACACTGTCACTCACTGTTACCCACTAAAACTCTCTAAAATGACTTAGAACTAAGAGTAAAGTCGGGAAATATAACTATAACCGGCACAGCGATGTCTAGCACTCTGCTTACTACGCTGCCGTAGCGTGTGTGCCCCAAGCCGGTCCCGTGCATGCGCTCGACATGCGCAAAGATGCTAACCTTTCACCTTTTACGCATGCATTTCCTGTCCAGAGGGAAATGTAGTTCATGGAATGTGAGGTGTCATTGGATTCAGGAGACTCTCCTCTTTCAAACGCCTACAAACATGGCCGCCTTATCGCTCGCCAAAAGGAGATATAAATGAATTAATAGCGCGTATCGGCGATTAAAAATAACTTATATTTCACCACACACACATTAAAGATCATATTTAAAGGTGACTTTTATCACTAAAGTACACTTTATATGTACTTTTATGAACATTAGGGTCTTAACTTTGAGCAAAAGTTGAAACAAATTTCCATTGTCCAGATTTATTATATGTTAATAATTAATGAAAAATTACACAATTTTCTCGGCCCACCCGTGGGCCGACCGGGCTTAAGGGGTTAACCATATGTACTGTAGTTAGTTAACCATATCTACTGTAGTTAGTTAACTGCAGGTATTGTGGTTAGTTAACCGCATGTACTGTAGTTAGTTAACTACATGTACTGTTGTTAGTTAACCATATGTACTGTAGTTAGTCAACCGCATGTATTGTGGTTAGTTAACCACATGTACTGTAATTAGTTAACCGCATGTATTGTCGTCAGTTATCCGCATGTATTGTGCTTACTTAACCGCATTTACTGTAGTTAGTTAACTACATGGGTGGCTGTGGTTCAGTTGGTAGAGTGGGTCGCCCAATGACTGAGAGGTTGGCGGTTCGCGTCCCAGCTCTGGCTGTCCACATGTCGAAGTGTCCTTGGGCAAGACACTGAACCCTGACTTAGGCCCCCAGTCGCACTGACCTTAGACCTTAGAAACCTACTGGGGTATGAGTGTGTGTGTGAATGGGTGAATGTGAGGCTAATGTAAAGCGCTTTGAGCACCATGAAGGTGGAAAAGCGCTATATAAGTGCAGTCCATTTACCATGTACTGTTGTTAGTTAACCATATGTACTGTAGTTAGTTAACCGCATGTATTGTGGTTAGTTAAACGCATGTACTGTAGTTAGTTAACCGCAGGTATTGTCATTAGTCATTAGTTAACCGCAATTACTGTATCTAGTTATCCACATGTATTGTCCTTAGTTAACCGCAGTTACTGTAGTTAGTTAACCACATGTATTGTCATTAGTCATTAGTTAACTGCATTTACTGTAGCTAGTTAACCACATGTATTGTCGTTAGTTAACCGCATGCACTGTAGTTAGTTAACCACATGTGTTTTAGTTAGTTAACCGCATGTGTTTTAGTTAGTTAACCACATGTACTGTAGTTAGTTAACCGCATGTGTTTTAGTAAGTTAACCACATGTTTGTTCTCATATTTATCCATGTTTACTCTTTGTTATTCAGGTTTATTGTTCTCCGACTCTGTACTCCTCTAGCCCCCCCCAGGGGAAGAACCACCTTACTTTCTAAAAACCGCTGGTCTGGACTAAAAAAAGCAGCCTGTGTAGATGATGTGCTGTTCACACGGTGAGATTAACAACCAACACTAACACTAATCCAAGAAGAAATCCTGGCTGTGTATTTGAAACTGCAGCTGAACACATTCCAAAAGCAGAAACACTGTCGTGTAGTTTTATTTCATTTTTAAACCTGGCCACTCTGGTGTCTGTGCAGGAGCTTCGTCAAACAGGCCTTGAGAACAGATCATTTAGAAACAGAAAACAGATCTGTGCCAATCCAAACACAAACAGCTGTTCCTGCCTCCCAGGGCGGCTAAGTGCTAACAGCGCTAATGGCGTTTGCATCCGTGTAAATATATCTGGGAAACCACGTACGAGTGCACATTCACATTAAATAAAGGCGAAAAAAATAAAAAAAACTACTCCACTGTTTAACCCTTTAATGCAGGGGTCTCAAACATGTGGTCCTGGGGCCAAATGCGGCCTGCCAAATGTAATATTGACTTTTTTATTTTGGCTTTTTAATCTCATAAATGTAACTTTTTATCTCATAATTATGACTTTTTATGACAGAATTGAGATTTTTATGTCATGTTTTTGAATATTTATCTTAGAAGTGTGACTTTTTAAAAGTTTGATTTAGCAGAATATGTGTTTTATTTCGTGTTGGCAGTTATTGTGAATACGCCCAATAATGTTTGAACAAAGGTGAGTTATTGTGAATGTGTTTAATAAAGTTTGATTGACTGACTTATCTGACTGTTTAGCGTCACTTAATGCACCTAATGGGACAACACTACGCCTATATATACAGTACATATTTATATATATTTGTATATATATATATATATATATATATATATATATATATATATATATATATATATATATATATATATATATATATGTGTGTGTGTGTGTAAAAGCATCATGTAAAAGTCGTTAATTTGGGAATTAGAATTTTGGAAAATGTCTTCTACCCCTCAGTTCATTGTGCGGTCCTGCTTTTTCAGTCTTTTGACTACGTTAGCTCCTCCCCTTCACCTTAGCCCCTCCCCTCTGTCTAATTGTTAACTGGGACAACAATACTCCTTCATGTGAACATGCAGAACAGAGGGGGCGGGGCCAAAGGGTAACCTGGGGTTCAGCCTCAGTCTAAGGTTATTATGAAGCTTAAACTGTGTCCAGGTACCTGTCAAATTACAGGTGTCCTAAAAATATTCATAAAACTAAGACGTTTCTAATGTGAAGTATTAAAACGCTGACAATATTTGATCATTGAAATATTTAACCGTTGTTACTTTTTTCAATCAATTTTTGTAGGAACTCAACTATATATCAAAGGGAGGTTTTGATTTCCAATATAATCATAAAATAAAACAATAAAACCAATAAGGAAAATAATTATAGCAGGGTGTAATAAAAGAAGATGATAACAGTAAGTGGAATCATAAAAACATAAACAAATAAATCCACTAAAACAAGCACAGATAAATAATACGATGCTTTTACAGTCGCCCCGAGGACTGACAGGAAGTGGATTTAAAAACATGTGCAGGTGATGTTTCCAAAAACCACAAACACAGAGGCAGGAGGAGGAGCAGGAGGAGGAGGAAGAGGAGGAGGAGGAAGAGCAGGAGGGGGAGGAAGAGGAAGAGGAGGAGGAAGAGCAGGAGAAGGAGAAGGAGGAGGAGGAGGAGGAGGAGGAGGAGGAGGAGGAGGAGGAGGAGGAGGAGGAAGAGGAGGAGCAGGAGGAGGAGGAGGATCACGGAGGGTAAACCATTGAACACAAAACCACTTCCACTTTAATCAACTCATTTAATAAACTATCTATATGTTAAATTTCTCAAAATTAATGCATTAACTCAGATTAATTCATCATCATGATTAATCTGTTTCAACATTTGAACACATTTACATGGAAACAGTGGAACAGTATATATATATATATATATATATATATATATATATATATATATATATATATATATATATATATATATATATATATATACGGTAATATATATTTATTTATATATATATATATATATATATATATATATATATATATATATATATATATATATATATATATATATATATATATATATATATATATATATATATATATATATATATATATATATATATATATATATGTATATATATATATATACCAGTACTTTACATTCCTTACATTCTCAAAATAGAGTTTTTCAAACTAAACAAAAAATTAATCGTAAATCAGAAACTATATCATAATTTAACATTTTTTATCTCATAATTAAAATTTTTGTACCTTATAATTATGACATTTTCTCAGAATTTTGACTTTTCATCTCATGATTTACATTTTTTTCATCTTAGAAATATGCTTTTTTTTTTTTCCTATTTCTGACTTTTTTAATTTGTCTTAAACATCCTGTCCAAACACATCATGTGCACAGTAACTCACTTTCAAAGGTTTTATTTTGGGATGTTTTTGGATTAACAAGTTTCCCTTACTTAAATAACTATTATTTCATCCATGGCAACAAAAAAAAAGTTGTACTTTGTTACTTTTACTTCAGTAAAGCACTTTTACTTTTATCAGAATATTTTTCCACACAAGTATCTGTATTTCTACATAAGTACAGAGTGTCAGTACTTTGGACACTGACGGAGGTTGTTCCGCTCTGACACAGAAGAAAACCACTTCATGCGTTTCAGTGAAGATAATTAAAGTGATTTGTGATTTAAAACACGTGAGAAATTAAGATAAATACGATAATTTTTTTTTTTTCTTTGTCTTAGTTCTGTTCTGTTTTAATCAGAAAAGTTGATGCTGTGTTAAAAGTCACTGTTAGGAAAAAAATCTGTTGATGTACAAACATGTAACTACATTTACAGCTCAAAATATATGATTACAACACAGATATATGCAGCTTAACAGCTGCTGTGACTGATGTTCTTTTTTATTATATTTTTAAAAATACATCAGATGCGGTTTCTAGTCCAGAAAATACGGTAATTAGTTCTTTATTGAATCTTTGTTCATGCAACATGAAACACAATTAATATAGATTAAAAATGAATATATAATCATGATTAATCCAAAATAACCTAATCCAATTTGCCTAATCAACAGTCTTTAATGTAAACTGTAATATTTCTACGCACTTTAAATATTTACTACAAACACAATATTTAATGTATGTGATAATATCATGATAATCTGTGTTCATAGTATCGTCATAGTATCTTCTTCTCTACATTTTGAATGGTAACGGAGTGTGTTAATGCTGTGGGTTTGTGTCTTAATCCCTCTGCTGAAGCTAAAGCTTGTCAGTGAAGATTATAACAAGTGTGAGAACATTTCCCAGCATGACCTTGGTTTCAGAGTTAATTCAGTAAATAAATAAAAACACAACAGTTCATAACGTGTGGGTTCAGGCTTCGTCTAAATCACCTGACATTTACGCCCTCAGGCCAACACTCATACTTACACCAATAAATATCCCTCATAAATACTCCCAAGAAACCCTGCTTCTTTATATATATATTTATTTATTTATTTATTTATTAGCTCAAAGTTCAAAACCAACACTTGACACGGATGATCTGAAAGGCCTCATATTTTATATGGACAGAAAAGACACGATTAAAAAAAATATATACAAGTATAAGTACACAGTAAATTTTGCAGTGTTAAATCAACACTTAGAGAGTTTATTTAACTTCTTCTAGAGTGTATTTGGTCCCATTGTCTCCAAAATAACACTGCAAAATCTACAGTGTATACACACAGAAACAAAGTAGGTTATTGTATATAGTACATTTAGTAAAAAATTGATTTAATTTATATGTATATATGTAAAGAAATAAGTGTATTTACTTTATATGCATTCAAAGAAAAGTGTTTATTTAATGTATACATGTAAAGAAAGTAATTTATTACATTTATATGCATTTAAAGAAAATACCTTATTTCATCATCAAAATACCAAAGAATTACCACCTTATTAGTGATCTGTTACTTGTAATAAGCAGTTATAAAGGTGTTATTACCATGAAAATAAATTCAAATGACTACAGAATTACCACCTTATGAACAAGTTGTAACGTCGACTGGTTTATGTTGAAAGCGTGAATTAAATGCGTTTGACTTCCTCCTTGTGTTTTTCCAATATGCAAATGAAGTCGTGTCTTGTTATTCATATATATGTCGTTTTGTCGTTCGTGTCACTAGTGGGGAAAGTGTGACACTGTTTTGCATATTTGAAATGAACTGACCTGATGAGTTAAAATCTTAGTTTTTTTTTCCAGTGTGTTTGTTCCTCATCCACAGTGTGTGTTGTTACCCATTAACTCACTATAATGTCCCTAAACCCCCCTCCCCACCCACACACACACACTAATGCCCCTAACTCTGATTGGATTCAAATTGGTTACAGCAACGGTTGATCAATACCCTAATTTAGCTCCGATCAATGAGCAGCCGCAGAAATAAAATATTATTATGAGTGAATGTTTGAAACCAATGGAGGAGAAAAGAAAAGAGAGAGAGAGAGAGAGAGAGAGAGAGAGAGAGAGAGAGAGAGAGAGAGAGAGAGAGAGAGAGAGAGCAGAAAAAAGGCTTGACTTTACTTCAGTCTGTGATAAACAAGATTAATAATTGCACTTTTTTTTTTAAAAAACTATTTAGTTTTATTTTTTTCCCCTGTAGTGTTTTTGTTTGTTTGTTTGTTTGTTTGCAGAGGTGGAAGTAACTAAAGTACTTCATTACTGTACTTAAATACACTTTTTAGGTATCTGTACTTTATTTTTCTGGCATCTTTTTACTTTTGCTCCTTAAATGTTTCTATAAATGTCTGTAACATGATCCTCGTATCTGTACAGTGAGCGTACGTTGGTGAGCACGACTGTCGTAACAGGTTAGCTCTTAGCTTAGCTCTAAATCCACCGTGACAGCCGTGCTTCTACTTCCTCTTGCGCCGCTCCAATGTCTCCAGAGGCGTCCTCTGTGGGGGCGGGGCTCCACTGTAGGACGCTGGATCTGACCGGCGAAGCAGACCCAGGTCCTGTAGAACGGTCCGCGTCTCGCCCTTGCAGAGTCCAAGTTTTTAACAATTTTGTAGCTGATGATAGTCTGTCGGTCATATAATCTTCTTAAACTTTTGATACTAAAATCACTGGACTAGGTGGAGAAATGACCGTTAAAGTTTCTGTGTTATCGGGAGACACAGCAGCAGCAGCCAAACAGGGCGACACCGTCATCCTGTTTACTGTCATTTTTTAATACGTACTGTAATAAAGTTTAAATGAACTGAAAAACTGAGGAAATAACAGTAACTCTGTGATGATTGAGGATCAAACGGTAACGAAAAGCATCATGGGTAGTCCCCTCATAGCCAATGGAATGCTACGTACAGTACTTACGTGACATATTTACTTACATTACATAGTTACGTATAGTAATGCACTATATTTATGTCTCGGAGGTTTCAGTTTCCTTTCGTAAATACAATTTTCTTTCGTATTCAGAGACGAAAAATTTAGGTAAATGGATTTTTCGTAACTTGGATCATTGGTTAGCTGGGTCTTTCGTAAGTAGAGGTACCACTGTATAATAACAAATGTAATATATAATTCGGAATAAAAAATAAAAAAAACATCATGTAAATATAGTAAATGCATAGTGGATTATTCTGAGCCTTGCTCAAGAGCACGTGTGTCAGTATAGTCGTGCGGCGGCAGGGAAAATGCTCTTTGACTTTTTATGGTTCCAGTTTGGAAACATCCCAGTTTTACTGATTAAAGAATCACTAAAGTTTCCCAGAAAAAGATGAAAATGACTTTTTACTGAGATAATATCGTTTTATTGCCTTTTCTCAACAGGGTTCTGAGTTCTTTTATCACCTGTTGTAAGTTTTTATTACTGCACTCCAAGAGTACTTCAAGTCGGATGAGACAAAATTGGGGGAAAATGTCATATACACCCCCCCCCACCCCACCCTCCACTTCCTAATAAAGTGTTCACTTCTTTTTAGAAGGACAGCTAATGCACAGGTTGATTTTAAAAGGCCAACTGATGGAGAGAAAAATGCATTAACTCAGATTAATCCATTATCAAGATTAAACAGATTAAAATTTTAACACAATTCAATGGAACAGTTGTTTACAGTTGTTTAGTTGAACCTGTTGAAGGTGTTGAATAAATATATTAATTGCATATATATATATATATATATATATATATTTTTTTTTTTTTTTTTTTTTTTTTTTTTGCATAGCTTTTGAATATTTCATTAAAAGTCTTGGTGTTTTTTTTCTCCTGTATTTTAGAATTTAGAGTTTTTGAAAATATGTTGGATTGTCGTCACTTTTTTGTGTTGGTTTATTTATTTTATTTGTATTTTTCATTTATTTAATTTTATTTATTTATTATTTTTGTGGATTATAATGGATTTTTTTCTATAGTAATTTCCCAGTTGTGGGATCAATAAAGAACTTATGTTCTATCCTCTATTCTATTCTATTCTATTCTATTCTATTCTATTCTATTCTATTCTATTCTATTCTATTCTATTCCTTTCTTTTATTTTCTGTCTATGCATTTTTTTGGTGTATTTTTGTTAATGTTTGTGTATTTTTTATCAATGGTTTCTATATTTTTGTCTGTATTTTTTGTTTCTTAGTGTATTTTTCTGAATTATTGTTTATTTTGATCACTTTTTGGTGAATTTCTGGATATTTTTCATCACGTTTTGTGTATTTCTGTCTATTTTTGTATTTTGTCTCAGTAGAATGGAAAGTGACATGCACTGCTTTGGACTGATCAAATATCCACCCACATTTCTGCCACATTTATGGTTATATTGATTTGAGGTCATGTGACTCAGCCCTATTGTAGCAAAGCATTCTGGGATTTGTAGTGTTATTGGTGCCTGCAGAAGATGCTGAATTGTAATTAGATACGTAGATTAGATTTGTCTGAGTTTGACACATGTGATCTGTGACAATTATGGTCTTTGTGGGGACCTTCCTACACCCAGGGGTGGGGCATGAGGACAGGAAACCCAGCCCCAAACCACTAGAGAGCGACCCTAAGGTTGAGCAACAACAGCAACAATGGACAAGATAACAAATAACACTGTATATTATACAGTAAAATGTATTTATATATCTATTTAATATTTTGTTATTTAACAAAATTAAAGTAAAGTATAAATTAAATTAATACTTTAATTCTTTAAAGTAACCAAAATAAGTTTATGTTTCCTGTCCGTTTACGTTTTTAATCTTTTTTTTTTACAATTATTATCCTGTCTGTTGTTTACTTAGTTCCTCACATTTTAAATTATTTACACTCAATTATTTTTTACTTCTTCATAATTAAAAAAAAATATATATGCTTAATTTCATTGTGAAAAAGAAGCACAAGAAAGTCTCTGTGTTTGTATTATTATCCTGTCTGTTGTTTACTTTTTTACTCACATTTGATTTTTTTTCCTTCTTATTAATTCACAATTTTTAAAAAAGTCATAATTAAAGGTTTTATAAATATATATTTTTTGTATTACAAAAAAAAAGCAGAAGATATCTTTGGGCAACAACTGCGAAAATGTTAAGCAACAACAACAACAACAACAACAACCACAACAATAACAACAACAATGGGATATTTACAATTAAATAAAAACTGCCACATCTGCATTTAGTAGTAGTAATAATAATAATAATAATAATAATAATAATAATAATAATAATAATAATAATAATAATAATAATAATAATAATGTTTGTAACTTATTTGTAAACTAGTGTTCCGTGTTCTCTAATGATTTATTTTATCAGTCATTAACAATCCCTTACATCGTTTTAAAAATTCAAATAAAACTTCAGTCCTATTTTGACATATGTCCATTTCAATATTCGACCACGTATGACGGCACTCTAACATTATGCGACGTCACACAACGACCAAATGTCACATGTTAGATCTAATGTTCAATATGAAGCACAACATATTGTCAGATTTAACAAAATATGACAATAATCCTGCTTTAAGGTAAAGATCATACAGTTTGCAAATATACCATTCGCGTGACGTCAAAACGTAACAGTGTTATCTCATCTGATGTCTGAAGGTAAGACGAAGTGAATGAACCCCCCCCCCCGATAATATCTGGTGTGGATTCTGAGATATCACCATGTTTTAGCTGTTAACCTTCACTGTGACCTTGACCTTTGACCTTTAAAGGTCAAAAGGTTCATCTGTTGAATCTCTCTGTAAAAAATCTTTGAAAAAAACTGTATTTTTTTGGGATGTACAGGTGGGGTGGGGGGCCCAGGGGTTTCTTGCTTGGAGCCTCAGCAGAACGTTGACTTTTCTGCCTTTTTGTTTTTGAACAATGAACATCAGACCAGGACTCAACTAACAAATTATAAATCACAAAAAAAGGAATCCAACACACACACACAAATGTGACTCATACATAAATAAAATGAAAAAAACAAAAATATAAACAAAACCAACGGTGGATAAAAATAATGGGACTCACCAAATGGTCGGCGGCTCGGACCCCTCCACCTCCAGGTAGTCGTACTTCTCCTCTGTCTGGAAGTCTGTAAAGATGACAGAGATGGTGTCTCCAGGTTCGGCCAATAGGATCCAAGTACAGTCGGCCTGGTTACCATAGTTGCCGGGGTAACCGGGACTGGTCACCACCCCACTGCCGCCCCTCACAGTGCCCCCACATGTGTCCTCAGCTGTCAATCAAATCAGAATGACAAATAGAAAACCTGGGTTAGGGAGAGGAGGAGGGACCGAGGGGCGGACTTTAGTTTTTTAAGAATTTACTTCTTTTTTTTGTCTCTTTGGGACAAATTTGTAATTTTTAAAAAAAAAAATTTATTTCACAGGTATGTTTTATGGTCAATTAATCGATCTTTGAATTTCATTCTGGCGCCAGTTTGAGTTCAGCCAGCCCACCTCCCCACCTCTCTCTCTCTCCCATCGTCAGATGATTTGGGTTTTGGAGACGGTGATTTAAAAAATTTTTCAATTCACCATGTTATTGTTTTTTTGTGGCTTGAATGTTAGAAATGGATGATTTTCTCATGATACATAAACGATCCAATCAGAAATCAAATCAATGGGAACTCTTCCCTGTTTTTGTACAGATGATCAGAAAAAGAATAAAAAAAACTGATAATCAACCAATAGATGCTAAAGGTTTGGGTTTAGTTTGAGCCAGTTTAGGAGTTAACCCCTTAACGCCTGAATTTAAATACAAGTATATAGAAAATTATAAAGTAGAGCTGTCAAAATTAACTCTAATCCATCATCATGATTAATTTGATTTAAAAATATCAACACAATACATATGTTTGCATATGTTTTGGGTATTTTATCGCATTTTTTTCTGCATTTTAAAAAAGTTTTTAAATATAATTTGGATTTTCATCACATTTGGGTGTGTGTATGAATTGTACCATGTTTTGTACATTTTATTCTCCAATTTTTTGGTTTTTCTACTTGTATTTTGTGGAAAATTTTGACCCAAAATAACCAAAACAGAATTGATATAAATGGTTCAATCAGGATTTATCTAAATGAATCCAAATCAACAATGTAATAAATCAGATTAAAATGTATAATCATTTGGCAGCCATAAAAATAAAAACCCAAAGTAAACATTAATTTAAATGGAGATAATTAATTTGAGTATAGCATATACTATAAGTCGATTTTTTAAAATATTTTTGGTGTGTTGCATATTTGCAACAGCAGGCGTTAAGGAGTTAAACTGCAGTTCCTGTCTCAGTCACTCAGTTACTGTCCTCTCCTCCAATAATAACACCTCCTCCAATCGCTAACAAGGAACTTTTTACATTTACTTCATCCCAATTGGTTGGATTTAGCATCACGCTAGCAAGCATGCTGTGTTATTTTCTAAACATAAATGGACCAAATGTGATAATTGAGGGTATTTTTCTTTTGAATTGATCACATCTGACTGATTGCAGTATTAAAAGTCAATAGTAGTACTGATTCCTGTTTAACAGATAAAGACACATGGATTGCGCTGTGCACACGGCATAAATTATACACATATAATTTATACAGCTACACTCAGAGAGGATAAACATTCTACATTGGACCTTGTCGGGTCACTGGGACAATGCTTTATTAGTTATATATATGTATATGTACATATATATAACCTGACTGTGCTCACTTTACTTTCTGGTGGTTGAATATGCAGTTGATTATACATTATTTATAGAAAGAATTAAGCAAAAAGCAAATTGAGCTCAGTCCAGTCTTCACTGCCCCAGCAATCGAGGATGCAATGTTGAACCTTTTTTGTCTAAGAGTGTACAAAACCAACTGTTAACATGGTATAAATTATACCTGTATAATTTATATTGGTACATAAAAGAGGCAGTAGTGTATGTAACACATGGTAACACTTTACATTAGGGATCACTAATAAAGTGGTCAGTCTGTGGTCATTTTCATGTAGTTTCATGGTAATAATGCCTTTATTACAAGTAACGGATCGCTAATAAGGTGATAATTGTTAGCAGTAATTCTTCAGTAAAACTCCGAAAAGGTAAGGAGGAAAAGTTTCTACAAAATACAGATGTTATGAAGCCAAGTTTCTAATTGGGTTCAATGATTGTGTTTGTATTCTGCCTTAAAACACTGAAGCATCTGGAACCCATGAAACATGTCTGTGAAATATACAGTTTGTGCTTAAACCAGGGGAAAGCAGACAGTAACCATGGTAACCAACAATTGTTAGCTATAGCCTATTCAAGTTAGCTATTATATATCAACCTAGCGGACTTAGCTAGCAGTAGCAGCTATGTTAGCATACGGTAAGTGAGTGTGTTAAACATAGGTGGAACAACAGACATATTTCATACAATTGTCACAAATTACATCAAATTACCATAGAATTAACACCTTATTAGCGATATGTTACCTATAATAAGCAGATAAAAAGGCATTATTACCATGAAATGAAAGGAAATCTAAATTACCATAGAATTACCACTGTATTAGAGATCCATAATGTAAAGTGTTCACTAACACACTCGTACAGCATGCCAGTTTCCATCACAGCAGTGAGTGATTGGTACGACTCTAGCAGGTGTATTAACCCCTTAATGCCTACTGTCACAAATATGCAACAAAACAAAAAAAATCTGTATGTCTCATATGAGCAATAGTCCTACTAATTTTCACGTTTAGCATTTTCTTTTCTTTCTTTATATTTAAATCCAGGCTTTAAGGGGTTAATTATTGACTAATATATTGGCCGATATTTCTGTTTTTTTTTAGTATCAGTATGAGACTGTAGCATTGACCGATACATTCTTTTTTTCCCTGCCATGATTTCTATATAATAATAATAATAATAATAATAATAATAATAATAATAATAATGTAATTTTTTGTATCTGTAAATCATTTTATATTTTAATTCCAATCTCAAAGTAAAAGTGAAATAAAACCAACAGATTTAAATTAATTTACTGACAGGTGAAGGAAATAGAGGAGAAAAAAATGAAGAGAAAAGGAAAACAGAAAGAACAATGAAGGAGGAAAAAAGATGAGGAAAAAGGACAAAATGGAAAAAAGGAAAAAGAGAAGAAAAAAGGGAGAAAAATAAATAAAATGGAACAAAGAAGAGAATAGGATCTATAAAGAGAAGAGAATAGGAGAGATAAAGGAGGAATAATAAATGGGAAAAAATATATGAAAGAAAAAGAGGAAAAAATAAGAAAAAGGGGAAAGTAAAGAAAAGAACGGGAAAAATAGGACAGAAAAAAGGCAAAAAGGGGAATAAAACATGAAGGAAAAAGAGAGAAAAGAAGAAAGTGAGGAAATAAAGTAGAAAAAGAACAGGAAAAAGAGAGAGAAAAGAAGAAAAAGGAGATAAAACTAGAGAAACATGCATGAAAAGAAAAAAAAAAGTAAAACAAAGAAGAGGAAAAGGAGAAAAAGTAAAAAAAAAGAACTGAAAAAACAGAGAAAGAAGATGAAAAAGGGGATTAAAAACAGAAGAATAAAAAAGAAAAACAGAAGAAAGGTTTATTTATTAGTTTAACTGTTACATTTAAATGTTCTTATTATAATAAAAGTTTTTCTGATGTTTGTTTTTATTTGACAGAGAAAAAAAAATCAGTATCGGCTCAGAAATATCGGCACCTGTATCGGTCATTGGTTAAAGGTTGATGGAAAAAAGAAAAATACCCCCCCCCCCCCAAAAAAAAAAATAAACAAAAAACAAAACAAAACAAATAAACAAAAAACAAAATTGTATTTGTTAGTGTAAGTCACTGAGTGCTGCGCTGGAAAGAACACATGCTTTGTAAGAGTGTGAACAGGAAGTGCTCAGGTTCACATGCATGGTCACATGACAGTCATGTGACCAAGCCAGACTCCGCCCACAACAGGCTGAAAGAGAGGAAGTGTGTCCAAGACTCACACTGAGCAACAGAACAACAACCAGAAGAATGAACACACTGCAAAAATATAAAACTGTACCAGTGGACAAGAGTCATTTTAGTTTAAATGTGTGATCACATTAAAATCAGACAGAATCACCAACAGAGGAACGTTTGAGTCACATAGAAGAAGTGATTATAGACAATAGATCTGGAACTAATTAAACAAATCTGAACAAGATCAGTTTAAATGGTTCAATTAAAAGATTGTTTGGTTGAATTAAGCAAAAGTTGAGTTAAATAATAAATAAATTAATAAACGAATGAATGAAAATTCTTGAATTAAGAATAATACATATATATATATATATATATATATATATATATATATATATATATATATATATATATATATATATACATATATATATATATATATATATATATATATATATAAAAAATGTTCCTCTCGCCCCACGTGGGCTGTGTCTCCTTCTCCTTCTCCTTCTCCTCCTGAGAGCCTGAGGGTTCTGCGCAGGATCTTAGCTGTTCCTAGCAATGCGCTCTTTTGTACAGAGATCTCTGATGTTGTTCCTGGTATCTGCTAGAGCCATTCTCCCAGCTTGGGGGTCACTGCCCCTAATGCTCCGATCACTACTGGTATCACTGTTGCCTTCACACTCCACATTTTCTCTAACTCCTCTTTCAGCCCTTGGTATTTCTCAAGCTTCTCATGTTCTTTCTTTCTGATGTTGCTATCACTGGGGACTGCTACATCTATCACCACCGCTGTCTTCTCATGTTTATCCACCACCACGATGTCAGGCTGATTGGCCATCACCATCTTGTTAGTCTGGATCTGGAAGTCCCACAGGATCTTGGCCTGTTTGTTCTCTGTCACCTTTGGGGGGTTCTCCCATCTTGACCCTGGGACCTCCAGTCCATACTCTTTACAGATGTTCCTGTACAGTATGCCCGCTACCTGGTTATGCCTCTCCATGTATGCCTTGCCTGCCAGCATCTTACACCCTGCTGTGATGTGCTGGACTGTTTCAGGGGCTTCTCTACACAGCCTACACCTGGGGTCCTGTCTGATGTGGTAGACCCCGGCCTCTATTGCTCTGGTGTTCAGGGCTTGTTCTTGTGCAGCCATGAGTAGCGCCTCTGTGCTGTCCTTTAGTCCAGCCTTTTCCAGCCACTGGTATGTCTTTTCCATATCAGCCACTTCCTCAATTTGTCGATGGTACACGCCATGCAAGGGTTTGTCCCTCCATGATAGCCCCTCTGGTTCCTCGACCTTACTGGGCTTTTGTTGCCTGAGGCATTCACTTAGCAGTTGGTCATTGGGGGCCATTTTCTTGATGTATTCCTGGAGGTTCGCCGTTTCCTCCTGGACAGTAGTTCTGACACTTACTAGTCCTCGGCCCCCTTCCTTTCGCTTAGTGTACAGCCTCAGGACACTGGACTTGGGGTGGAACCCTCCATGCATGGTAAGGAGTTTCCTTGTCTTGATATCAGTGGCTTGTATCTCTTCCAGTGGCCAGGATATTATCCCAGCTGGGTATCTGATTACTGGCAGGGCATAGGTGTTAATGGCCTGGATCTTATTTTTGCCGTTCAGCTGACTTTTCAGGACCTGTCTTACCCTCTGTAGGTATTTGGCTGTGGCTGACTTCTGAGCTGCCTCCTCATGATTACCATTTGTCTGTGGGATCCCTAGGTATTTGTAACTTTCCTGCACATCTGTGATATTCCCTTCAGGTAGGTCAACCCCTTCAGTTGTGATCACCTTTCCTCTTCTAGATATCATCCCCCCACATTTATCTAGTCCGAATGACATCCCAATGTCTTTGCTGTAGATCCGGGTGAGGTGAATTAGGGAATCAATGTCACGCTCATTCTTGGCATACAGCTTGATGTCATCCATGTAGAGGAGGTGGTTGATGGATGTTCCACTTCGGAACTGGTATCCGAAGCCACTCTTTGAGATGATCTGGCTGAGGGGGTTTAGGCCTATGCAGAACAGCAGGGGGGACAGAGCATCTCCTTGGTAAATGCCGCATCTGATGTTCACCTGTGCAATTGGCTTTGAGTTGGCCTCCAGAGTTGTCTTCCACAGCCTCATTGAGTTCTGGATGAACTCTCTTAGTGTCCTGTTGATGTTATACAGTTTTAAGCATTCCAGTATCCATGTATGTGGCATTGAGTCATAGGCTTTCTTGTAATCAATCCAGGCAGTGCACAGGTTGGTGTTCCTCATCTTGCAATCTCGGGCAATTGCCCTGTCAACCAGTCGCTGGTGTTTGGCTCCCCTGGTGTTGTTGCCTATTCCTTTCTGTGCTCTGCTCATGTATTGCTCCATGTGCCTACTCATCTTAGTCGCTATGATGCCTGATAGAAGCTTCCATGTGGTGCTGAGGCAGGTTATAGGCCGGTAGTTAGATGGTATTGTTCCCTTCTGGGGGTCCTTCATTATGAGGACTGTCCGGCCCTGGGTTAGCCACTCTGGGTGGTTTCCCGATATCAGCAGCTGGTTCATCTGTGCTGCTAGGCGTTCATGG
Source organism: Siphamia tubifer (assembly GCA_020466265.1). Taxonomy (NCBI): domain Eukaryota; kingdom Metazoa; phylum Chordata; class Actinopteri; order Kurtiformes; family Apogonidae; genus Siphamia; species Siphamia tubifer. The sequence continues at coordinate 9,682,765 of CM035793.1, forward strand.
AGTGCTGTCAGTTTCTTAAGCCAGTAGGTATGAATCATGTCGGGCCCTGGTGCTGTCCAGCTCTTCATTTTGGACACTCTGGTTTGGATGTCTGCTAGTGTGATGACTACTGGGTCTTGTTCTGGGAGTTGGCTGTGCTCTGCCTGTAAGTCTGTCAGCCATTGGGCATTGGTGTTATGTGTTGCCTCCTTCTCCCAGATGCTCTTCCAGTATTGCTCAGTTTCAGCCCTAGGTGGGTCTGTTGTCACCTTGCCCCCCTGCCATTGAGAGTAGACCTTAGCTGGGTTGGTGGAGAACACCTGGTTTATTCTCCTGGCCTCTACCTCTCTTGTGTATCTCTTTAGGCGGGTAGCTAGTGCTGTGAGCCTTCGCTTAGCAGTCTCCAGTGCCTCAGCTGTGGACAGTTTGTTGTATTTCTTGGGCAGTTCTTTCCTCAGATTCACACCTCTGCTTAGTTCTGTTAAAACACTGACTTCTCTCCGTGCTGCCATGATCTTTGCCTCTAGCCTTCTCCTCCATGGGGCAACCTTCTGGCTGCTCTGGCTGTTCATCTTGTAGCCAAGCATCTCAAGGATTACGGTTGCTGCTGCATACATCAGCTGATTGGTCTCAGTGATGGTAGTGGCAGGGACAGTTTGCAGTGCAGTGTTCAGGTCCTCCAGTAGAGACTGGTCTGGTACTTTGTTCTTTAGCCTTGGCAAGCAGGTAGTTGTGTTCCCCCAGGATTTCATGATTCTCTTTCTCAGGTCAGCTGCCCTTGTGTTTAGTCTTCCTGTCTCTGGGGCTTGGTACCCAATCTCGATATTTGGGGGTGGTGGTGAAACCACCCCCAAGCTGACCTGTCGTCCTGGCTCCCCCTTGCCGTAGCATCTTTGTACCGTGGATGAGGTACAACGCTGTACCTCATCGATCTCTAGCTGTGATAGCAACCTCTTATTGCGGATATTCGAACACTGAGCATATATATATATATATATATATATATATATATATATATATTAATTATTTATATATATATAATTAAGCTAAAAAAAAGCATAAAATTAAAATAAAACAAACCTCTTCCAGTTAAAATGATCTTGTTCAGATTTCTTTAATCAGATTAGTTCCAGATCTATTGTCTATAAATCAATTCTTCTATCTAACTGACAAGTTCCTCTGTAGGTGATTCTGTCAGATTTTAACCTGATCATAGATTTAAACTGGAAATGAAACTAATACACTTAAGATCAGGTTTATATTTTTGCAGTGTAGAAACATTAGAACATTTATTCAGATTGGACGGAACAGAGTGCACTGAGTAGAGACAGGAAATACATAGAGGCTAACGAACGGGGAACATAAATATATATATATATATATATATATATATATATATATATATATATATATATATATATATATATATATATATATATATGCACAAAACAGAGACACAAACTCAACTGGACTAAAGAAGAACACAGACAGGGTTGATTTAATAAGAAAAGAGGAACAGGATGAAGCAGAATAATTGATTTGAAATTAATTAGAAGATAGATTGAGTCTTTTCAGTGGATCAGGGTGTGAAATTAAGAAGAACACACGCTCTGCAGCCGTTAGCGTTTGTCCAAACCACGCTGGAAACACCACAAACATGCACCGCCCCTGACGTCACAGGCTGATGGACAGACAGGAAGTGCAGACAGACAGACAGGAAGTGCATGGTTTAGTGGGTCAGTCAGTCAGAGTCAGTCAGGCAGACAGACAGACAGACAGACAGGCAGTAGAGGTGGTAAAAGTACACACATTCTGTACTTAAACCCTTAACACCAACTGTTGTAAATGTGCAACAGACAAAAACAATCTAGTTATTGTATGTGATACATTAGTTATATTCACTTAGTTTAGCATTTATTTATTTTTCACTTATATTTAAATTCATGTGTTAAGGGGTTGAGTAGAAGTACAACTACTAGTGTGAAAAAATACTCTAGTAAAAGTACAAGTACTGATTTAACTGATTTACTGAAAAAGTACAACTTCTCAATTGTAATAAAGTGTGTGTGTGTGTGTGTGTGTGTGTGTGTGTGTGTGTGTGTGTGTGTGTGTGTGTGTGTGTGTGCCATTAACAGTATTTCTTCATGTTTCTTTCTTCATCATTCTTCATCATCTCTTCACCTCCTCCTCTTCCTCTTCTACAGAAACACTGCTGCCCTGTTCTTTGCCTTCTCCTCCTCTCTCCTTCCACCTCCTCCCTTCCCTCCTCCTCCTCCTCCTCCTCCTCCTCCTCCTCCTCTTCCTCCTCTCATCACTATCACAGTCATCTACAGATTCCTTCTTTATCCTCATCTGTTTTTCTTTCACCTCTCTCTCTCTCTCTCTCTTTGCTGATTGATTTTGTGTTTAATGGTTCTTTTCTGGCCTCATCATCATCATCATCATCATCATCATCATCATCATCATCATCATCATCATCATCATCATCATCATCATCTTCTTCTTCTTTTATTTCACTATCTGTTTCCTGCTCCTTCACTCCTTTGTTCCTTCTTTCCTTCCTTATATTCCATAATAACTCCATCTTATTCCTGCATCACTTTGATAGGCAGATCACACACACACACACACACACACACACACACACACACACACACATACATACTTAGGGTTATGGTCCATCTCCATCATCCTTCCTTCTCGTTTTTCCTCAGGCTGTATCCATCCATCCCTTCTGCTCTCTTATCTACATCCACCAACCCATCCATCAACCTCTGCCCCCCCATATGCTCTAAAGCTCAACATATACCCCCCCCCTCCCATCATTGCCTCTCTGCCTTTCATACCTCAGCCTTCCTGCCAGGAATGACTGAACAGACACCAGGAAGAAAAATAAAAAAAATACAGACGGTCAGTGATCGACTCTAGTTTTGTTTTGACACAGAATTTTTTTTTTTTCTCTGTACGGGACAGAGGTGTGACTGTTTGATGTTAAAAAAAGTGGTGAATAATCCATAAAATAAAAATTGGTTGTCATACGAATGCATTAATGCAGATTAACATACCAAAAAGAATCTACCTATTGAATGTGCCATACTCAAAATAATTGTCTTCACTTCATTTAATGTTTACTTTTGTAAGGCTGTCAAATGATTCAAATGTTTAATCAGATTAATCACAGGAGGCTTTAGATTTATTTTCAATTAATCATGATTAAAACATTTTATGTCACGTGACTGTTTGTGTCTCAGGTTTTTTTTTTTGTACTCAAATTTCCCCCAAAATACACAAAGAAACATGAACACAAAACAGTTATGAAAAATTCTAGTTATTCAAAAACTTGTAAAATACAGAAAAAAAAAAATTATAAAAACATATATAGGTGAAATTAACATATTTATTCAACACCTTCAACAGTTTCAACTGAATTAAACAATTATTCCATCTTCATAATGATGAATTAATCTGAGTGAAAATCAACAGCTCTGCTTTTTATAAACTTATATTTAAGATTTAGGCATTAAGGTCTTCACTAATGTAAGGAAGTAGTTGCATCTTTGTGTAGTTGTGTATGTGTTTGTGTGTGAAAGTATGTCATTATATCTTTGTGTAATTGTTTGTGTAGTTGTGTACACAAGTGTAGTTGTGTTTGTATAGGTCTCTGTGTGTGTGTGTGTGTGTGTGTAGTTGTGTATCTTTCAGGGACATGTGTTGAAGTTAATTCATCATTTTTTCTTTTCACTTTTCATCTTAAATGTCCTGGAAATGTAGCAAAAACCTATTTTTTTGTCATTCACAGGTGTGTGTGTGTGTGTGTGTGTGTGTGTGTGTGTGTGTTTGTAGCTCAGAGCCCCTCCAGGCCCTAGCCCCGCCCCTGGCTGTGCATTACTGTGTGCACACATATAAAGGCACATTTGACTTGTGTTGTCAATGTGACTTTCCCCATCCAGCCACGCCTGGATGCATTAAGTGACAGTTGTGGATGAATAATAATCAGATATTATAAGACGCACACGCACGTCATCACAACTAGGAATGGAATTGGTTGCATTGTGATCAGAATCAGCTGATGGTTTTGGATTCAGTCCAGAGAAGTAACGCATCGATGAAGGGTAAAGAAGGAACACTGCAGCAGCAGCTCCAGCAGCACAGCTCATACTGTCTGGATATATACACACACACACACACACACACACACATATATATATATATATATATATATATATATATATATATATATATATATATATATGCACAGAGATGAATATTGTATGTGATGTGAGGCCTGAAGTGCTCAGCAGGTGAATATGGAAGCGTTACGGACACACGCTGCTTTGCATGTGCTACGCATATTTGTATTATCAGCCCTGGCAGTCATTTAGAATGTGTCTCACGTTAGCATCTGCAGGTTCACCTGTGCATCTTAGAGTCTGTAGGTTAGCATCTATAGGTTAGCCTCTGCAGGTTAGCATATATACAGTAGGTTAGTATCTGCATCCTTTACTAACACATATTTCATACAAAATGTGTATACTTTTATATTTAAGGGGTAGTATTGGGGACGTTGGAACGAATCAGACATTTTACATCTAAAATCCAACTCTATATATGAAAAATTCACGGTACAAAAAACTTCTGGAACGAATTATTTTCGTAAGTAGAGGTATCACTGTATGAATAAATAAATAATATCATAATTTGGTTCCAGAATTTTAGTTTTGGCTTTTTCTTTTTTCTAAATCAGTTGCTTTTTGACACCTGCTTCATATATCAGATCCATGAACAAAACTCAGTAAAATCACAGTAAAAAAAAAAAAATCAAAAATTTTTTTTCTGAATATTGAAACTAAACCATTCTTTCTTTTTGTAAATTGTTAGTTATAAATATATAACATATATATATATATATATATATATATATATATATATATATATATATATATATATATATATATATATATATATATATATATATATATATATATATATTATGTGTACATACATACATATATACATAAGAAAATGTAAATTGTTCGTTCAGACGTGCTGTGGGCGGAGCTTCAGCTGTTTCCTTCCACCTGGTTGTTTATGGTGGTGGGCTGAGGAGTTTACATTTATACAAAGCTGATTGTTTACTCTTTATCCCCAAACGACAATATAACCTATATTTACATATATTTACACTGAAGAGTGTCTTCAATCCTATGTCAGTTCAAAGTCTGTGTTCAGGAAACAGCACAGAAAGTTACTGCTTTATTTTGAAAGGGCTGAAAAGCCAACAGACACTGGGTGATGGAGCGGTGCGTTCATGTGCCATCGTCCCTGGTGGAGTGGTGCGTTCATGTGCCATCGTCCCCGGTGGAGTGGTGCGTTCATGTGCCATCATCTCCGGTGGAAGCGCACAGTTACTTCTTCTGAGCTCTGGCTCTGCCGTGGCCTGGGACGTCCATCACCGTGACGACAACTCTGCTTTCCCATCAACACCTGTGAGCCCAGTGCAGAGCCAGTGTTTGTTCGTCTCCTGACAGTCGCTGCTGGCGCTCTGAGCCCACTCACACAGGAGAACGGTGCTCACACACCTTCAGTGGTTGTGTGTCCGTCTGCAGACCCTGACGGGAGCAGGCTATAGCCCAGGAAAGTTTTCCTCGTCACAACGTTTACAGTCACATCTCATCCCAGCAGTAACTGAACCAACAACTGAACTGGAGTTTATGACAAAGGTGAGTTTACATGTGCAGCGACTGTAGAGATTCACATTATTGTTGGACTCCTGGACACTGGGTGGTGCTACATGCCCTTTAGTGTTAGCATTCTTCTGCTTGTGGTCATAGAGCAGGGGTCTCAAATTCATTTTTTTTCCAAGGGCCACATTCAGCCTCATTTGAATTTCCAGTCAAAAAAGTATTCAGAAAATGCCTAATCTTGACCTTTTGCTTAAAACTGCAAAAAAAAAAAAAAAAAAAGTTTTGCTGGAATGTTCCTAAATTGTCTGAGTCTAATATAATTTTGTGGCTTCAGTTGTAAAATAAGACAATCCAAGAAATGATTGGTTTATATAGTGATTATATTTGATATGAATCCTAATTATTTTTCTGTATTTCTTATCATTGTTCCTTTTCATTTCAAGTTTATATTATTATTCACTGTTTCAGAGATTTACAAAATCCATCCTTATTTGCTTTTGATGTGTTTGTTGGTCAAACCATCAAAAATCAATTATTAATCACCCATCGCTGATCCTCCATTTGAAGACGCCACCTGTCATTGAAATATTTCAGCTGATGAATAATCAGAAGTTTAATGTTTATGGTGATCAGTGACGTTTAATGACCCAGGGCTGCCGACATGTAAAGCAACAACAACTATGATATGACCCCACAGTAGCAAAGACCCCCCCCCCCTTATGGAGCCCCACCCCCTCTGTTTTAAGCCTGCAAGTGCCAAAAAAGTTCATCATTATTATTATTATTATTATTATTATTATTAGTAGTAGTAGTAGTAGTAGTAGTAGTAGTATTATGTGTCTTTCAGGTGGGGGTAGGAGCTTGATTTGTAAATTAAGTTTAGTTCTACTAATCCTGCCTGTGTTCTTGTCTTAAGCCATGGTTCCACTACTCAATACAGGACGGTACGGGTCAGGTGTGGTCGGTACCGTACGGTCTCTTCTGGACAGCTTGTGTTTCTATTGTCTAGGGCAGTGTTTCCCAACCCTTTTGAGCCAAGGCACATTTTTTTACATGAGAAAAATCACCAGGCACACCACCAAACAAAAATGTCACAAAAAGTGTATTTATTAAAATATAATGTAAATTTACTCTCACTGTACTCAGTGTATTCAGTGTTTAGTGAAACACAAGCTGATATTCTATCCTTCAGCGTTTTGTTATCCTTGGATAATCAAAATGACAAATAATTCAGATTCTGATATTCTTTCAGGTATTGAAGACACACACAAATCTTCCTCAACATCTCTGAGTGGATCAGTGGTGTGTGCTGTTGTATGGATCCATAATTATACTACTCTCTTATAGTACCAATAAGGTGAAATTGGATAATTAGGTTATGTTTTTGCCGGCGTTTATCTGTTTGTTTGTCTATCTATCTATCAGATGGATTTTGATGAAATTTTCAGGATATATTGGTAATGGGGAGATCTGGAAATGATTAGATTTTGGTGGTGATCCGGGGGGGCGGGGGGTCTATATCTTAGCGGAGGTCTGCGCTCTCAGAGTGCTTTTTTAGTTTTCCATGCTACACCTGATGATTTTTCTCGTCACACTTATGTACTATGGCACAGTGGTTGGGAAACACTGGTCTAGACCTCATCCTCAAGAGCTACTATCCTACATGTTTTAGATGTACGCTCCTTCCAATACACCTGATTCAAATGATAAACCTCTCATCAAGCTCTACAGAAGACTGATAATGACCGTCAGGTGTGTTGGAAGAGGTATACATTTAAAGCCATGTTTCCACTATACAGTACGGTACAGGTCAGGTCAGGTCGGGTACGGGTACAGTCTCTTCTGGACAGCTTGTGTTTTCATTGTCTCGGGAGACCTTCAAAAGGAGTTTCGTGGAAGTGTCATCACATCGTATGAGCTGTAAATATAAACAAACAGAGCGGCGAAGTAGAGGAATATGACAGAGTTACTTCCAGTGTTTTATTTCTGAGCTGCTCCCACCGTTATGGTCCTTCACCCGCCCAGAGTCGCTGTGCAGTTGTTGTTTTTTTGTTTGCTTTTTAGCTCAATCCAGCACTGGGCCACCGATCGAATGAAGCCATTTTAGCTGAAACCAGCTGGAACACTACTTCATTGCGAACAGCCCCCTCTTCGCCAATAATACATAATAAAACTTGTACCTCATCACTACTCCAAACTCCAGTATCAAACAACTTGTCTTCTTTTCTGATGCAGATGCACTGTTTATTGTTCTATTTTTCCAGTTTGTTGTTCTTATGAGATGTTACAATGACACTTTTTCTCAACCATTCACCATCTGGCAGTGCTTGGCACTTCCCAAATGGAGTGGTACGGTACACCGGAGATCCCAAAAAGAAGAGTGACCAAAATAGTAACGGTTGCCATGGGACCAGTACGCTTTTGTCATAATGGAAACGCTAAAATATGCGTACCGTTCTGGACTGTACCGTACCAAACAGCAGAGTGGAAACGGGGTTTAAAATGTGCAGGATAGTAACTCTCTAGGACCAGGATTGAGCATCCCTGGTCTAGGAAGACCTTCAGAAGTGTAAGTGTCATCACATCATCTTACATTAAGATTTGACATCCAAATGAGGTGCACTGTACAACATTAACTTGAAATATAAACAAAGATAGAAAGTAGAGAGAGAGCACAAAGCGATGGTGGATTACGACTTTTTGATGACATTCTTTCTTCTCCCTCTGTGGCTGTTTTGCACAAAAGACAATAGACGTTTGTGAAAGGGCTACAGTATGCCACAAAGAACTGCAGAGAAGTGAAAACACTTTTGGAAGTACATCTTCAGCAGAGCTCCACAATGGCTTCATCATCGAGACAAAGGAAATTGCGCCACACATCTTCTCTTCTTTTCAGACACAGATGGACTTTAAAAATAGTGTTCTTACATTTCCGCCAGGGCAGCACCATGGTGCAGCACTCATGCCTCACAGAAAGAAGGACCTTGGTTTAATGCCCACACCAGACCTTTCTGTGTGGAGTTTGCATGTTCTCCCCGTGTCTGCGTGGGTTTTCTCCTGTTTCCTCCCACCATCCAAAGACATGCACTATAGTGATGCACGGGCTGACCCGAAGTGTACGGGTGGCAGACAGATCCACAGCTGTGGATCATTGAAAAGTTATTTTATTGATATTGGGGTTGTGGTCGGTTAAGATAAACATCAAAATAACCTGGTAAATACGCTTTATGAACTAAATTTCCGTGAAGGTGACGTACACCGTCGTTAGTATAGAAAATAAAGTTGGGAGAGTGGAAGCTCGGGAAACATACAGACAAAAAAAGTAAGGTTTGGGACACATTCACTGAGATTTTTAAAGATGATGAGTGGCTCCCAGTGTTTTCCTTTTCTGTGGAAACTGGCTTCAAATGTCTCTGTGGCTGTTACAGGTTGTCAACCCCTGGTTTAGATGCTGCGTGCAAACAATGACATCAGATTTTAACACAGAAATAAATGCAGGTATGTGAGTAAGGTCATGTAATGTTCATAAAGACCACTGACTACTCTTTAAAAAAATGGGTCCGTCCTTTTCAATTATAGTTATGGTGGTCTGACCTGCGGGCGGGTTAGTTAAAAAAGTGGCTGGTTGCAGGTCGTTTATACATTACATCACTCATACTTGGCTCCTCCCAAATGGGAACAGTACAGTACGCTTGGCACCCCAAGCAGAAGGGTGACCAAAATAGTAACGGGTACCATGGGACCACTATTTTTTTGTCGTAATGGAAATGCTAAAATTAGCTCAAATCTGAACTGTACTGTACCAAACAGAATAGTGGAAACAGGGCTTTAGTTTCTGTTTTTGCCAGTTTCAGAATCAGCTTTATTGCCATTGTTCATATAGTACACATGTAATATGCAAACTAGGAATTTATCTCGGTGTAGCACTACACTGAGATAAATTCCTAGTTTTTTTTTTTTTTTTTTGTTTAAACCACCTTTACCTGGAACTCTTCTTCCAGTCCCTTTTCTGTCTGCACCGTAGGTCCATCTTACACCAGACCCTGACACTTCCACTACACAACAAAGTCCTGCTGTTTAAGTTTTACATATGTTTCTGTTCTACAGATTTTCTGATGCTGATTTTCACTGTGGATGAAGAGGGAAAGATGCTCCTATTTAAAATATACTAACATAAACAAGGGCTAATGTAGTGCCCACACGTTACTATCAGAAAAATATTACCCAACGGGGGCCGAACAGACGTTGTTCCACCCCGAAAGGGAATATTTTTCAATAGTAACGCGTGGGCAATACATTATCCCGCTTATGCTACGGTTATTACAGCTTATTACTGCTACTACTCTAACAGATTGGATAAAATAGCTGTTACAACGTAGCAAATATTTACTTTAAATGTGGCCAACCTACCTGCAGAGTGATATGGTACCGTGAATCTGAAGTGATAAAATCCATTGCCACAGGTGGTTATCGAAAAATATCTGCCCGCTGAAGGCTTCAAAGTCAACGGGAGCTGCCGCAACATTCTAGAGGGCCGTAGAATAATAAAAAAAACCCTATGTATTATTTATTGGATCCCTTCACAAATACCATTTTACAAGAAAAAAAGTTTTTCTTAGTTTTCTGAATAAAAAACATTTTCAGGTACAAGGTTTTGTGTTTCAGCTGTCGATATGTGCTTGAATATGTTTTTTAAACACATTTTAACATCTTTGTGTGTTTTTAACGGAACAGTCATTGTCTGAGTCCACGTTTGTTCTGGCATCATGTAGGTTTGTCTTTTCTGTGTGTGTGCTTGTATTCCTATCTTTATGGGGACAATGCTCTGTTTACACAGCCACGCCATGGGGACCTCTGACACCATGGGGACCAAAATTGAGGTCCTGATGAGGGTTAAATATAAATGTAGTTCCCCACTAATAAAATATAAGTCTGTGTTTGTAACTCATGTGATCCTATAAACACATTAACTTGTTTTTTCTTGAAGTCCCCATAAAGCATAGGGGGAAATGGATGTAGAGTGAACGGTTTTCAAAGGTTTAAAGATGAGTTAAAATGTTTTGTTATATATTCATTTTAATGTAATTCTGTTTTTAAATAATTATATTAAATATATTATACATGTTTATTTTTAAATTAAGTATTCATTATTATTATTATTATTATTATTATTATTATTATTATTATTATTATTATTATTATTATTATTATTATTATTATATTTATTTTGGAAAAATTTGTTCACACTACTACACTCCCTTACCTACAAGATATGATTAGTGTGTGTTTGTGTGTGTGAATGTGTTGTCATTATGTAGTTTCCATCACTCTTTTAAACATCATTAAAAGTGCACTGGTTGTTTTCACTTTTCCACAGTCACAGCATGTTACAGCCACACACACACACACACACACACATACACACACACACTGGTAACCACACTGACCTTCAGCTCCTCCCACCATCTGTCTACAAATCAAAGAGCAGATGCTGTGTGTCAGTCAACTAACAGCCTGACATTTAGACCAATTAGAGCAGAAGAGTGATTTACTGCAGTTCATCTGAAACAGACACAAACACAGACTGAGACAGACTGAAATACAGACTGATGGACAGACCGATGGACAGACCGTTTCAGGATTCTTCTTAAATGAGGTTCTTACACTGCCTGATTGAATGATGTTCAAACTGCTGCTAAGAGAAACCATGTGACCACTGCTGACAGGTAACATGTGACCACTGCTAACAGAAACCATGTGACCACTGCTAACAGAAACCATGTGACCACTGCTAACAGAAACCATGTGACCACTGCTAACAGAAACCATGTGACCACTGCTAACAGGTAACATGTGACCACTGCTAACAGGTAACATGTGACCACTGCTAAGAGAAACCATGTGACCTCTGCTAAGAGAAACCATGTGACCACTGCTAACAGGTAACATGTGACCACTGCTAACAGAAACCATGTGACCACTGCTAACAGAAACCATGTGACCACTGCTAACAGAAACCATGTGACCACTGCTAACAGGTAACATGTGACCACTGCTAACAGGTAACATGTGACCACTGCTAAGAGAAACCATGTGACCTCTGCTAAGAGAAACCATGTGACCACTGCTAAGAGAAACCATGTGACCACTGTTAACAGAAACCATGTGACCACTGCTAACAGAAACCATGTGACCACTGTGAACAGAAACCTTGTGACCACTGCTAAGAGAAACCATGTGACCTCTGCTAAGAGAAACCATGTGACCACTGTTAACAGAAACCATGTGACCACTGCTAACAGAAACCATGTGACCACTGCTAACAGAAACCATGTGACCACTGCTAACAGGTAACATGTGACCACTGCTAACAGGTAACATGTGACCACTGCTAACAGAAATCATGTGACCACTGCTAACAGGTAACATGTGACCACTGCTAAGAGAAACCATGTGACCTCTGCTAACAGAAACCATGTGACCACTGCTAACAGAAACCATGTGACCACTGCTAACAGAAACCATGTGACCACTGCTAACAGGTAACATGTGACCACTGCTAACAGAAACCATGTGACCACTGCTAACAGGTAACATGTGACCTCTGCTAACAGAAACCATGTGACCACTGTGAACAGAAACCATGTGACCACTGCTAAGAGAAACCATGTGACCACTGCTAAGAGAAACCATGTGACCACTGCTAAGAGAAACCATGTGACCACTGCTAACAGAAACCATGTGACCACTGCTAACAGGTAACATGTGACCACTGCTAAGAGAATCCATGTGACCTCTGCTAACAGCTAATATGTGACCACCATTAGAGCCTTCTCATTCTAACTAGTCCCACTTGACCTGGCGTTGACCTCACTTCACCTCAGTCTGACCACTTTGCATCATTCATTTATGCAGCTTCTCTCCCTCTTCCATCTTCTCCTTCCTCTTTACTGTCCCTCACTGAGATAAATATGTTAATACTTGACATATGAACAGATCAGAGAGTTCTGTGGTGCAATTATTACCTGAGCAAAAAAACCTTTATTTTGAAATAATACACAAATAAAATCACATGAGCCTCTAGAATGTGAGGTTTTATTGTGTTTATGTGTGTGTGTGTATGTGTGTGTGTGTGTGCATTTGTATTCCTATGTTTATGGGGACATTGCTATGTTTACACAGTGACACCATGGGAACCTGTCACTATGGGGACCAAAAATCAGGTCCCCACGAGGGTTAAACATAAATAAACATCCCCACTAGTAAAATAGAAATTATGTGGCCCTATAAATACATTTTCAGTTTTTTTAAGAAGTCCCCATAGAGTGTGAGGGAAACATGTGCAAAGCAACACATGTATGTTTCAAAGGTTTGAAGATGTGTTTGCATAAAAATTATGTATTTTTTTTAAAATACTTCTTTATTTTTGCTATTTAAAAAAAAAATTCTTATTCTTATTATTTCTTTTTTTATTTTAAATAAATATTCAATAACAATATTCATTCGCTCATCTGGACAAAGTCGTGATGAGCTATTGCCGTCGCCTGTTGTCGTCGTCCACAATTCACTAAAATAGCTAATCCTCCTTCACGGATCTTAATTCTGATTTTATGATTGATTGAATGACTCCCTTTTGTTGATAGCAAGACATCACAGCTGTGAGGTCTGGATGAGCACAGGGACATTGGCACTATCTTTTTTTATTTGTGACCCTCTAGCACCAAACCAGTGGTCCAGTCTCACAGCAGTATTTCTAGCTTTAGCCTCAAATATATTATATGGGTCAAAATGATCGAATTGGAAGTTTATGCATCAAATCCAAGTAAAATGTCTCCTAAACACTTCTAACTATGAGTTTTTAGGAAATTCCTACCGTGCTGTAAGTGCTTCAAATCATGCCTTTTAGGAAAGACAACAACTGACTTTGACAGTAAAAACATGATGACATTAGGTATTTACGCGTCATGTTTGGTACCGTTGGAAAGATCGGGATTCCCTCTAGAAAATCCTTAAATAGAAATCTATGTAATTATCTATTTGAACCAATGGGAGGCCTCAAAACAAAGCCTTCTTGAGTAAACCAAATCCCGTGTTGCGAGGGCGATGTTGAAAAAATGATCAGATTTGTACATCATTGGAAAGCATTTTTAATAAGCTTTCAGATAAATATAAAATCTTAATTTCTGAAATTTGACCCAAGTTGATGGTCATTTTTAATTTTCTAATTTTTATTGTTATTATTTTATTTTATTTTTATTTTTTTAAAGAAGATAATGTGTTTACACTCAATGTGTTTACACCCAATGACAACTTAGTCCTCATGAGACATGGAAACGAGTATGTGTGTGTAAGTGTGTGTGTGTATATATATGCACATATATATATATATATATATATATATATATATATATATATATATATATATATGTGTGTGTGTATGTGTCTGTGTGTTTTGTGTGTGTGTTTGTACGTATTCATGTGTAAGTGTGTGTGTTTGTGTGTCCTTTCTTTTTGTTTACATCTACCTGTTTGGATGTGCTTTTGTGTGTGTGTGTGTGTGTGTGTATGTGCATGTGTAAATGTCATCCCTGACACCTTAAACAAATGTCCTGGTCCTCCTCAGCTGAACGCACGGCAGACCTGACCACATTTATCGTCTGCTTGTACATCCTTCTTTTCTTCGCCACGTGTCACAACATCAACAACAACTATTTCACACCGTCCATGAAAATATGTGGGAGGGGGAAAAAATAGAGCAGAGATCTGCAGGGACACTTTAAATCCATGCTGCACATTTTGACCACACTTCAGGTTTAAAAAAAAAAAAAAAAAAAAAAATAATAATTATATATATATATATATATATATATATATATATATATATATATATACATGTATATGATATGCATTAATATGAGGTATAATATATGTACTGTGTCAAACTGTACAGATAATGTCATATAAATGTGTATTTTCAGTCACAGTTCTACATCATGGCTCTAGTAGTCCTGTTGTTTCTAATTCAGTGCCGAAAACATTCTCATTTTGTCAAAACACTAAATGTACAACTTTGTATGACATTATCTGTACAGTTTGATATCAGCAGTATGGGGAAAAAAAATTAATTAGGTTTAACGTTATTAGTATAAGATTGAGTTAAAGCAACAGGCAGGATATTTTATTACATTTTCAAGAAATTATTACATTATTTGGTTTTATGACATTTTTGATTAAGTTAAGCGTACATTGTGTTACAATATAGGTAAAATTATATTTATATTATACTTTAAACTCATACATTATAGGATGAAATTATATTATTTATGGGGTGAAATTATTACATTATAAGGTTCAATTATTTCATTATAGGGTGGAATTATTATATTATAGGTAGAATTATTACACTATAGGTGAAATGACTCAATAATTGGATGAAAATGTGACATTATTGGTTAAATTATTACATTGTTGGTGAAATTATTAAATTTTATCCTACAAACCATGATTCAATTTAAACAAGCTAAAAAATAATAGAGATTGTGAATTAGGACAGAAAGTGTCCATGTTAATAGCTGGTTTTAACAGGTTATATGACCCCAGTTCCAAACAGGAAGTGAAGTCACACACCTTCAAATGTCAGGTGACTGGCCCCGCCCCCAAGCAGCCTTTAACGGTGGCGTATAGACATATAAAAGAAAGTAGACGGAAAAGGATCTAATCAACATGTCACACATTGAAGAGTAAAAAGACAATTATTCCATTACTGTCACCAAGTGCAGTCGCATTAATGAGCTTCTGTCACATCCAGAAAATGGCACGTCTCTGAGGATGAACATCTCCCAAAAATACTGAAACAAAAGCGATCACTTCCAAATAGGGTTGAATGATATTAGAAAAAAAACTGAAATCGTGATTTTTTTTAACCCTGTGATATATATATATATATATATATATATATATATACACATAGCGACACCGACCCAAACAATCAAACAGATTAGTGGTAAACACAGAACATACACCTTCTTTGCAGCTGAAATCATTGAATAAATAACTAAAAATAAATTTAAAAAAAACATTGGAAATTTTTAAATTAAAAAAAAAACAAAATAAAAATGAATCAATAAACCAATGAACAGATAAAAAAGACAAATAAATAATGAACAAATAAAAAATAATAATAAATGAATAAATAATAAAAAATAATTCGATTTTCAATTGTAAATTGTATTTATTTATATATTTTATTTTGTTTTGTATTAATTTTTCTAGAAAAATAAAAAAATAATAATAATAATGTATACCCTCACTACCCGATGGGCACTTTACCTACAAGTGATGATTATAAACCTAGTCCTCATGAGACATAGAAACCAGATGTGTGTGTGTGTGTGTGTGTGTGTACGTGCGTATGTGTCCTCTACATAACGGCAGACATCTACTGGGATTTGAAGAACATGAAAGATGCCCCGAGCAAAGGCAGGAAGAAATATGAGGAGGAAGAACAGAGGGTGAACGAGCAGAGATAGAAACTCTGTAAGAAAGAGAGAAAACCCTAACCTGGGTCTGAAGGAGAGAGAGAGAGAGAGAGAGAGAGAGAGAGAGAGAGAGAGTGTGTGTGACTGTGGACCAATGAGGTCTGTAATGGACACAATGAGAAGCCAAACAGTATGACACACACACACACACATGCATTTTTACCGTGTGACCATATATATATATATATATATATATATATATATATATATATATATATATATATATATATATATATATATATATATATATATATATTCTACGTCCCTCTTGAATGTTGTGACAGCTCCCGTTCATTTTGAATTGACATTTCCAGCCTTCAGCAGAAGGATATTTTTTGATAACCGCCCGCTGTGGCGTTAATGCCCGCTGCTAATGGCAACGAGTTTTGTCACTTCAGATTCACGTTACCATATCACTCCGCAGGAAGTTCGGCCACTTTGAAAGTAAATATTCACTACGTTGTGACGGCAATTTTTTAAATTTTTTGTATCCTTCCTGGAGCCTGGTGTTCACCTTATGTTTGGTCATGATTGGTGTCAGCTGGAGTTTATGGAACATTATATTATAGGCAGAAAGTGACCTTTTCAATGTTTGAAAAATCATGAGCTCTATATCTATCTTTCTATCCATCTGTCCGTCTGTCCGTCTTTAACCCTTTATCTGCAGAAGAATGACTGAACGTCTCTGTCAACCTATTTCAAGCAGTTTGTCGCATAAGTTATCATTGTACACACGCAACTGCACAGATGTAAAGATGGAAAACTCTAAACCCACGGTTCTCAAACTGGGGTCTGCGGACCCCTAGGGGGACGTGGCGCATGTCCAGGGGGTACGCGAAATTATTCACTGTTTTGTTTTTTTGTTTTATTTGTTTGGGGTTTTTTTTTGCTGTTTTATTTTGAAATGCGGACGTTTTATTTTGTAGCGAGCGGGCGGAAGTAACAGCGCTGTTTGACGCCAGCTTGACTAAATTGAGACGGAGCGAGTCACAGGCTATTTTTAGCCACCCTGCAGCGAACATGGATCGATTTTTGTGTCCGCCAAGTTCCTCAAGAAGGTTTTGTGTGTCTTTTGTTCCGTTTATTATTTTTAAATTATTTAAAATTGTTGTTTCTGAAGTGCTCATTTATATTATAATACCTGAAAATGTCGCTGGTTTGCACAAAAGCACTATTGAAAAAGGTTATCATTGTTTCATAATAATCATTGTTGAAGTGGTTTTTTATCATTTTCAGTATCGTGAGGATGAGGGGGGACATGGAAAAATTTCACCCCTCCAAGGGGGACCTGGGCCAAAAAAGTTTGAGAACCCCTGCTCTAAACAGCCCAACAAGCCAAAATAGTCAACGGAGAAAAAAAAGGATTAGACACACTGAAGAGCAGACATGTCTGTTCACCCAGATTAAAATACTATATTATCAAAGTAGTGTACGTTAATCAGAGAGTCTGCTACCACTAGGCTAATGCGAGCACTAGATCATGCTGGCACTAGGCTAATGCTAGCACTAGGCTAATGCTAGGACTACGCTAATGCATTGCCTTGTTTGGGACAAACACATTCAATGCAGATATAATCACTTCTGTTTGTTCTTAAAAAGTGAAACAATTAATATAGATGAAAATGTAAGAAGTCTTTCTCATCAAAATGAATCCAGAGCAGTTCTATGTTTAATTTAATTAACTTTCATGTTTCAGTGCATGCTCCAGCATATATTTTCCTGTTTAAGTATAAGTTTCACGATTCAGGTCATGTTGTCAGTGTGTGTGAACACATTAGCCATAAACCCATGGGTCTGACACAGTGTTTGGTGAAAACAGGAGGTAAATGTAAAGACAGACGAGGCGTTTACGGTCAGAACTGT
>CM035793.1:9703328-9705828 GCA_020466265.1 Siphamia tubifer
AAATTTTTCCATGTCCCCCCTCATCCTCGCGATACTGAAACTTCAACAATGATTATTATGAAACAATGATAACCTTTTTTAATAGTGCTTTTGTGCAAACCAGCGAAATTTTCAGGTATTATAATATAAATGAGCACTTCAGAAACAACAATTTTAAAATAATAAACGGAACAAAAGACACACAAAACCGCGTGTGTGTGTGTGTGTGTGTCTGCTTTGCAAGTGTCTCTTAAGGTTGGCTGGCTTCATAGCCTCCATTGCAAGGCACTTCAGACACAGGATGCATTTTGGTCTCCCATCATTGTTCTCAATGAAGCCAAACTGAATATAACTATCAATGTACTTTCTCTTTTTAGGGTTAGGGCGTTTGTTTTTGTCATTTTCATTTTCATTGTCATTTCCTTTACCACTTCTTGAGGAACTTGGCAGACACAAAAATCGATCCAGGGGGGCTAAAAATAGCCTGTGACTCGCTCCGTCTCAATTTAGTCAAGCTGGCGTCAAACAGCGCTGTTACTTCCGCCCGCTCGCTACAAAATAAAACGTCCGCATTTCAAAATAAAACAGCAAAAAACAAACAAACAAAACCGTGAATAATTTCGCGTACCCCCTGGACATGCGCCACGTCCCCCTAGGGGTCCGCGGACCCCAGTTTGAGAACCGTGGCTCTATAGTATGCATATACTGTATATAAGCCAGGCAGTTGTTTGTAGCCCCACCCTCTCAGGATGATTTATTTACACACCATGGGGACCTCTGACATCATGGGGACCAAATTTCAGGTCCCCACAAGGGTTAAATATAAATGTAGGTTCCCACTAGTAACTTATAATTCTATGTTAAGTATGCAAATGTTAAGCTCTATAACTACATTATGTATATATATATATATATATATATATATATATATATATATATATATATATATATTAGAGCTGCACAATATATCGTTAAAAAAACATGATCTCGGTTCACACCTACACACGATTCGCTTTTTGATGAGAGACTGTTTTCTTCACTTCTGCTCGCGTAAAGTCCACTGTTGGTGCTTCCCCACTCAACCAATCATAAATACACCTGCACATCATGTGATTGTGGGTATCATCAGGCTTTCTCCCTAAACCAATCATGAATGGACATACATGTCACGTGATTCAGCAGCAGGCAAGGCAGAAAGATGAACTTATTTTAATGAGTGAGTGAGGTGATAGGTGAAGTCTGCACGAGGAAAATGGATGAAAACCCGGCAGTGGCCTGTGCTCTCAGAGTGCTTTAACTAGTTAAGTTATTAAGTGGGTAAAATAAACAGAATGCTGTCATTGTGCGTCGCATTTATTCAGTGTCACTGTTGTAGTGCTGACGGTCTGGAAGTTGGAATTGGAATACTGGACAGTTTAGTTAAAAAAAACGTTGTTCCTTCATAAACATAGTCATGCCATAGACCGTTAGAAAGCTGAGAATGTCCCGAATCATTTAAGACCAGTCACCAATCAAATTAGTGCTCACACACAGAAAGGTAACAGCTGTTGTTAATATTTTATTTGCTACTGTTAAATGTTTATTTTTAACTTGAGACCTGGAATATTTGTCATTTTTAAAATAAAATTAATAAATTTATTTGCATCGGCATCGGTCTCTCTCTCTCTGTATATATATATATATATATATATATATATATATATATATATGCTCAGGATTTTTTTTTAGCTTTAATCCCTGTGTTTTGCTCCAGAAGCAGCAAAGCAGAACACTACCACCAACCTATTTAGTCACCTCAAATGCCAGTATGAAGAAACAGTACGAAACAAAACCCTGAAAATGCATGTCCAAAAACCAGACATCTGTAATGGACACTATACACAACGTGACACCCTAACCGCCCAACAGCAGGCAAAAAGGAAAAAACTGCAGCAATCACTTATCATTAAAGACGTGGCTCAGTTTATTACACGGTAGAGCATGTCGGATTAAAAAAAAAAAAAAAGATCAAAACATTAGATGAATGATACTCGATGGCATTTTGAAGTTATTATATAGGAAAACAAGAATAATTATCAACTAAGCTGACTGATAATTGTCATGATGGGTGAAGTAGAGAGAGGACTCAGATGCCTGGTGTTGAAAGGAGAACAGATTTAATAAAAACAGAAGCAAAACCATGATTCAGACAGAGACAGAAAACAAAACCTGGGGGGTCAATCAGCCAGAGTCTGTGGTGATGAAAGAAATGTCCAGGTTATGATGACATGGGAAATAGGCAGAGTGTCCGGATTATGGAGGCGACAAACTCAATGGTCCCGCACCAGAAACTGCAAACCTCACTGCTTAAATAGTTGCAGATCAGCAACGACCTGCAGCTGCACGGTGCGGGGCAGGTGAAACTGGAGTCAATCTGGGGGAGAGGACAATAATAATAATCTATTTATCAATATATAATGACGTTACACTTAATGAACAGCTTAATTAATATTTCAACAATAGTGAAATAATAGTTCAATAG
>CM035793.1:9710828-9738328 GCA_020466265.1 Siphamia tubifer
GACTTTTGCTCACCATGGTGACAGAAGTCCTCATGATGTGACTATGTAAACATACCAATGTCCTCATAAAAATATGAATACAAGCACACACACACACACACACACACACACTTATGTTGACATGTACATGTGTTTATATTCATGTGTTTGCTGTCTTTCTGCATTTGCATATTTGTCTGAAGGAGTGATGACACAAACATACCCTATTGTCATCCTGTTCAGACCGTGTGTGTGTGTGTGTGTGTGTGTGTGTTGGAACCAATGCACAAATCACTGCTGACATGTGTATCATTTCAGTGTGGAATAAAAAACGACTTTGAAGAAGTCGAGGATAAATGTCAGTATGTTCACATGTAATGACTGTAATAAACAGCCTGATGTGACTGATGGAAAAACACACACACACATATATATACACACACACACACACATTCTGATAGCAGCATTTATCTGCACTCATTCTGCCTGTATGTTGACATTGTGTCAAACATCACATAGTGAGGTTGAGGGTTCTTCACTGAACCACAGTTCAAACACTGTTGAATAACATGCTCAAAAGTCTATAGATAAAACATGATAAATAACAAATAACAAAGGAAGTAACTGCAGAATATATTTATGGAGTTGTTCAGTGTATGATATAATATACACTGTTAAATGGAGAACAGATGGAAATAAATTGTTTTAATGTGGAATTGACGACTAATAATC
This sequence comes from Siphamia tubifer, assembly GCA_020466265.1. Lineage (NCBI taxonomy): Eukaryota > Metazoa > Chordata > Actinopteri > Kurtiformes > Apogonidae > Siphamia > Siphamia tubifer. Next base: position 9,711,540 of record CM035793.1, read on the forward strand.
AGTACCTCCAAGTCAGAGGCCATGGTTCTTTGCCTGAGTGTCCTGTCGGGGTCAAGGAGAAGGTCCTGCCTCAGGTGGAGGAGTTCAAGTTCCTCACCATCTTATTCACGAGTGACGGAAGGATGGAGTGGGAGGTCGACAGGTGAATTGGGACGGCATCTGCAGTAATGCAGGTGCGAAACCGACCCGTTGTGGTGAAGAAGGAGCTAAGCCAGAAGGTAAAGGTCTCGATTTACTGGTCGATCTACGTTCCGACCCTGACCTGTGGTCATGAGCTTTGGGTTATGACCCAAAGAATGAGATCATGGGTCCAAGAAGCCAGAATGAGTTTCCTTCGCAGGGTGGCCGGGCTCAGCCTTAGAGATAGGGTGAGAACCTCAGACATTCAGGAGGGACTCGGAGTACAGCCGCTGCTCCTCCATGTCAAGAGGAGCCATGGGGTCAACCATCAGTCAAACAGTCATCGGTTAACATCCCTAGTCCTGAGTTACTGATCTCAAGCCACGTACCTCTCTATATTCATAAGACATCTTTAGGAGGAAGTCCGTGATTGTTGATTGTCACGTCCAGAGTTAGACGCTCTGGAAATGAACAATTGCTTTGCATTCGCTTTTAAAAACAACAACCTGATAGTCGGCTAATCTTTGCTGTTGCATACAGTTTCATTTACATTTATAATAAAATACTCGACTATGTTATTAAAAAAGAATGCAACAAAATCGTGAATTTCCCGAACGTCTAACTCTGGACTTGGAAATCGTCTAATTCAGGCTTCTCCCTTCAGACGTGTCATGAATATGGAAAGGTACTGGCTTGAGATCAATAACTCTGTACACACTATCTGATGATATGAAGACCTCAGGACAATGGGGTTTGTCTTTAGGGACCCTCTACTTACTACGACGTAAGTCTTATGTTGTTTAGAACTTTAGAAGATGTCTAAAAATAGTGTTTCTTGTCGGCAAAAACACATGCCCTAATCACTTCTATGCTAACACAGTTTGACTGAAAACAGGAAAACCTAAAACCTGTGATTTAGATATCAACTATATGTATGTACTCCCAGTCACCTTATTTTTACTGCAGATAATCTCTTTAACAGGAACACGCTGAAAAGTAACTAAACTATTGAGATGTTGTCTAAATGACGGGCAGTTGGTGGGACTACTTTTTCTTCCACCTGGGTAAGTGTGTCATGTGTCAGTACAGCAGAGAGTGTTTTCAAACTGGATTTAGTTCAGTTTCCACAAACAGACCCATATGATCTAAAATCAAATCAAAACAGAATAATATAAACTGTTCTAGCTTCAACTGGACTAGTCTGACTCTTGAGAAACAAAACTAGACCTTGAAACATGTTTTGTACATTTGATCACATTTCTTTGTGTTTTTTTTGTCTAGATTTAGTTTAGAAGGGTTTTAATATATTTTACATTTTTCATTGCTTGGCTGATTTTTCATGTAGTTGTTGAAATATTACATCACTGTGGTGGACATTAGCGTTACATAGGTGAGTAGTTCAGTCTGTGTGCATTTTGTATTGCTGGGAATTATGTAGGTGTGTTTTTTTTAAGGGGGGAGGGCAATGAATTCTGGGTATGTGATTCAGCACGGAGAATTTGCATTGTATTTTAATTGTTGCATGTGGCTCTGTGACCATCAACAAACTTATGTTTCCTACCAGCACTAGTTTGCCATATTAACTGTAAATTTCCACGGCCGGTTCAAAACCGCTCCATGGAATTTACACTAATATTTTGCCATTGCACCAAATATTAGTCTCCCAGTCCAGTTCCAGACCAGAGTCTGTCGATATAAACTTTTCAAACTCCAGTTTTCTAGGGTCAACTGGACTAGTTTGACTCTTTAGAACCAAAACTAGTCCAGTTAAATCTCAGACAATTTCCACATGTTTCCATGTTCCATGTTCTCTTTCCAAACCCATAAGTACTAGAACACTAATAGTACTTCACAAATGTGTATTTTTATTTTTTTTTATGAATTAATTCATCCTTTAATCTTTCAGCGTCTGAATCTTTTGGGGATCATTTCCTCAGTGACAGTGCAGTTCTAAAATGTGTGTGTGAACAAAGGTTTGTTTGTGTGATGTGTCAGCTGTGGTGATTGTCCTATTGTCCGTGTGAAACGACTGTTTTTGATTTTCCACAGCAGTCATGTGTGTCTTATGGATGTGACTAAGCAGCCGTGGATAAGCTTCTGTAATTCCCCCATTCAAACAATGAGGGACAGAAATACAGGTTAGAGATTCACACACACACACACACACACACACACACACTTCAGCAGAAGCCTTTCTAACAACATGCAAAATTAAAATACAAACCCATTAAATAAAATAAGCACAGGAGATACTGATGATGATTGAAACATTTACACTGGGAAAAAAAATGATAACAAAATATCTAACCGTGACCTTAAAGGGATTATCCTGAGTAAAAAAAAAAAGTTTAGTTAATGTTTTAGATGATTGCAAGTACATACATATAGTCGACATTAAAATCATACCATTTGGTTGCACATTGACAAAGTTTGATTTTGCCATTTTGAGCCAAACTGCATGGAAGTGATTAGGGCATGTTTTTTTCACTGACATGAAAGGCTATTTTTAGACCTATTCTAAAGTTCTAAACAACATCACACTTATGTGGTAGTAAGTAGAGGGTCCCTAAAGACAAACCCAAATGTCCTGAGGTCTTCATATCATCAGATAGTGTGTCCAGAGTTACTGATCTGTTCAATTCGATTACATTAATTAGTATTTAAAAAAAATAATGAAACATTTAATAACATGTATGTATTTAATTCCCATTTTACATAGGAATGACACATTTAATTAATTATTTAATGATGCATTTACTTATTTAATCTTAACACTTTTAGTCCACTATGCTTCATACCTAACTGAACTATATTAATATAATGGCTCCATAAACACTACATACATTCATGTGTTTTCAGTCACAGCTGATTAGAATCTGGTCCAGGTCACAAAACATGTGTTTGACCATAACTGCGATAGTCGCACAGATAAAGGTTTAAATACGTTCAAACGTGTTCAAAAGCTTCTTATCTTCTGACACACAGACCAGGAAACAAAAGACAAAGAAGAAAAAAGACCTGTTTGAGTCTGAACCTCTGTCAACACCTGCCAAAACACCGGCCTCTAAAAGAAGGAAAACCACCAATGATTAAGAAACCTGGTGCCATGAGGGGTCCACATGTGCAACTGTGTACTGTTGTGTATTTGTACGTGCTGTACTGCATTTGTCCAGCAGGCACCACCCAAAATATTCTGGGTATACCAGCGTGACAGTTACTGGATAATATATATATATATATATATATATATGGTGAATGGTAAATGGACTGCATTTATATAGCGCTTTTCCACCTTCATGGTGCTCAAAGCGCTTTACATTAGCCTCTCATTCACCCATTCACACACACACTCATACACCAGTAGGTTTCTAAGGTCTACAGTAAGTCCTACTGGGGGCCTAAGTCAGGGTTCAGTGTCTTGCCCAAGGACACTTCGACATGTGGACAGCCAGAGCCGGGACGCGAACCGCCAACCTCTCGGTCATTGGGCGACCCACTCTACCAACTGAACCACAGCCGCCCGGCAGTTGTATTTTTTTTTTATATATATTTATATATATATATATATATATATATATATATATATATATATATATATATATATTCGAACACTGAGCTAGGAGCTGCAACCTGCAACCGGCAACCTTCCGCACCAAAGTCAGTGGTGTAGACCACTAAGCTATCCAGTCGCTATCCAGTGAGCTTGACATTGATTCCCTAATTCACCTCACCCGGATCTACAGCAAAGACATTGGGATGTCATTCGGACTAGATAAATGTGGGCGGATGATATCTAGAAGAGGAAAGGTGATCACAACTGAAGGGGTTGACCTACCTGAAGGGAATATCACAGATGTGCAGGAAAGTTACAAATACCTAGGGATCCCACAGACAAATGGTAATCATGAGGAGGCAGCTCGGAAGTCAGCCACAGCCAAATACCTACAGAGGGTAAGACAGGTCCTGAAAAGTCAGCTGAACGGCAAAAATAAGATCCAGGCCATTAACACCTATGCCCTGCCAGTAATCAGATACCCAGCTGGGATAATATCCTGGCCACTGGAAGAGATACAAGCCACTGATATCAAGACAAGGAAACTCCTTACCATGCATGGAGGGTTCCACCCCAAGTCCAGTGTCCTGAGGCTGTACACTAAGCGAAAGGAAGGGGGCCGAGGACTAGTAAGTGTCAGAACTACTGTCCAGGAGGAAACGGCGAACCTCCAGGAATACATCAAGAAAATGGCCCCCAATGACCAACTGCTAAGTGAATGCCTCAGGCAACAAAAGCCCAGTAAGGTCGGGGAACCAGAGGGGCTATCATGGAGGGACAAACCCTTGCATGGCGTGTACCATCGACAAATTGAGGAAGTGGCTGATATGGAAAAGACATACCAGTGGCTGGAAAAGGCTGGACTAAAGGACAGCACAGAGGCGCTACTCATGGCTGCACAAGAACAAGCCCTGAACACCAGAGCAATAGAGGCCGGGGTCTACCACATCAGACAGGACCCCAGGTGTAGGCTGTGTAGAGAAGCCCCTGAAACAGTCCAGCACATCACAGCAGGGTGTAAGATGCTGGCAGGCAAGGCATACATGGAGAGGCATAACCAGGTAGCGGGCATACTGTACAGGAACATCTGTAAAGAGTATGGACTGGAGGTCCCAGGGTCAAGATGGGAGAACCCCCCAAAGGTGACAGAGAACAAACAGGCCAAGATCCTGTGGGACTTCCAGATCCAGACTGACAAGATGGTGATGGCCAATCAGCCTGACATAGTGGTGGTGGATAAACATGAGAAGACAGTGGTGGTGATAGATGTAGCAGTCCCCAGTGATAGCAACATCAGAAAGAAAGAACATGAGAAGCTTGAGAAATACCAAGGGCTGAAAGAGGAGTTAGAGAAAATGTGGAGTGTGAAGGCAACGGTGGTACCAGTAGTGATCGGAGCATTAGGGGCAGTGACCCCCAAGCTGGGAGAATGGCTCCAGCAGATACCAGGAACAACATCAGAGATCTCTGTACAAAAGACCGCATTGCTAGGAACAGCTAAGATCCTGCGCAGAACCCCCAGGCTCCCAGGCCTCTGGTAGAGGACCCGAGCCTGAAGGAGACACCGCCCACGTGGGGCGAGAGGAACATTTTATATATATATATATATGTAATAGAGAAGTTATCAGCTGTAAATTTAGCAATAGTGAAGTTAGCAACAGTGAAGTTAGCAGCACTGAAGTTGGCAATAGTGGAGTTAGCAGCAGTAACGTTCGCAATAGTGAAGTTAACATTGAAGTTCACAGCAGTAAAGTTCGTTAGATTAAAGTTAGCAGCACTGAAGTTAGCAATAGTGGAGTAAGCAGCAGTAACATTAGCAATAGTGAAGCTAGCAATGCTGAAGTAAGCAGCACTGAAGTTGGCAATATTGAGAGGCTAGCAACAGTGAAATTCCCAATAAGGAAAGGTAGCAACAGTGAAGTTGACAACACTAACTTTAACAACAGTGAAGTTAGCAACAATGACATTAACACCAGTGATGCTATCAGCAATGAAGTTAGCAACAGTGAACTTAGCAATTACGAAGCAAGCAACAGTGAATTTAGCAGTACTGAAGTTAGCAGCTGTGAAGTTAGCAACAATAATCTTAGCAGCAGTAAAGTTAGCAATAGTGAAGCTAGCAGTAGTGAAGTTAGAGACAACAGTTCCATCCACTGTGTACCAGTTTATATGTCACATACTTTTATGTATTTTAATCTACATTTTAACGTTCATATAAAAAAAAAAAAATCTTGTCATTTTACACTGAAGTGAGTTGAATGAAACAACATTTTATTCTGTTTACAGATGTATATTTAAATCACAAAATGTCAAATTGCAAACATTTACCGAATAGAAAAATGACAATTTCAACAAAACCCTTGTTTTTTGATTAAAAGTTTTTGTGCTGGTCAGATGTTCCACCCTGTTCCACAGACTGTTCCATACACTGTTCCACACACTGTTCCACACACTGTTCAACACACTGTTCCATACACTGTTCCACCCTGTTCAACACACTGTTCCATACAGTTCAACACACTGTTCCACACACTGTTCCACACACTGTTCCATCCTGTTCAACACACTGTTCCACACACTGTTCAACACACTGTTCCACCCACTGTTCCACCAACTGTTCCACCCACTGTTCAACACACTGTTCCACACACTGTTCAACACACTGTTCCATCCTGTTCAACACACTGTTCCACCCTATTCAACACACTGTTCCATACACTATTCCACACACTGTCCCACCCTGTTCAACACACTGTTCCATACACTGTTCCACCCTGTTCAACACACTGTTCCATACAGTTCAACACACTGTTCCACACACTGTTCCACCAACTGTTCCACCAACTGTTCCACACACTGTTCCACACACTGTTCCATCCTGTTCAACACACTGTTCCACCCACTGTTCCACCAACTGTTCCACACACTGTTCCACCCACTGTTCAACACACTGTACCACACACTGTTCCACCCACTGTTCAACACACTGTTCCACACTGTTCCACACACTGTTCCACCCTGTTCAACACACTGTTCCATACACTGTTCCACACACTGTTCCACACACTGTTCCACACACTGTTCCACCAACTGTTCCACACACTGTTCCACACACTGTTCCACCAACTGTTCCACACACTGTTCCATCCTGTTCAACACACTGTTCCACCCACTGTTCCACACACTGTTCCACCCACTGTTCAACACACTGTTCCACCCACTGTTCCACCCACTGTTCCACCAACTGTTCCACACACTGTTCCACCCACTGTTCAACACACTGTACCACACACTGTTCCACCCACTGTTCAACACACTGTTCCACACTGTTCCACACACTGTTCAACACACTGTTCCACCCTGTTCAACACACTGTTCCATACACTGTTCCACACACTGTTCCACACACTGTTCCACAAACTGTTCCACACACTATTCGTCATGGCGATGGAGTTGGTCATAAGGGCATCCCGATGGGTAGTGGGTGGTGAAAGAACCAAGAGTGGCTTGCGACTTCCGCCTATTAGAGCCTTTATGGATGATATGACCATCATAACAACAACCAAACCCTGCACCAGACGCTTGCTGCAAAAGCTCCAGGAGAACATTCAATGGGCGAGAATGAACTTTAAACCAAGCAAGTCACGCAGCATTTCCATCGTAAAAGGCCAACTGACAGGTGAGAGGTTTCACATCAGCGATGAACCAATACCAACACTCCTGGAGAAGCCCATCAAGAGCCTGGGGCGATGGTATAACGCAGACCTCAGGGACACCCAGCAACTAGAGCAACTGCGGCGGGACACAGCCAACGGCCTTAGGCAGATAGACAACACTGCACTGCCAGGGAAACTGAAGCTCTGGTGCTTTCAGTTTGGGTTGCTGCCCAGATGGCCGCTGACAATGTATGAGGTCCCAATATGCCATGCCAAGCGCTTGGAAAGACTGGTGAACTCTAAGGTGAGGAAGTGGCTTGGACTCCCAAAGTGTTTCAGCAGCGTGGGACTCTACAGCGACGGAGCCCTGTCACTGCCAATATCAAGTTTGATTGAGGAGTTCAAGTGTGCCAAGGTGAGGCTGGAGATGTCCCTCACTGATTCCAAAGATCCTGTAGTGAGAGGTGCCCCTCCAACATTGGCAACTGGGAGGAAGTGGACCCCTGCCACCGCTGTCCTTCAAGCCAAATCTGCCCTCCGCCATCGAGATGTAGTGGGCCATGTCCAGCAGGGCAGGGGTGGGGTTGGTCTTGGACCTGTAACTCCTCGATGGTATAAGGCATCGGCATCTGACCGACGAACCATGGTTGTAGAGGAGGTGCGCTGACAGGAGGAAGCAACCAGACGTTCCAAGGCGGTGACACAGGCCAAACAGGGCCAGTGGATGAGATGGGAGGGGGTTGAGAAGAAAAAGCTCTCATGGAGTGAACTCTGGGGCATGGAGTCAAACAGGCTGAGCTTCATCGTTCGGGCAACATATGATGTACTACCATCTCCTGTAAACCTGCAACTATGGTTTGGAAAGGACCCAGCGTGCCCTCTGTGTGCAACCCCAGCAACACTTAAGCACATCATGGTGGGCTGCAAAATCAGCCTCACACAAGGCAGATACACATGGAGACACAACCAGGTCCTCAGGTGTCTAGCTGAAAAGCTGGAGCGCAAGAGGGTTTCCATCAATGCCCTACCCACTACCAACCAGCATGTAGGTCAACACCCACCATTATTTGTTCGGGAGGGGGAAAAGCAGAGGTCAATGTCCTCACACCCTGACCTGGGTCCGTTGAATGTAGCCAGGGACTGGCAGATGCAGGTCGACCTGGATCAGAGACTCATTTTCCCCCAGGAGATTGTAACGACCACCCTACGCCCAGATCTCATTCTCTGGTCCAATACAGCCAAGCTCGTCTACATCGTGGAGCTCACAGTTCCTTGGGAGGATGCCGTTGAAGAAGCATATGAACGCAAGAAGATGCGGTATTCTAACCTAGCGGCTGCAGCTGAGGACAGAGGCTGGAAGGTGAGGGTGCGCCCGGTGGAGGTGGGGTGTAGGGGTTTTGTGGCTGGCACAACAGCAAAATTCCTCAGGGAGGTTGGAGTCAGGGGACAGGCTCACAGCCGGGCCATTAAAGAGCTGGCTAACACCGCAGAGAGGACGAGCCATTGGCTGTGGCTGAAGAGGAATAACAACATCTGGGCTGCTAGAGCAAATGCTTAGCTCTGGGATGCACACCCGGGAGTGATCAACCTGTGGTGGGCCTGCCTCAAGTGAGGGCGTCTTGTGATAAGTGGCCGAAACGCCCTATGATCTGAGGACGCAACTGATGATGTGTCCCAGTAGCTTAGCAAAGCCTAAAGCAGCAATTCCTCAAAGACCAGGTATGCAGTCAGGTGCAAGCCTGGCTCAGGGAGGTGGACAGCCCTGCCATGCATAGTCCCGGGGGATTGCTACATCTCGTCCTTTCATTGAACTTCCATCCTGTTCAACACACTGTTCCATCCTGTTCAACACACTGTTCCACCAACTGTACCACACACTGTTCCACCCACTGTTCAACACACTGTTCCACACACTGTTCAACACACTGTTCCATACACTGTTCCACACTGTTCCACACACTGTTCAACACACTGTTCCATACACTGTTCCACACACTGTTCCACACACTGTTCCACCAACTGTTCCACCAACTGTTCCACACACTGTTCCATCCTGTTCAACACACTGTTCCACCCACTGTTCCACCAACTGTTCCACCCACTGTTCAACACACTGTTCCACACACTGTTCAACACACTGTTCCATCCTGTTCAACACACTGTTCCACCCTGTTCAACACACTGTTCCACCAACTGTTCCACCCACTGTTCAACACACTGTTCCACACTGTTCCACACACTGTTCAACACACTGTTCCACACACTGTTCAACACACTGTTCCATCCTGTTCAACACACTGTTCCATCCTCTTCAACACACTGTTCCACACTCTCTCTCACACTGTTCCACACACTGTTCCATCATTATAGAACACCTGTTCCATTGTTGTTCTTGATCAGAGGTGTTTTTTCAGTCGTATCATGAATGGTTTATTATGTGAAACTACAGTGAAAAGACCTTTTTTCATAACTACAGTCAGTGAATTAAATAAACAGATGTTGACAAACATTAGAACCAGAGAAGAATTAGAGTTTTTCCAGTTGAAACACGTTTGTGTGTAAACAGCAGGAAACCACTGCATTTGAATTTAGTATCAGATAGAGAGAGAAGATAGAAGAAGAATGAATATATGTGTCAAACTACAGCAGATTGACCTTCATGATTATAATGACTTCTACTGTCGTCTACCGCAAGAAATAAACAAAACATCACATTTGTGATTTTAATGGAAAAAACTGATATGATGAACTTCTGTTTTTTCAACACTTAGTAAAAATGGGTAAAGTTTTGCAAAGATGTTCGATGGAAAAACTGCTAAAATCTCTAAGAATGAAAAGCAACTATGTTTTAGGTAGTAACACACACACACACACACACACACACACACACACACACACACATTGTGAATCTCCTGAATAGTTTAGTGGTTAAATGAGCTCTTGCTGATCCAGCACTGACATGAAGATGCATGTGAGTCTGGCCTTGTATTCTGTGTGTGTGTGTCTGTGTGTGTGTGTGTGTGTGTGTGTGTGTGTGTGTGTGTGCTGCAGTGTCAGCAGACTAACAGTGGAAAGAAGCCGTCATAGTAAACACATTTTTAAACCAGTTTAACTAAAGTCCACCTGACACCATCCTTCTGCTGCTGACACACACACACACACACACACACACACACACATACACACAGGGGACTTGGGGACAGGCAAGCGAGACAGTTGCTTGGAGCCCCGCCCACCAGAGGAACAGCTATGTGTTAGTGTAGGTGTGTGTGTGTGTGTTTATTTAGGTGTGTTGTGTGTTAGTGTAGGTGTGTGTGTGTTTTTGTTAGTGGTAGGTGTGTGTTAGTGTAGTTGTTTGTGTGTTTGTAGTTGTGTGTCTGTAGTTGCTTTATGCAGTTGTGTGTGTTTGTGTGTGTGTGTAGTTGTATCTTTGTGTAGTAATTTTTGTGGTGTGCACAGATGGCGGGGGCTTTTTGCTTGGAGCCCCAAAAAACCCTAGCTGTACTCCTCCTGCACACACACACAAACCACACACACACACACACACACACACACAACCACACACACCATACACACACACCACACACACTCCACACACATACCACACACACACACACCATACACACACACACACACACACCACACACACCACACACACACACACCACACACACATACCACACGCACACACACCACACACACACACCCACACACACACACCCACACACACACACCATACACACACACACACCACACACACACACCACACACACATACCACACGCACACACACCACACACACACACACACACACACACACACACACACACACATACCACACACACACACACACACACTCACACACACACACACACACACACACACACTCTCCACGCTCCAGAAAAGACAGGATTTGAATTAAATGAAGCAGGTTAATCAGACAAACAGAATGATCCTAAATCTACAGATGAAGGGACGTTCTGCTCATTCACACACTTTTATTCACTTTCATTTGCACTGTTTGAAGTGTTTGTGTGTGTGTGTGTGGGGGGGGGGGGGGGGGGGGGCTCTAATTTAATTTTCATTCTTTTTACAAACTTGCTTTTAATCTACGTTTTTAACTTCAGCATTTCATTTTTATCATTAATTTCACAGATGGAATTAATGAAGGTTAAGAACAAATGTAACTTTGTGATAATAATAAAGAATTCACAGAAGATGGAATGAAAACTGTTAAGTCTGAACTGTGGTACAGGGTGAATATTCCTAACATGTGGGGACGTCCTGACGGACATGTGCAGTTTCAGTGGCAGCTCACTGCTTCTAATGCCTGCTACATGCTAATGCTAACATTAGGAACTGTGAGTGTGTTATGATGTGAAGGTCTGTCAAAATGAAAACATCAACTCAGATTCATCATCATCTTGATTAATCTGATTAAATATCAAATATTTTAACAATTCAATAGAACAATTGTTTTGTTGAAACTGTTGAATAAACATGGTAATTGCATATATATAATTGTTTGCATATAATGTATCATATTTTTGGTGTGTTTTTCTGTATTTTAGAAGTGTGTTGAGTTGTTTAGTTTCTCAGCATCATTTGTGTGCTAGTTTTGTTTTTTGTAGTAGTGTCTGTATATATATATATATATATATATATATATATATATATATATATATATATATATATATATATATATATATATATATATATATATGTGCAAGGCCACAGTATTGGGCAATCTAGGGTGACTGAAATGATCATAGGCCAGTAACACTCAAACACCACGTAATAAATAACAAATCTGTGACATAATGTGCATATATATGTAGAAAGAGAAAATAAAAAGAAATTATGCTAGAAAACTGTCTATTTTTAGTTTTATTCAAAAGAATGGCTGCCAAAAACATGACATACAAAACAGCACATTTTCAATGGGTTAAACAACTAATTTAATTTAAGTTATATTACTCATATTCATACTGAATGTGTTCATAATGTATAAAACTAAAGTGTGAAAATGTTACCAGTCACATTTCAACGCTCATGTAGCTCGAAAAGACATACAAAAAACCTGTTCGTGTTGAAGACACGGGTTAAAAAAAGTCGTCTGGGAAAACTACTATGTAATTGAAATATCTTAGAGAAACCCATGTCGGTTTCTTGAAACCTATGCTTACTTTACTCTATGTAAGAAAAAAATCCAAGACTCTGTGATTTTACGGGGGGAAAAAAATCACTTTTATTTTTTTATATATTTTTGTGTCTGTTTTTAACGAACCTAATAACTTAGCTTTTTTTCGCAAAGAAACAATGCATGTCCTATCAACTGCTTCCGGTATTTTGTTTTGTTGTATTTGAACATTTTCAGAGGCGTCGTGGGTAAATATTTGTCACCATCTTGTTGTATGGGACAGGTTTGTGTATATCAACCCAGGAAGTGGTTGTTGTAACGAACGTAAACAATTCGTTGATTGATTCAACTGTCATGAATTGCTTTAAATACATCTGGTAAGGCTCCAATAAAGGTAAGAATTGAACGTTTATAAATTATTACATGTTTTAAGATACTATTTTAGTTTTCATGGCAGTATTTTGATGGCGAATTTTTACGATAATTAATTGTCTTTATGTAAGATGTTTGGAACCAGGTTCGATTTTCGTGTCTGTGTAACGAACAATCACAACTTACGAAGTAATGTTAAATATTTTGTCCTATCATACTAGTTAAAGTGTTGTTTTATGTAGTTAGTAAATACAATAAAAACTAGAATTTAAAATCTGACCAGATCACTGTTGCCAACTTGGCGCATTTATATATATATATATATATATATATATATATATATATATATATATATATATATATATATATATATATATATATATAGCCTATTATATAAATAAAATGGTTTATGGCAAGAAACATTTATTTTTCCCATGTATGGAGACTTATGGGGACACCCTGTATGTAGGCTCAATGGACCCTGAGTCCTCCATCATTTATTTATTTATTTATTCAACCTTTTTTTAATACTTTTAACAATACCATGGTTTTATTTGTGCTCTTACTTATGTGTTTAAACACTTTATAAACATGTTTATTTAATTAAAATTAAAAATGGATCTGAAAAAAATTATTCAATCATTGCATTTCTAATCAAAACAGTTATTTAATGTAAAAAAAAATCCAAACTTGTGCTCTGCTTATTCTAAGGAGGAGAATTAAAATAAGAATAAAAAAAAAAACCCAACTGAATCTGTATTGTACGGTCGAACAACAAAGTGTTTTAACTGAGTTTTCTTTTCACCAATCGCATTCATTAACATGAAGCATATGTTAATCATGGATTCTGCTAGCACTAGCCTAATTCTAGCACTAGCCTAATGCTAGCACTAGCCTAATGCCTTTTTCCTTGGAAAAGAGGATCAGTGCTGATATATTCACTTGTTCCATGACTTTGTTTGATTATGAAAAATAACATGAAATTAATATAAATTAAAAATTAATATTTAATCATGATTAATCAAAATTCATCCTAAGCAACTTTGCGATTAATCTGATTAAAAATCATATCACTTGTCAGCCCTGTTTTTCACATCTTGTGCAGAGTAATAGTTATTTACCAGTGTTTTTAGCATCAGGCCTGACATTTGCTTGTGTTGAAGTATATTCAGCAGACGTAGAGTTCAGAATAATTAGTGTCAGTTTTAGTGAAGCAGGAAACGGAGTGGAAACAAACACAGGAGGCTCAGGAGCACTGTCTGCAGAACACCTCCACCAAAGGAAGCCCCAACAAACCGTTTCTTACCAGATTTATTCAATTAGAAACACTTCTTCAGGGCTGTAATTTTAAAACATGTAACAAATGAGTGTCGTTCATTAACATGTGCTTTAGCTCCTGGGAAATGAACTGAACTGACTTTACAACAGCTCTGCTCGTCTACAAGTCTGTCCATGGTCTAGATTCTATGGACTTTGGTTCTAAACTGTAGAACACTGGTGTCAACCATAAGGCCCAGGGGCCAAATCTAGCCCACCAAAGGGTCCAATCCACAGCTCCCATTCACTTTGAATGGATGTTCCCAGCATTCTGTGGGCGGATTTTTTTCAATAACCGACCGCTGCGACATTAACGCCCGCTGCCAATGGCAACAAGTTTTGTCACTTCATATTCATGGTACCATATGACTCCACAGGTAGTTTGGCCACTTTGAAAATAAATTTTCAATTGTCTGTCTTTTAATAAGCTGTAATAACCCATAGAATAAGTGGAATAATGTATTGCCCCCCCCCCCCTGTTCGGCCCCGTGGGGAAATATTTTTCTGATAGTCACGCATGGGCAATACGTTATCCCTTACAAAGTCCATCTGGGGCGTGTTGGCCACATATGAACCATCAGGAACTGGTCTATCTGCTGAGACCCAGAGACAGGACTAAACATGGTGAAGCTGTGTGTTATATTTATATCAGTGCTGTCAAATGATTAACATTTTAATCGCATTAATCATAGAGTTTATTTGAATTAAGTAATTTGGATTAATCGTGATGAAAACACGATGTCGGTCGATTGTTCTGTCTCAGGTTTTCTTTGTTTTGTACTTAAATTAACCACAAAACACAAAAAAATACATGTAGAAACACACAAAAAATACACAAAACATGTTAATATCCAGTACAATTCACAAAAAAACACAAAAAGGGATAAATATATCCAAAACGTATAAAAAACCCCACCAAAAAATATGATAAACTATCCAAAATACATGCAAAAATATAACTACATATGAAATCAAGGTGTTTATTTAACACCTTGAATAGTTTCAACAAAAAAACTGTTCGAGGTGATACTGCCCAGGGGAGGGGCTAGAGGAATATATATATATATATATATATATATATATATATATATATATATTTACCAGTTCTGGTAAATTTGGTGCCCTAGGCGAGCATCCCTCTTCCTTTTTGTGGAATTACAAATTGTCATCTGAATACAGTGTCCTACATCTGATCGAGTATTTACTGAGCGCCCATGAGTAATTATTGTCAATGTTAAGTTTAATGCTTCATTTAGCTTAATGTTCTAATTCTGTGGGACCTGGTGCCCCCAAGACATCTGGTGCCCTAGGCGACTGCCTTGTCTGGCTATGCAATCATAATTCTAACTTTTTATCTTGTAATTTAGATTTTTTAAAAAAATCTCATCATTATCCATTTCTTCTCTCACAATTATAACTTCCATCTCATAATTATGCTTTTTTTTTGTTCCTATTTATGATTTTTGAATTTTTCCTAAATGTCCTGTCCACTAAACTGAGTACCATGACCCAATAAAACACATCATCTTACTTTTAAAGGCTTTATTTTTGGATATTTTTGAAAATCTTCTCAGTTTTTAGTAAGAAAAGCACTCGTACTTTTTACGTTATTACTTTTTCTTTTTTACTTTTACTTCAGTAAAGCAGTTGAATCAGTACTTCTACGTTTACAAAAGTATTTTTTCACACCAGTAGGGGTACTTCTATTTCAGTACAGAATGGGAGTACTTTGACCACCTCTGATCCTTCAGGTTCAGACATGAGCGGTGTTTCCCTGGTGCATATTAGCGCTTGTAGCGGTGTTCGCTTCAGGGACAGTTTCCTGATTGTTCCATAAATAAGCATCAGTCAGCTGATCCCACACTGAGCAGGAAGTTTGATGTAATGATGATTACATGAGCTGCTACTGGCATCTTGATAAATAAATGAATAAGCAGGATGAATAAATGAGCGGTCTGGGGGGAATCGCTGTAGAGCTCGCGGCGCTGTGGAAGCTGCAGACCTGGATGATAGCTGCAGTCTTAACTCTGCAGCGTCTTCATTAGTCAGTTTGTACTTGACCTAAAGTGGGAGGAGGTTTCTTTGTTTGTTACATGTTATGTAACTGTTAGCTGGTCAGAGGTCAACGATTGTCCGGCCTTTCTCTTGGTCATTAATGGGGAACTCGTTATACTTCAGAAAGGACTGAATAGAAGGAGGGTCACATGACCTGACAATGAGCGGAGGTCACTGTGGCTCCGCCCACTGTGGCTCCGCCCACTGTGGCTCCGCCCACTGTGGCTCCGTCCACTGATGCGCAGAACGCGGGAGCGTTAGCTTAACTCCTTAAGGCTAAATGTGTCATATTTGATCCATGAATTTTCAAGGTCTGAGGAGCAGAAGAGGAGATGACAGGAGGACAAGAGGAGGATGAGAAGGAGAGGGGAGGGGGAGAAGGACAGGAGGAGGAGAGGAGAAAGACAACAGGAGGAGGAGAAGAGGAGAGGAGGATGACACGATGAAAGGAGGAGGAGAGGAAGAAGAGGATATAAGTATGCGCAGAGCAAATAAGAAAAAAGAATGAAAGGAGGAGGAGGTGCAGCAGAAGTGAGCAGGTCTGCAGAACACAGATAAGAGAAGTTTAAGTGTCAGTACAAGACCAGGAACACTGATCTGAGGAAGAAGAACAGTGACACACTGTAGTTAGAGAACTGAGAGTGAAGAACTGAAGAACCATATACATATTGATCATAAAATTATGTGAACTGATGAACAATATACAAATGAATAACAGTAAATGATCTTTAACATTTATATTATAATCAATGTGTGTGTGTGTGTGTGTGTGTGTGTGTGTGTGTGTGTGTGTAAGGACAGTGTTAGAATGACAGAGAGGATGGAGAAATGAATGAAATATAAAAGCTCAGGATGAAACAAAGTATGTGTCAGAAAAGAGGAGGAGTGTCCCAGCAGTTGAGGGGCGTGGCTTCACCTCCACCACCTCCACTAAATTGGTGTCCAGTTCATCTAACCCGGATTCATCTGACCCGGGTTCAACTGACCCGGGTTCATCAGATCAGATGGACTGTGGCAGTGAAACCACAGCTGTGATTCTAAACACTCAGATAAACATATAAAAATAAGATGAATGAAACAAAGTCAGATCCTGGATCTGTTTAGTCATTGAAGAATTGGATCTGGAGGATTTCTCCAAATTTAAAAGAGCCTGATCCAGACATCTCTAAATATCGTTAAAAAATTAAAATGAAAAATGTTCCAAGAAAACATTTGCTATTTTACTAATACAGTTGTACCTCCACTTACAAAATTAATTTGTTCCACAAATGTTTATCGTACCGTGAATTTTTCATAAATAAAGTCGTATTTCACATGTAAAAGTCCTGTCACTTTCACCTTTAGCGATGTTTGTTGACGGACGTTTAGTGGGATGTAGATCTGGGGACGATTCCCTTTGATGGCTTTTTGGTATCTGCCTGGGGTGCATAGTTGGGGTGGGTGATGGCACGGCTTATGTACATTTTTTCGGGTGTTCGGGGGGTTTTGCTGGCATGTCTTTTGTTCGTGCTGGTGGAGTGATGGCTGCCTCCTCCTCTCTTTTGTCGTCTCTTGTTTTACTTCTGTTGGTGGACAGGAGTCACTTTCTTTGGGCTCGTGGTGGGTACATGGCGGTGGTGGGGCGCGCTCTCTGGGCAGCGGTGGCTCTGTTCTTTACGTGTGTACGGTTAGAACTCAATAAAGGCTCACGAAAAGCATCATGGGTAGCTCCCTCATAGCCATTATGTAGTTACGTACAGTATGTACAGTAATGCATTTATGTAGTAGTAGTAGTAGTAGTAGTAGTAGTATTTCTGTCTCGGGGTTTCAGTTTCATTTCGTAAACAGAATTTTCTTTCGTATTTAGACAAAAAATTGAGGTAAAGGTTTTTCATTACTTGGATAATTCATTAGCTGGGTCTATCGTAAGTAGAGGTACCACTTTATTTCTTAATTTTATTATATTTCTTATTTTAGTTATTTGTCGTCTACCTCGGTTTTGTTGTACTTAGTACAAGAACAATAAAGTGATCCAGATTGCCATGGAAACTGCAGACAAACCCACATTTGACCCTTGTGGGGTCACGTGGACACGCTGGATGGGTAGTTTGATTTATGAAGCGTTCCGATGGGCAACGGGAAGTGAATCCATATCAATGCATTCCCATGAAAGGCAGAGAAAACAAAAGGGTTGCAGTCCTAGACATGACCAAGCACTTCCTAACTTATGTAACTTTTTTTTTTTGTAAAAAGGAGAAAAAAGTACACTTAGAATTTTTGCAAACCCAGTATCTTCTATCTTGGTTTTTCAGTAATTGCCCTGGAGGATATCAATACATAGAAAATTCAATTTCCATGCTGAGTTTCCAGAGGGAAGGATTAGCCCAGTGTGGACAGAATGGATCTGCATGTGTGGCCAAAGGTGGGCCAGCCCAGGAAATGATCAAATATGTCACTTTTTTTTGCACTAGTGGGGACATATGGTCCTAGATTAGTTTATTCTCTATCTGGGTGTACAGTCTGTGTATGTGTGTGTGTGTGTGTGTGTGTGTTTCCAGCTGCTTGGATCAGCAGAGCTTTACATCCACAGGGAACCATTAGCAGGATAATAATGAGAGCATGGAGAGAAGGCGAAGGCGGGGTGTGTAAGTGTAGGGAAGGAAAGAGCAGGTAGACCAAACACAGGTCTGTTCCACACACTAACATCACACACACTAAACTGCTCTGACTCATCATTTTATCCTGTTTAACAGTCGTTAAAAAAAGAACTAAACAAAGTGAACCAGAACAAAGTTAATAATAATAATAATAATAATAATAATAATAATAATAATAATAATAATAATAATAATAATAATAATAATAATAATAATAATAAAAACAGTGGTTAGCACTCGTGCCTCACAGCAAGAAGGTCCCTGGTTCGATTCCCACACCAGACCTTTCTGTGTGGAGTTTGCATGTTCTCCTCGTGTCCATGTGGGTTTTCTCCAGGTACTCTAGTTTCCTCCCACCATCCAAACACAAGCACTGATAGGTTAACTGGTTAATCTAAATTGTCCATAGGTGTGAATGTGACAGTGATTGTTTGTCTATATATGTTCAGCCCTGAGATGAACTGGAGACTCATACAGGGTGACCTCTGACCCCACCTTCACCCATTGTAGCTGGATTAGGCCCCCAGTGACCCCCATGACCCTAGTGAGGATAAAGTGGGTTCAGATGACGAGAGACGAGACAATCCCACCACGCTGTACAATGACGCTTTTCCTCAACCAATCACGGTCCAATTTGGGCTCCTCCTAAATGGGAACAGTACAGAACACTTGGCACCCCAAGCAGAAGGGTGACCAAAATAGTACCGGGTACCATGGGACCACTATGTTTTTGTCGTAATGGAAATGCTAAAATTAGCTCAAATCTGAACTGTACCGTACCAAACAGAACAGTGGCTTTGGTTTCTGTTTTTGCTAGTCTCCTCCTCCTTGGACTTGACAATCACCTTGGTCCAACTTCGGCTTCTTTCCTTTGGTTTTTTTTTTTTTTTTGTTAAAATGGTCTTTAAAAAAAACTATCTATACCTGGAACCCTTCTTTCAGGCCCTTTCTGTCTGCACCGTAGGTCCATCTTACACCAGATCCTGACACTTCCACTACACACAAAAATCCTGCTGTTTCAGTTTTAAATGTTTTTTCTGATGCTTTTTTACACCTTGGATGAAGAAGGAAAGACGCTCCTATTGAAAATATAGTAAAATAAAATAAAATAAAAACTCTATTATTTATTGGATCCCCTCACAAAAAACATTCTACAAGAAAGAAAGAGCTTTTCTTAGTTTTCTGAATAAAAAAACATTTTCAGGTACAAGGTTTTGTGTTTCAGCTGTCGATATGTGCTTGAATATCTTTTATAAACACATTTTAACATCTTTGTGTGTTTTTAACAAAACAGAACAAACTCCCTGTTATTGTCTGAGTCCACGTTTGTTCTGACATAATGTGTGTGTGTTTGTATTCCTATCTTTATGGGGACAATGCTCAGTTTACACAGTCATGTCATGAGGACCTCTGACACCACGGGGACCATAATTCAGGTCCCCATGAGGATTAAATATAAATGTACGTCCCCACTAGTAAAACATAAGTCTGTGTGAAGTACACAGGTTTATGCAACTCATGTGATCCTACAAACACATTAACTTGATTTTTCTTGAAGTCCCCATAAAGCATCGGAGGGAAGGGACATGGAGTGAAAGGTTTTCAAATGTTTGAAGATGAGTTAACTTTTTTTTAATTTTATTGTCCATAGGTGTGAATGTGAGAGTGATTGTTTGTCTATATATGTTCAGCCCTGAGATGAACTGGGGACTGATACAGGGTGACCTCTGACCCCGCCTTCACCCACTGTAGCTGGATTAGGCCCCCAGTGACCCCTGTGACCTTAGTGAGGATAAAGTGGGTTCAGATGACAAGACAACATAACAATAATGTTCTGATATGTCTTGTCAAGTTGTGTTTTTTGTTCATGTTTTTTGTCTTTTCTGTCCATTTCCTGTTCTATCTTGTTACATTTCTCACTTCCTTGTGTTTCCCTTTTCTTTCTCTGTGTTTCATCGTCCCCTAGGCCAGTTTTCAATCTGCGTTCTTGTCTATACATGTGTTCTTGTGTCTCTCTGAACCGCCCAAGTACTGTCCCAGAACACAAGTTCACATATCCCTGAAAACAGCTGAAATTCCTGGAAGTGTTCTTGACACATCCATTTTATCGATGCATCAGGTGGTGGCTTTGTCTGAAACCACCACCACCTGATGCATCGATATCTGTTATCCACTAATCATCTATATTAGTGGAATCTTTAGTAGTTATATATATATTTTTATTTTTCCATTTTATTCATTTATTTTTTTTTATTTGTAATTCAATTGATTTATTTTATTTTATATATTTTATTCACTAAAGATTCAGACACCCTGACAAAATGGTGTGGCCACTCTACAGTGGTTAGAGTAAACCTTTCCCAAAGGGCCAGTGAGGCTGCAGGTTTGTTTTTCCAACCAATCAGCAGCAAAACAGACTTGATTCAATTAATCAACTGAGTCTTCAGAGAGTTGATTGGTCAAACTGTGAACTGTTGGGTAGTTGGAACAAAAACCTGCAGCCACACGGACCCTTTGTGGAATAGTTTGGACATGCCTGGGTGAGAGAGTGATTCTGGACACATCCGATGATTTGGTGGATACCCCACATGCGGCGCCATGTCGACTGAAGTACGTTTGGATAAAACTGTCGTACCTTACCCGATTTGAACTAGAAACTAGAAAAGCACTCTGAGAGCGGAAACTTCCGCCAAGGCACCCCCCCCCCTTTGAATGAAGACAGGACTATCAAGGAGGATATGTTTTTGCCTGAGTTTATCTGTTAGCAAGATAACTCAAACACTTATGGGCAGATCTTGATGAAATTTACAGGGTCGGTTGGTAATGGGGAGATCTGGATTATACGTTATACAATTTCAATAGAGAAAATCAGAAATACATATAAAAAACACAAGACGAAGGCAAGGTTTAATTAATAGCATATTGAATTATTCATTTATTTATGTATTTATTTTATCTTATTTTGGCACTTTTAGTTCTCTATACTCAAAGATCATGAAATAATAAATTCATTAGTGAAATAATATGTTTGTTGTTTTTTTTTACCTAAAATAAATTGGTATTTTACTGAATTAACAACACATTTAATAACACATATATCATATATAATTCCAATTTTAATTAATTATTATTAATTATTTAATACTGTATTTATTTATTTAATTTTGGAACTTTTAGTAATAACCAAAATAACCTTCAAGATAAAAAAATAAAATCATTCATTCCTTCATTCCCAGATATTCCACCTACAGTGAGGAGTGTTTCATAAGCAGATGAAGACAGTCATATATGGACATATTTTTAAATAAATAATATAACTGAGCAGCAGCAGGAAGCCGACGCTTCACAAATAAAAGTATTTAATTAGCTCTGGTGTCAACACCATCAGTGATGAAAGTGTAAAATTCCCCCCACGGATGAAAATCATCTCCAGTATGTGTCCCCACAGAGCACTGACGTTCTCAGATGGTGTGAACAGAACAACTCATCTGCACTCCTCTTACTGCACTCATTCTGCAGCTGAGTGGAAAAGTTCACCACACACCTGCCTGGACCATCACCACACACCTGTCTGGACAATCACCACACACACCTACACCTTCACCACACACCCGCCTGGACTTTCACCACACACACCTACCTGGACCATCACCACACACCTGCCTGGACCATCACCACACACCCGCCTGGACCATCACCACACACCTGCCTGGACCTTCACCACACACACCTGTCTGGACCATCACCACACACCCACCTGGACCTTCACCACCCACACCTACCTGGGCCTTCACCACACACCTGCCTTCAGTTCAGTTCAATTTATTTTGAGCAGACATCAATCAATCATCAATACATCAATCAACATTGTAAAAAAAAATTTAAATTATGTAGTCGAAAAGGAGTGGGAAGAAGTAAAATTATACACCACACTTATAAACATGCCATCACCACACACCCACGTGGACCTTCACACCTGCCTGGACCTATATATATATTAACTAGTCGACTTAAATTTGGAGGAGTCGACAAGTCACATGTTATTCTATCTCTCCCTGCCCCCCTCTCTCTCGCTCTCTCACTTGCTCGCTCGCTCGCACGTTTGTAAACACAGAGCAGGCATAAACAAGACACCTGCAGGTAAGACAGTTTTGGTGGGCTAACAAAACAAGAGTGACACACATACACATCGCATGTGTGGAAATACTTCACTTTAGATGAAAAAAAAACGCATCTCAAGAGGTATCGGCTAATGTGAGTGATACGAGCAGCATTAGCTAATGTGTGATAAGCAGAGCTGGTAACCTGCATTATGACAACACCCTCTTTTTTCCTCCAAACACATGATATAGACAGTGTTGTGTTCATCTTTTGGCCTTAAATGTATTACACGTAATATAAAAAGTGAGGGCGTGCGACAGACGTGTGGACAGTCCAGTTTTAGAGCCGTGGGTCCAGACCAAATGGGGACATATGTATTTAACATTTAACAGAAAACACTTTGCTAATGTTAGCCTTTGTTTTGTTGCAGTTAAATGCTGTTTGTGTCAGTGGACATTGTTACGTTGCAGTGAACTTTAATACTCATTACTGGACAGACGTGTGTCCCTGTTTTTTCTTTTGTTTTTTTAGTGTGTCTGTTGTTTCACCGCTGACAATATGATGACGTCATCACGACCCAGTCGACGCAACTCGACTTTATTCTCAGATGAGTCGACTTGAAAGAAACTGAAGTCGTTAATGCCCTAGTATATAGATACTCATAGCCATATTCCCATATATATATATATATATATATATATATATATATATATATATATACACACATATACACATATATCCCTATGTTCAGTGTGAATGTGTGTGTTGTTTCCAGACACAGTTGTGCCTACACTCTCACTCTGCTGGAACAAACTCATCTCCTCCTTAATTAACATACAGACTGGAGCAACTATTGTTACAAGCCTCTCAGCCACTTTTTCATTCCTCCACTCTTCTTTTTCTTTCCTTTATTCTTGGAAAGCTGGAACGAACACATATTGAATTAAGTCTTCCTTTCAGTTTGTGTTTTGTCTGTAAAAAGTATGGAAATTGTGATAAATGGGGCTTCTATAATCTAATGGGCCCAGAGTTTTTTTCTGCAGCCACGTCTCTATTAGAAGGTCGCTCCACTTCCATTATGGTGCAAACTCACTCTGTAACAGCTGACACAACATGACAAAAACAAAGAAAATGCATAAAATATACTGTGTGGGGGACATTTGCAACAGATTTAGTTGTGATTCCAGGACATGGTTGTTATGTAACGTCTACATACATTTATTAACATCAACAGGTGCCTTTACTACGGTAATATTCACTTTCCTGCAACAACAATGTAATATTTATTCAATATTTATACAAAAAAAGCATTATTTAGTAAGAACTGTTATAGATTAATACACACTGTTAATGATATTCATGCTGCAAATTGCAGCTGTTCATATTTTTATTCAGTTGTATTTTTTTATTTCTTATTTTACTTTGTTATTGTATTTTTTTAATTACATTTTTAATGTTTGTCATTTTAGATTTGCTCTATTCTTATTTCAGTAGAAAAATACTGTTGAACTGAATAGAACAATGACAATTTTATTATTCATACTTTGTTCATGTGACTCATTCATTTGTTAATTTATTTTTAATTTTTGTACATTTTTTTATTAATCATATTGGATGTTTTTGTTCATTTCATTGTACGTTCTATTTATTTTTCTACATTTATTTATTTATTTTTTCTTAATTTGTATTCTATTTGTGTCAAACTATTTATTAATTTATTACCCTTTGGTTGCGTTCGTTAATTTTGTTTATTTTTCTACATTTCTATTTTTTATTTTATAAATTTTTTCTTCACTTTTATTCCATTTGTGTCTTACTTTGTTCGTGCTCCTTATTAATTTGTTCATTTATTTTTCATTTTTGTTTATTTTTACTGATCATTTTGGCTGTTTATGTTCAGTTTGGTTCATATTTTATTCATTTTTCTACAATTAACTTTTTATTTTGTCACTTTGTCTTAACTTTTATTCTGTTTATGTCTTACTTTGTTCATTGTCTTCATTTTTATCCTGTTTGTGTCTTACTTTGTACATGTAGCTCATTAATTTGTTGGCTTATTATTCATTTTTGTTAATTTTTTATTCATCACATTGGGTGTTTCATTTATCTTTTTACATTTAGTTTTTCATTTTATAATTTTCCCTAAATTTTTATTCTATTTGTGTCTTACTTTGTTCATATTACTCAATAATCTATTAGTTTATTAGAAATTTTGGTTCATTTTTTATAAATTAATTTGCGTGTTTTTGTTCATTTTGTTGTTTTTGTTATTTTTTTCTTAACTTTTATTCTATTTGTGTCTAACTTATGTTACTCATTAATTTATTAGTTTATTATTAGTTTTCTTAATTTTTACTGACCACTTTGACTGTTTTTGTTCGTTTTCCTGCATACATTATTTATTTTTTGACATTTAGATTTTTTATTTTATATTTTTTTTCTTCACTTTTATGCCATTTGTGTCTTAGTTTGTTCATGTAACTCAATAATTCATTGCTTTATTTTGTTAATTTTCATTCATCACGTTGGGTGTGTTTTGTTCATTCCATTGTACATTTTATTTCTTTTTCTACATATAGTTTTTCATTTTATAATTTTTTCTTCACATTTATTCTCATTTGTGTCTAACTTTGTTCATGATACTTATGATTATTGGTTTATTAGTCATTTTAGTTCATTTTTACTGATCATTTCTTCATTCTGTTGTGTATTTGAACTATAGAAGTGCTCAAATCACAGGAGTTATGGTTTATTTCCTTACTTTTATTAGATTGCTTGCATGGCGCCTCTTCCGCACACCTTCTAGAACCAGGGTAAATAGTCGTAGCTGTTGTTTGTGTCGCTGTCGCCACTGTGGCATTGGTTCTCACAGACGGAAAAATCTGTAAAGTGTGGAATGCTGCCTGGTGGGACTGCAGTATTAACGCTACAAGCTCAACCAATAATGCACCAACATTCTCCTGTGAACACACAAACACATGCAGCCCAGCCTCAATCTTATTACAGCCACTACACACACACACACACACACACACACACACACACACACACAAACACACTCATTTCATTTCCGCTCCTCAGCCACTCTAATTTTGTGCATTGTCAGTGCACATTATTGCTTTTTCAATTCCGACAATAACCTCCTACTTCCTGTGCTTCTAACCCCCCCCCTCTCACCCTTTTCTCCTCCCAGCACTCTTGTTTCCATTTGTGTCACACCCCCCCCTGTCCCCGTTCCATCTTTCTTTCTCTGCCAAATGGTCTTATTGTGACTAAAAGATATTGTGCAGAAATCAATTTCTTGTTCACAGTGTACTCAAACTTATTCACAGCAAATAAATGCAACGTTTACACACACACAAACATCATGTGACATGTTTTGTAAAGGTTACGGTTAAATTCGGAGGTTTGGAGAGCATGGAAATAAGGTGGAGCTCTGAGGTTCAGCCAAAGAAGTTACAGACTGACAAGAAATATGAGCAAAACAAGAAATATGAGTAAAACAAGAAGAAAAATGAGCAAAACAACAAGAAATGAGCAAAACAGCAAGAAATATAAATAAAATAAGAAGAAACTTGAGTAAAACAACAACAAATATGAGTAAAATAATAACAAATATGGATAAATCAACAAGAAATATGAACAAAACAACCAAAAATATGAGTAAAACAACAACAAAATATGAGTAAAACAAGAAGAAACATGAGCAAAACAACAAGAAATGAGTAAAACAGCACGAAATTTGAATAAAACAAGAAGAAACATGAGCAAAACAACAACAAAATATGAATAAAACAGCAATAAACAAGTATTCAGATAATGCCTAATCTCGCCCCTATTT
>CM035793.1:9743328-9768328 GCA_020466265.1 Siphamia tubifer
AAACTAATATATATTTACAAAATGAAAAAATAATGTTGAACATTTTGAAAAAAAAAACTAATAAAACTATTATTAAAATTTGGTCCCAGCAGTTTTAATTTTAGCTTTAATTTTTTTTTTTATAAAAAAAAATTGCTTTTTAACACCTTTTCCATCCACAAAACTAAAAGGGGAAATGGTAGAATTTTTCTGAATATTTAAACAAAATCATCCATTCAGAATCAGCACTGACACTTAAAGAGTTAATAATCAGCTCCTCATCAGACTGATAATAATGCAATGGACTCCAGGTGTAATGAAAGAGGGAAACATCTAAAACATGCAGGACACTGGCCCTCGAGGACCACAGTTTGACACCCCTGCTTTAGATGTACCCCCTCTTCCAACACACCTGATGGTCATTAACAATCTCCTGCAGAGCTTGATGACAGGCTGATCATTTGAATCAGGTGTGTTGGCAGAAGGATACATCTAAAACATGCAGGATAGTGGTACTTGAGCACAAGGGTTGGGAACCACTGTTTTATACCTAAAATGTGACTCTTTACGAAAAATTCATGATATGAAACGACTTCTGGAATGAATAAATTTTTGTAAGTAGAGGTTCCACTGCACTAGGACATTAACAGACATGTCAACTCCCGTAGCACAAGTCGACCTAAATTTGGAGGAGTCGACAAGTCGCATGTTATTCTCTCTCCCTCTCTCTCTCTCTCTCTCTCTCTCGGCGCGTAAACACAGTCAGACCTAAACAAGACGTGGCTTCTGCAGGTAAGACAGTTGTGGTGCTGACAAAACAAAAGAGAGTTTCTCTGTCTGTGTGGGTTTTTTCCAGGTACTCTGGCTCCTCCCACCATCCAAACACATGCACTGATAGGTTAACTGGTTAATCTAAATTGTCCATAGGTGTGAATGTGACAGTGATTGTTTGTCTATATATGTGACCCGCCACCACGAAACCAGGCATAAGTCGCGCTGAGCCGTTCAGAGCTACAGCCAAATTTAGGCTGGAAGGTGATTTCTTATTTGTGTTTACACCATATCAAAAAACGGTACCGTAACACCTCTATGTTCAGTTCCTGTGGTCATTATATTGAAATCCAATCAATAAAGGTGTTTATTGGGTCAATTATTTAAGCGGTGACAAAAGTTTAAGGATTGCGGAGCAAAGACAAAGATGACTTCCACCTCTTTTCGCCGAACAAACCGATCTCCGTTCCGTGCGTAAACATCCAAGTGTTCGGTACGAGGTAAAAGCTTATATTGAATGCTCTTGTCCAATGGCGTAAGCCAAATGATTATAATACGTTGCAATTCTGTCCTATTATTATAATATATAAAACTTCTGTGACATGTCCATCAGAGTGTCCTTTAACATCTGTGAATATTTTTTGTCAATCGGATACGAATTATTATGCGTTGCTAAGGACTTCCTACCCCAAAACAGTCCAAAAATTTGACGGACAATATCTAAAAATATGCAAATTGCAAAATAGGTCCAACTGTGCATATTAAAATGACCATAACTTTGGTTCTACTTATGATAGAAACATAATTTTTTCACCATCTTAAACCTTAGTTTCCACTCTACCAATCTACACAGATAACTCAGTTTTGATTTCCAGACACTTATGCCTGGTTTCGTGGTGGTGGGTCACATATGTTCAGCCCTGAGATGAACTGGAGACTCATACAGGGTGTACCCCGCCTTCACCCATTGTAGCTGGATTAGAACCCCAGTGACCCTCATGACCCTAGTGAGGACAAAGCGGGTTCAGAGGACAAGAGCTCTGGTAAAAACCTGAACAGGATGATCCCATCCCAGATTATTCAGATTCCTAACTGAACGTTCCTAAAGCTCCGTATCCTTCCATCAGTGTGACAGCCTGTGCTTCATTCAGACATCTGCAGCAGTTTAGCTTTGACAGCGTTCTATTACAGCCAAACATTCTATTTATCCAACACCTGAGGAGGGTGTGCAGAAGGAAAGAGGAACAGAAGCTTCTATTCCTGCAGGACATTCCAAAAAACACCTGCGCAATCACACATTTATCTGAGTTTTGAATTAAATCTGTAATAGTTTATGACACCCAAAAATATGGAAAAAAATACAATATTGAAAGTAGCCTTATAATGTAGTGATAGTATTTTTTAGTTGATAAGATATATATATATTATTTCATATGGTTAATACTACGTCTGTCTTTATGTGGAAGAGAATAAAGTGAGGGTTGAAGTACTCAGGTGGAGTCGAAAATATTTTGGGAACTGACACATAACATACAGTCACACACATTAACATTTACAGGAGGTAAAGTGGGCGGGGTGGGCTTAGGGTGGCAAGCAATCAGGGGACTGGATCTGATGACCCATGTGTTCGGGGTGGAGACGCCCAGAAGATACTGTCAAAGGGATTGGGGGTGAATGGGGGAGTTGACGCGTTAGCTCATGTTCGATGAAATCAAATGATTGTTCTATTTTAAATGTGATCTAAATAAATTGCTACCTTGAGACTGACCAAATCCAGAACTCCTCTTTGGCTAGACTTTAGTTTTGACTGAATCTCAATTTGTCTTTGGAGCTTCCAATCAACAAATGCGGAATTCCGAACAATAGTCACTGGAAATTAGTTTTAATTACGATGAGTAAGGCTACGTTTATACGGACACGTACATTACGTTAGCTAATGCACTTTTATGCTTCCTGTTGATGTTCCTGCTCTGTCCAGGGTTCTGGTTCTGGTTGGAGTTTGCCCACCTTATGGAAAAGTTTTGTGTCTTTATGGAAAAGATTGTATTGTAGAAAATGTACCCTGATTTAATTACTTTTTTGTTTCTTTTGCTTTGTTTTGTTTTTTTTTTCTTTTCAGCAGAGTTGGGCAACAACAAATTTCAGCCCTGGCATATTTCCTTTCAACCAGCCTCACTATTGGTCTGATGAAACCACCCCCTAACATGCACTCACACATCCATCCATGCGTCCATACCCAACCTCCAATGAACAAATACTATATATCTGATAGAGGACGACATTTATCAAGAATTCCCATGGGTCACACACTCACTTCGGGTCAACAACACATGACTGATGCCTACATACACTCAACAAAAATAAACACAACACTTTTGTTTTTGCTCCCATTTTTCATGAGATGGACTCAAAGATCTAAAATTCATTCCAGATACACAATATTACCATTTCTCTCAAACATCGTTCACAAATCTGTCTAAATGTGTGATAGTGAGCACTTGTGCTTTGCTGAGATAATCCATCCCACCTCACAGGTGTGCCACATCAAGATGCTGATCTGACATCATGATTAGTGCACAGGTGTGCCTTATACTGCCCACAATAAAAGGCCACCCTGAAATGTGCATTTTTTTTGCTTTATTGGGGGTCTGGGGACTCAGAACCAGTCAGTATCTGGTGTGACCACCATTTGCCTCATGCAGTGCAACACATCTTCTTCGCATAGAGTTTATCAGATTGTCAATTGTGTCCTGTGGAATGTTGGTCCACTCCTCTTCAATGGTTGTGCGAAGTTGCTGGATATTAGTGGGAACTGGTACACGCTGTCGAATACGCTGGTCAAGTACATCCCAAACATGCTCAATGGGTGACATGTCCGGTGAGTATGCTGGCCATGCAAGAACTGGGACATTTTCAGCTTCCAAGAATTGTGTACAGATCCTTGCAACATGGGGCCGTGCGTTATCTTGCTGAAACATGAGGTGATGTTCATGGATGTATGGCACAACAATGGGCCTCAGGATCTCATCACGGTATCTCTGTGCATTCAAAATGCCATCGATAAAATGCACCTGTGTTCTTCGTCCATAACAGATGCCTGCCCATACCATAACCCCACCACCACCATGGGCCACTCGATCCACAACATTGACATCAGCAAAGCGCTCACCCACACGACGCCACACACGCTGTCTCTGTCCTGAACAATGTAAACCCAGATTCATCCGTGAAGAGAACACCTCTCCAACGTGCCAGACGCCATCGAATGTGAGCATTTGCCCACTCAAGTCTGTTACGGCGACGATCTGGAGTCGGGTTAAGACCCCGATGAGGACGACGAGCATGCAGTTGAGCTTCCCTGAGACGGTTTCTGACAGTTTGTGCAGAAATTGTTTGGTTATGCAAACCAATTGTTTCAGCAGCTGTCTGAGTGGCTGGTCTCAAACGATCTTGGAGGTGAACCTGCTGGATGTGGAGGTCCTGGGCTGGTGTTCTCACACGTGGTCTGCAGTTGTGAGGCCGGTTGGATGTACTGCCATATTCCCTGAAACGCCTTTGGAGACGGCTTATGGTGGAGAAATGAACATTCAATGCACGAGCAACAGATCTGGTTGACATTCCTGCTGTCAGCATGCCAATTGCACGCTCCCTCAATGCTTGTGACATCTGTGGCATTTTGCTGTGAGACAAAACTGCACATTTCAGAGTGGCCTTTTATTGTGGGCAGTATAAGGCACACCTGTGCACTAATCATGATGTCAGATCAGCATCTTGATGTGGCACACCTGTGAGGTGGAATGGATTATCTCAGCAAAGCACAAGTGCTCACTATCACACATTTAGACAGATTTGTGAACAATGTTTGAGAGAAATGGTAATATTGTGTATCTGGAATGAATTTTAGATCTTTAAGTCCATCTCGTGAAAAATGGGAGCAAAAACAAAAGTGTTGCGTTTATATTTTTGTTGAGTGTATGTACAAATACTCATTATATGCAAATAGATAAAAAAAATAAATTGGTAAAAAAAGTTAAAAAGCACAGATTAAAAACACCAACAAACAGTTAGTGCACATAATGTAATGACTTAAATAATAATAAAAGTTCATAATGTAATAATAGATTCACAAGTGCATGACATAATAATGTCTTTGTGCATTATTTAATAATGTAATAACTAAATATATTATGAGCTCAGCTATATAGTAACTCATAATTAGACATTAATAACGTCTCTAGTCATAATTTATGAAGGATGTAAATATCATTAAGTATCAGTATTCTAATACCCTTAACTAAAATTGAATAATCTGCTGAAAATTCTGTCAACTATTGGATAGCTTCAAAAACATTACTTAAAAACAGTTAACCTTTCACTTTACATTAATGGCAAAAGTAAAAATTAAATGCTGATAGTGTAACTTTTGTCACAATATAAACCATTGTTACATTATGAGCTTTTATTAAATTGTGAGTTACTATATAGCCGAGCTCATGATGTAATAAGTTATTACATTATTACATTATGAACAAAGACGTTATTACATTATGAGTCGATTATTACATTATAAACTTTTATTACATTTAATTTATTACGTTATGAACCAATATTATGTTATGAGTTACTACAACACGACATTAAATCTAACATAGTGTAAGATGGGGGGGGGTTAAAGTGTTCATAGACTAGAGGACTGTAATTTCCATTTTTAATGTCCTGTGCCATGAACCTGACAGTAGCTAGGAAAAATAAATTAAAAGAAAAAGGTTCTAAAAGCAGGTCGTGTGGATGCTAATGCTAACACTGAAACAGTCGGGGGTGCTACAGTGACCGCAAAAAAATAACTGATGAAATTGGTAAAAGAAATACATTTAATTTGATTGCATGACTGAATAATTGATAGAAATGGTTCCAGATGGTTTGAGCGTCTGTTGACATCAGCACACACACCAGCGTGGGGACAATCCAATATGGAACTGTACCTTTGGACTTTTACACTGACTATGAGTTTTGTGGTTGTGTGATATGCAATGTGTGTGTGTGTGTGTGTGTGTGTGTGTGTGTGTGCCTGTATTCCTATCTTTATGGGGACATTGATCTATTTACAGTTACACCAAATTCAGTTCCCAATGAGGAGTACATTTAAATAAAGGTTCCTACTAGATGGTGGATACTAATGCAGCCATGTTTCATGTAACGCAGTAATTACTTAATGACTTTATTTATAACTGTTTCGCCGTTACCGTTACGTGTTACAATTTGATGAATTGAGGCGTAAGGATACATACAACAACTGGGAGTTTTGGCAACACGGTTAGTGCCACATATGTCTGCACCAACTGGCATTCAGCTCAGTGTAGAACAAAAGAAAAAGAAATCGAAAGAAACAAAATCAATCATGATTTGCCAAGAAGTTGGATAGGTGGGTTGTCAACGGTCCTGTTCCCACACACACACACACACAGATGAAGGTCACACATTAATATTTGCTTTTCTCTATGCTAATTTATTTTCTAAGCAAGTTTCTGTGCCTTAATATAAACAGTGTAAATACTTCAAATGATTGTAACATAAGTTGTTGTTCATGAGAATTCAATAAATAAATGTATAATAGAAGAAGAATATACAGACGTCATGATTTCATCACTACCTGTCCACTTGTATACTTAAATGCAAACATAAAGAATATTAACATTTTGAACAAATTCAAGTAACTTTCAACAAATATTAAATTTTTAGTATTTAAAATGTATTTCCTGTTTATAATCTATTGCAGGTTGAAATCTGTTTTTCGTTTCTTTGACATTTTTAAGCCAAAAAAACCCAGCAAAAATATTTTTCCTGGTAACTAATTACTTTGCTAGTGGAGTAAAGCAGTTAGTAACTAGTAACTTAGTAACAATTACTGTTTCAGGGAAGTAACTAGTAATTATAATTAATTACTTTTTCAAAGTAACCTACCCAGCACTACTAGTGAAATATAAATCTGTATGAAGTGTGTACATTTAATGACAATTTAGGTCTGTCAAAATTAACACATTAACTCACATTAATCCATGATCATCATCTGATTAAACATTTTTAGCTCATTTCAATTGAACAGTTGTTTTATTAAAACTGTTGAATAAATATGTTAATTGGATATATATTCATATTTTTTTGTACGTTTTGGATACTTTTATTATATTTTTGGATATTAGAAGAGTTTTTGAACATGTTTTGGATTTTTCGTCCCTTTTTTGTGTTAGTTTTTGTGGATTTTAGCATGTTTTGATTGTGTTTTTCTCCTTGTTTTTTGTGTTACTTGTTGTATTTTGTGGAAAATTTAAGTACAACCCCCACCCCGAAATAATACAGTTGAATGACATTAACTGTTTCAATCATGATTAATCTAAATTAATCAAAAGCAACCCTTTGATTAATCTAATTAAAATTATTTATTCATTTGACAGCCCTACTATAAAGACATTAACTCTTTTTTCTGGAAATCCCCTTGAAGCATCAGTAAAACAGAGGTAAAAAGAATCTTGTATTGTATGATTTTAGCACATTTTGTTTCATTCCGATCTTTATGGGGACATCAATATGTTTACACAGTCACATCATGGGGCCCAAAATTCAGGTTCCCATGAGGGTTAAATATACATAAATATAGGTCCCCACTAGTAAAATATAAATCTGTGTGAAGCATGCAAATGTATGCCAATGATGTCCCCTATAAACTTGCTCTGTCAAAATCTATACTCATGAATCTATCATCGTGATTAATTTGATAA
Organism: Siphamia tubifer; assembly: GCA_020466265.1. NCBI lineage: Eukaryota > Metazoa > Chordata > Actinopteri > Kurtiformes > Apogonidae > Siphamia > Siphamia tubifer. The sequence continues at coordinate 9,750,855 of CM035793.1, forward strand.
AAAATTTGAGAAATTTGAAACATATTATTTACAAACACACACACACACACTATATATATATATATATATATATATATATATATATATATATATATATATGTATTGTTGCATATGTTTTGGACATTGGACATTTTTTTCTGTATTTCAGAAGAGTTTTTGAATAACTTTGGGATTTGTCATTGCTTTTTTGTTCTTTTTTTTTTTTTTTTTTAATGTTTTGCCTTTGTTAGTGTATTTTTGTGTATTTTATGCCCCCCCTCCATGACAAAGCAGTTGACCGACATAAAGTGAAATCATGATTTATCAAAATTAATCCAAAGTAACCCTGTCATTAATCTGATTAAAAAAAAATAACCATTTGATAGCCTTGTTATAAACACATTTACAATTTTTTATGGCCATTTTTAAGTCCCTATTAAAAAAGAGGTGCAAATGGAAACTCAATTGTACTTGTAGTTGGTCCACACACATATATATATATATATATATATATATATATATATATATATATATATATATATATATATGTGTGTGTGTGTGTGTGTGTGTGTTTGTGTGTGTACAGTTGTGTACCACTGTGGCTCTGAGTGTCTCTGAACGCATTAGTAGCTCAGCTCTTCTTAGCTTCACTGACAGAGTGACAGAGACATTGCTAATCCAGCACTGACAAGTTGCTACCACCACCCCCCACCCTCCCCCACCCATCTCAGCACCTTCTTCTCCTCTCTTCCTTTCCCAGACCCAAACTACTATTCAGTGCACAGTGTAGAAATAACTAACATGAAGACAACACTGCTCTGAGCTGTTCTAAACTTCTGAAGAACTGGTTTTTGACTGAAGATTTAATAATGATCTATCAACAACCTTAGACATGTGATGGTAAATATGATAAAGTAGTTCCACTTTTCCAGTAGTTTCCATTAAATGGTAAATGTTTTGAACTTATATCGTTCTTTTTCACCTTCATGGTGCTCAAAGCGCTTCACATTAGCCTCACATTCACACACACTCATACACACTCATACACCAGTAAGTTTCTAAGGTTCTGTCAGTCCTCCTGGGAGACTAAGTCAGGGTTCAGTGTCTTGCCCAAGGACACTTCGACATGTGGACAGCCAGAGCCAGGATGCAAACAGCCAACCTCTCAGTCATTGGATGACCCGCTCTACCAACTGACTCACAGCTGCCCCATTAGTGTCACTTCTATCTGATTTTACTTGCGTTGATGTATCTTCACTATGAATAAGTACCCATTACTATGGTATCCCATCCTAGATTTTTGGAATATACTTCACTGATGTTCCAAGCAATACTTTAACATGATGTGTCATCAGTGTAAACACTGATTGGTGGAGTTATCATTGTGTTAGTAACGTGCAATCCACCATTTAAAATAGAAAACTGCATTCAGAGTTACAGTAACCAGTGGTCAGCTAAATTCAGTCTTTAACACAATGAATTAAATTCCGCAAAACTAAACCACGGTCAGTCATGGAGGTCGAAACATTCCTGTCTTTGGTGGCTGACGAAAAAAAATTCAGTGCAAGCTTGATGGCGCCACACAATTACGTTCAGGTATGATAGTATCTGTATGCAAATGCTCTCAAGGAATAGTTCCCAGTATCTGAGTAGAATCAAGTAGAGTTGATACCATGTAGTAGTAATGTGCCTTAACTCTTACATCCTAGGAACCAAAAAATGGACGAAAGTTGACATTCACATCAATAGGTGAGGTCCAAACAAAAAATGGAGTCAGATGACATTGCAAAGTCCAACCCATTTGTTTGCGGTGCAGTAACCCAAGAAGATAATTGACCATTTCTACATTTACATGATGTTTTTTAATTCCTCATTATTTATTCGGAATAAAATCATTTGGAATGTCCATGGAAACAGGTGTATTCTGGTCTAGCTAATGTGGCTTTCTGAGCTGGAAGTACTGATGGTTCTGATTGGACAGAACAACCGCCTAATGTCTGGATGTCTACTGGAAGAAAACAATGGCGTCCACTTCCTGTTTTGGTTTTGTTTCAACTATCAACATGTTAGAGCAGATACGACATGTGATGTTTGACTTTATTTTTGTGATAATTAAGAAGCAGGAGCTTGACTGAATCAACCATAGGAATCGACAAACTAATACTGACAGTGGAATATGTGCGTCATGATGAGACCAGGAGCATGTACAGAATGACAGGAATAATGTTAAAGAGGAAGTGGACCCTGTTTACATGTCAGAGGAATTATCCAATTTGGAATAAAGATTTGAATGAACCAGTGACTTTATTCAGAATTAAGTTTAATTCTGAACAGGAATAAAAACTCTCATGTGAACAGAGTTAATGGCATCTGGAATTCGGGGCTTTTTGGGCCTGAGTTTCTGCAGGAGCTCTAGTTCAGTGGTCCTCAACCCCTGGGCCGCGGACCGGTACTGGTCCGTGGATCAATTGGTACCGGGCTGCCGGCCGCCTAATAATTAATTAATTAATTATTTCTATTTTATTTATTATCCAAGTCTGAACAATCTTTTATTTTGAAAAATCACTGGATTCTCTGGGTTACATCTCTGTCACTTGAATGCCAAAAACGTAACCCACATGTTAGCAAAATAAGTAAAGAGGAAGAGGAAAAGGAACACATAAGAGACCGAAGAAAAGCTTCCAACTTCCAAGAAAAGGAAAGCTTTTAACAGACAATACCAGGAGTTGTATTTGAAATATGGATTTATTGTGACAGGTGATTCCCACGGACCAAGCCCGCTCTGTAGAATTTGCGGTGACCGATATAAACAATCTACGTAACTCCCCCCTGGTCTGTGGTACAATTGTCAAACATTGACCGGTCCGTGATAATAAAAAGGTTGGGGACCACTGCTCTAGTCCACACAAACCAGCACAAGCGTTGATATTGGACATGCGATCTGAATAAATTATTGAACGCACACCAAGTGTATCCCCAACTCATCTTTGGAGTTTCCAATGAATGAAAATGAAAATCCAAACAACAGCACGGCTTGTTATGCAACAGTTCAGTATATTTTTGCGTACTGTCATTTCCATTGACCCTCAGATTGCGAAAATATAACTTTTGCATAAAAATGTACTTCATAGAAAAATTTTTTTTTTTCACAAAACCCTGGTTTTAACAATTGTTTAAAAGTTTTCAACTTTCCAAATATTGGCCACAAGTAGTTGCTGACAAATGTAAGCAAAACACCCCAAACTGCCGTTTCCACATCACATACACTCAATGAAGTTCAACAATAGAGATTCTTAGGTATCGGCTGATTTAAAATAACCACAGTGGTCAGTCTGATAATTATTCACAGAGGAACTAGGTTCCAACAAACACAGCCATAGTCCAACAAAAACACCCAAGCCAAAGAATATGTACCGTATTTTCACGACGAAAAGGCGCACCGTACGAAAAGGCGCAGTCTCAGTTATGTGTGCAATTATTGTATTTAACACAGATAGGGCGCATCTGAAGATAGGGCGCGGGTTTTATATACGGTACACGTTTTATATACCGTACACGTCCGCCCCTGTGTGTATTCATATACTACGTACGCCCGCCCTACAACACACACACGTGCATATTTAAAAATAGATCGGGAGCAAAACTGAGTTTGGTTGTGCTTTATTTAAGTATTAATTACAACAACACTAAAACAAGCACATTACTGGAAACAGTCACTCAAACCCATTGAAGTCCTCATCCTCTGTGTCGGAATTGAACAGCTGCGCTAAATCACACATGGCAGGTTCACGTTCCTCACTGTCAGAGTCAGAGTCCGTGCTGTGCGGCTCCCCAGAAATGATGCCGGCTTTAGCAAAAGCTCGAACAATAGTGCCAGCAGACACGTTAGCCCAAGCAGCTACAATCCAGTCACAAACTGTGGCGTAACTCGCCCGGCGCTGCCTTCCAGTCTTTGTAAAACTGTGGTCTCCTTCGGTCATCCATCGCTCCCACGCCGCTCGCAGCCTCACTTTGAACGGCCGGTTCACGCCGATGTCCAGCGGTTGGAGTTCCTTCGTCAGACCTCCCGGAATCACAGCAAGCGTAGCGTTCATCTGCAGTTAAACCTGTTTTTCAACAGGTTAGATACTGGTCTCGCCCCCCCCCCCCCTCCAGCCTGAACCCCGTACCGCTGACCTCCTGCTCATCCTGCCTGCTGGCCCCCTCACCTCCTTCATCTCCACCATCTCCGGGGCTTTCATCTCTCCCCCCACCTCCTCCCCCTGTTTTCACACCTGCAGTGGATCAGGTGAGGCTGCAGCTCAAAAAGACCAGAGCCAGGAAAGCCACGGGTCCGGACGGCATCAGCTCCAGACTTCTCAGGGACTGTGCAGACCAGCTCTGCCAGGTGGTCCGCTACATCTTCGACCTAAGCCTGAGAATGGAAAGAGTTCCTGCCATGTGGAAGACTTCTTGTGTGGTTCCGGTCCCAAAGACCTTGTGCCCCAAGGAGCCCAACCACTACAGACCTGTGGCCTTAACCTCTCACCTGATGAAGGCACTGGAGAGGTTCATTCTGAACCATCTTCGTCCTCTGGTGAGTCCAAACATGGATCCTCTGCAGTTTGCATACCAGCCTAGGATTGGGACGGATGACGCCGTCCTCTACCTGCTGCAGAGATCCCTGTCTCACCTGGAGGACACCAGGAACACCGTGAAGATGACGTTCTTCGACTTCTCCAGTGCCTTCAACACGATCCAACCCTCACTGCTGAGGGTGAAGATGGAGAGGATGGGAGTCAGTGACCAGCTGGCTGCATGGACCATGGACTACCTCACAGACAGACCGCAGTATGTGAGACTGCAGGACTGTGAGTCTGATGTGGTGGTCTGCAGCACAGGAGCCCCCCAGGGTACTGTACTCTCACCTTTCCTCTTCACCCTCTACACATCGGACTTCTGTTACTCCACAGACAGTTGCCATCTCCAGAAGTTCTCTGATGACACCGCCATCATAGGATGTGTGTTGGAGGGGAACGACTGTGAGTACAAGAAGGCCATCATGGACTTTGTCTACTGGTGTGAACAGAACCACCTCCAACTGAACGCCAGCAAGACAAAGGAGATGGTGATCGACTTTCACAGAAAACCCTCAAACACTCCACCGCTGAACATCCAGGGACTTGGTATTGAGAGGGTGAGGACATACAAGTACCTGGGTGTTCACCTGAACAACAAGCTGGACTGGACGGACAACACTGACTCTCTGTACAGGAGGGGTCAGTGTCGTCTATACCTGCAAAGGAGACTCGCATCGTTTGGGGTGAGCAGACCACTGCTGAGGACTTTCTACGACACTGTGGTGGCATCCATGGTGTTTTATGCAGTGGTGTGCTGGGGAGGGGGCTGCTCTGAGCGTGATAAGAACAGGCTCAACAGACTGATTAAAAGACCAAGCTCAGTCTGTGGCTACCCCCTGGATCCCATTGAGGTGGTGGGAGAGAGGAGGACTCTGAACAAACTGTCCACCATCATTGGAAACTCCTCCCACCCCCTGCACCAGACTGTGAACTCCTTAAGAAGCACTTTCAGCAACACACTGGTACACCCTAGGTGTAAGAAAGAACACTTCCGCAGGTCGTTCATCCCAGCGGCCATAAGACTGCACAATGCCACTCTTTAAAATTGCACTGTATCCTGTTTACTGTTGCACTTTTTTATTTTTTTTATTTTTTGCCGTATATATTGTCTTTTTTTGTAAATTTTTTATTTATTTATTTATTTATTTATTTTTTGTAAATTTTGCACTGAGTCTTTTCTTTTATCTTGCACTGCTTTTCTATTTCTATTTCTATTCCTGCTCTGGAGCTGTTGTAACACTGTACTTTCCCCATTGTGGGACTAATAAAGGTATCTTATCTTATCTTATCTTATTTTCACTTGCTTTTTGACGTCGGCGGTGAGATGGGCACGCATGGAATCACAAACCAGCAGCGATTGTGATGTGTGGAAAAAACCACCCGGTCTCCGTACATACAACTGCCTCAGCCAATCCAGCATCATTTCCTCGTCCATCCAGCCCTTTTCGTTTGCCTTAATAATGACGCCTGCTGGAAACGTCTCTTTAGGCAAAGTCTTTCTCTTAAAAATCACCATCGGCGGCAGTTTCTGTCCGTTAGCATGGCAGCCGAGCACAACGGTAAACGAAGCCTTTTCGTACCCCATTGTGCGTATCGCTACCGTGCTGGTTCCCTTCTTTTCCACCGTGTGACTCACCGGGATGTCAAACGTCAGCGGCACCTCGTCCATGTTGGTGATGTGGCTCGGCTGGATGTTTTTGTCGGCGATGTGTCTGCTGCAGAAAGAGCGGAAGTTCGCCAGCTTCTCACAATAATCCGCCGGACGCTGCTGCGCTACCGTCGTCCTGCTCCGGATGGAGAAATGACACCGCTTCATGAACCGGAAGCAACAAGACGGACCTCCGTGGAAATGTTGAATTTTCATTTCCTCCGCTAACTTTACTGCTCTAAGCCGAATGGTGACCGTGGAAACGCTCCTCCCACCCACTCTTTGCTCAACGATCCATTGCTCCAGTCTTTCCTCCAGCTTTGGCCACCTTGCCAGGTGTCCGCGGAAACTCAGCTGCGTTTTTTTCACCTGTCGCAGCTCGTTCTCCAGCTTCCTCCACTTGCGAACCATTGATTCGTTAATTTTATATTCTCTGGCGGCGGCTCGATTCCCGTGTTCCTCGGCGTAGCTGATAGCTTTCAGCTTAAACTGAGCTTCGTAAGTGTGTCTCTTTGCCATTTTCAGGGTTGTTAAGACAGCAATGTTCTGCATAAAGCACATACCTGCTCTTTTATACACAAATCACTCCCGATCCACACCCGATCCACGCCCACAAGCCCCCCTTTTAATGCACCGATGTTCTCTATCACATCCGCAGCATCATGGTTCTCAACTACGTCCGCACACAGATAGGGCGCTCTGGACGATAGGGCGCGCTGCACATTTTGAAAAAAATCTAAGACGTTTATATGCGCCTTATAGCCGTGAAAATACGGTAGTCCAAATGTGGGCCAAATGTAGTCCGTATGTACTCCAGTTTTAGTCCATGTATAGTCCAAATGTAGTAAAAGGGTAGTTCATATGTGGTCCAAATGTAGTCAACATGTAGTCTAAAATTAGTCCACTTATGGTAGAGCGGGTCGTCCATTGACTGAAGAGTTGGTAGATTGCATCCTGGTTCTGGCAGAGAGTTGTTGTTGACTGATGTACCCTTGAGCAAGGCACCCCTCCTCCATCTGCTCCCCGGATGTCTGATATGACAGCCCACTGCTAGTGATGGGTTAAATGCAGATGACACATTTCAGTGTGTATAATACATGTTAACAACCTGTGTAAACAACTGTGTAAAACTTACTGAAGATAAAGACTATTCTATTCTTGTAGTTTATTTGTTAATGTTCTGCACTTATCTAGTTCTCTTCCACTTTCATGGTGCTCAAAGCTATTTATATTAGCCTGACATTCATCCATTCACACACACTCATACACCAGTAGATTTCTTAGGTTCTGCCAGTCCTAATGGGGGCCTAACTTAGCGTTCAGTGTCTTGCCTGAGGACACTTCAACATGTGGACAGCCAGAGCCTGGACAGGAAGTGCTGATCCTTCAGCCATTGGACGACCCACTCTACCAACTGAGCCACATCCGCCCATGTAGAGTAAACATGTAGTCCAAATGTAATCCATATATAGTCCATATATAGTCCATGTGTAGTCCAAAGGAGGAAGAAGGGAACAAACTCCCGCTCTGGTCCAAATTGGATCTTTTTTTTGGAGGGGGGGGGCCTTTTGGCTCCAGGGCTGTATGTTTGTTTTTGCTGCTGAACTGTCGGTGTGTGGAGCTCGTCCTCTGAGAACATGAGGCCGGTGTTTGGGCGTCTGCTGTGAAGTGGAAGAGGCTGCTGTTAAAGATGTTCTTCTTCTGCTCGGCTGCATCTGTGCTGCTTATCAGCGACACGACAGAATCCACCCTGGTCCAACACAATCCGACCGTCTGAAGCGTCGCCGCCCCGACACGTTTGTCACCGTGGTGACACAGAACTCACATGTGAGTCATTACAGTTCCAGCCCAACCACGACCCTGTTTAGATCTGCTGCCAAAATGTGTTTTTGGTGATGGATACAAGTGAGACGCTCCAAATACATGTGTTCACACCTGAACGTAATTAGCCTGTTACGGGTGGCGGCCATCTTGAAGACTTGGGTGAGTAAACACAGGAGGTGGTAAACACTAGTGGGGGGAAGTGGGCATGGTTTAACATTTACCTACACATGTGCACAGGAGAGGTGTAAAGAACTAAGTAAATGGACTATTATTGTACTTAAGTATATTTTTTAGGTATCTGTACTTTACTGGAGTATTGATTTTTTTCTGATTCTGAGAAGATAGTGTTGTTGTGGAAACACGTTCGATTTTCGAATAATATTCAAGCGAATTTCGAATAGTGTTTTGGGCCAAATGTCACATCCCTAATATATATATATATATATATATATATATATATATATATATATATATATATATATATATGTACTGTATATAGTCACGCAGTACTCTACAGTGAAACACAATCAAACCAATTAAATACAACAAAAAACAATTTAAAATACAATTGTACAATACGTCCGTATAATTGAGTCGAAAACCGTAGATGTTACTTTGATTGTTAATATTAAAATTAAAATAAAATTAATAAAACTGATTTATTTCAGTGATGTCTTCTATACCAGTGGTTTTCAAATAGTGAGGTGGGCCTCCCCTGGGGTGCACCAGAACACTTCATGGGAGGTGAGATGAGAAAAAATAAACCTGAACCTGAAAATGTCTTGTTAGTTTTCACTTAAAAGAGGGAAGGCTAATGTAAATGGTAAATGTAGTTTCAAAATCTCCATCTCCTCTTATTTCATATTCACTGGTGCGTCCACTGACTCCTTTGTGTTAATTATTGGGTGTAGGTGTATTTTGCAGGGGGTTATAATATAGGCATTGTGATCACATGAAAGGAGTGTTTGTTTTTTTCTGTTGCTTTTCCTAAGTCTGGATGGGATCCTGCGAAACGTCAAAGTTGGATAAGAGCTTGTAAGCAGGAGGGATTTACAGCTGAAAATGTGAGCAAATACACCCAAGGGAGGGGGCGGGGTGGTGGTGGTGGTGGTGCATGTTGACTGATCATTTATTTCTCCCTCCTCTGCTCTGTATGCAATTAAATGTCCTCATGTGTAGCCGAAAACTCCAGGGAAAAGCATTTTATTACCAGTCTATGACAGTGGAGCCCTGGGTATATATTTAACCTTTTCCAGACTCAGATGGAGCATGAGGTCTTAGCTGAGTTTTTACCTAATCATGAATATGTCATTTCCTGCTGGAGTTCGGTCACTGAAGCACCACCACAAATACATAACTTCACCTTTTTTACATTGAAGTAGTGACGTGTCAGTAGTGAATGAAACGGCTCTAAGTCTACGTACACTAATACGGAGACGATGAAAACAGAAGACGCAAAAGTGGCGTCTCATCTTCAGTTTGTAATCCATGTTCAGACGAGTGTTTTTAGTGTTTCTGTTGCGTCTTATTTATACGAAGACCCAACAGTAGGAGAAATACGACATTTCAAACGTTTTTGACATATGTGATTTTACAACCGTCTCTGTTCGGCTACAGTATGCGTGTAATGTCTGTACAATAGCTGAAACAACTCCTGTATATTTAGTAGAGCTGCTAGTGCTAATGCTAATGCTAGTGCAGCTGGAAGATCTGTTAGATCGAGGTTGTCCGACATGTTTGTAGCACATACTTACTGCTCAGCGTAAGTATGTGTGATGTAAAGATGCAACGTTAACATGTACATTTCTTGCTATTTAGACGGAGACACGACCCAGCGCGTCTTCAATACGTCCCACTCTGGAAGGAACTTTCAGATTTGTGTGTATTTACACCCTGACGGCGTCGGCTTCGTGTGAATGAAAGGCACTTTTGATAAAATATACTGTCGCATTTAGCCGCAATCATCCTCCTCTAAATGGCCCTTAAGACTCATCTCATTAACGGGAACAAAAGGAGCTAGCTCCTGTTTGGGAACTGCTCTGCTTTTCTTCTCTCTCTCTCTCTCTCTAGCTGTGTTTCCATTACCCTTGGAAATTCGCAAAATGTAAATAGCGCTACAAAAAACTGCCAATGGAAACACTTGAATTTAGAAAAAACACTCAAATATCGCTAAGATTTTTAATGCTTTCATGGTTTTTCAGACGTTTCGATATTCTAATAGAAACACTTTTGCTTTTATTATACGTCTCTCGGAGTGAAAATTGCACAATACATATGGACAGAGGAGGAGACGAAGACTTTACTCAAAATAATTCTAGACAAAAACACAACTGCCATTTTAGAAACAGCAAACAGCAGAGAAATGCAGCGTCAGTGTTGGGAAAGTTCACCTTGATTAGGAACTAGTTCAAAGTTCAGTTCAAGTTACTCAATATGAATTAGTTCAGTTCATCGTTCATTCTTCCAAATTATGAACTAGAAATTCATGGATCCCAAAATGAACGTTTTCGTTCTTGTTTGTGTTATTATTGTACACTTATTATTAACCGTTCCTGACGTTATCCTGACCATAGTCAGGAAATCAGGGGAAAATGCCGAAGTAAGTACCTTACACCGGGGTTAACTTCCCTCTGCAGGTTCTTAGAACACAAGGAGCGGTTTCAGTGAGCTTCGTTTTCAATGTTTATTTCCAAGAACGGGACAACACCTGCTCCGGTCGCCGGTCACATTTAACTCTTTCTCCGGTCCCAAAAACTCTCTGCACCCCCCCCCCCCCCTCTCTCTCTCTCTCTCTCTCTCTCTCTGCTCCGCCCACAACGCTTCTCATTGGCTATTCCACAACATTATGTTGCCAACATTTGTTCAGAATAATACAAAAATCTTTGATCCCATTTTATACCTTATAGGACTCAATAATTACAACGTGATAAGAACGAAATATGAACTACATCAGAGCACAGTTCAATAAATGCCAGAATAACCGCGTTCACAACTTCCCGTTCATTTGGCAAAAGTGAACAAGACGTTCACGTTCGTCAAAAATATGATATCGTTCGTGAACGATCGTTCAATGAACTCGTTCAGGTACAACACTGTGCAGCATGCTATCAAGACATCCAAAGGTCCATCTTCCAGCAGTGCAATCTTGCGGGATGATATTTCACAAGAGTTACGATGCTCCTGCTTAGAACAACCGTTAATGGAAACACGTTCAATGCGCAAATATACTTTTCCAGAGTTTTATGAATATCACTAAAAAACTGAAAAACTGTCATGGAAACATAGCTTCTCTCTCTCTCTCTCCCTCTCTCTCTTAAAGCTACACTTGATTGGTCAACATGGACCTTTGTCTGTTAAGGCCAATTCATGCTCAGAAGTCAAGTCAACTGTAAAGTGTTGCAGATACATACACAAATGTAACCCACCGCAGATATGTCACAGAAAAGACAAGAAAAAAAGGTCTGCCCTACACACACTTCCACTAGCCTATTGTTCTGTCTTGTTTTGTGTACATGAGTGTACGGACTTTTTAAATTAGATTTAGGACTTTTATCTCATGATTGTCACTTTTTGTTTTATCTCAATTGTGACTTTTTGTCCACACCCACTAAACTTAACACTGTGACCAGATGCAACATATGTTCTACACACTAACTCACTTTTTGGATACTTTTGAAAGTTTTAGGATTTTTCCTGGTTAAATAAGTATTATTTAATTTGTTTCACAGTGAAACGAGTGGAAATATTGTTTGACGCGGTGCATGGATTTTTCTCAGAATGTGTGGGGACAGTCCTGCTGTATATATAACACACTCAGTGTTTCCTTGTTTCAGTTGAACTTAATTTCCTTGTTCCAGTCCCTGGAAAACATGCCTATCTGGTACAATAGGTTCACAGAGCATTTTATAGAAAAGGAACAGAGGCACAATTTACATATAAATGGACAAATTTTATGATGTAAGAGACAATGAGCTTCTGCTGTTTAAAGAGCAGCAGCTGAAAGTGTGTATGATGTTGGGTGGTGGTTTGAGGGGACAAAAGGTGTTAACAGGGACCCACACTTCCATCAGTTCGCTCCAGGGCCACTGTGGATGCACACTGTTCAATTGTATTTTAAATGGTATTTTATATTGTTTTTGAGTTGTATTCAGAGATGGAAGTACTTCCTTTACTGTACTTAATACAGTTTTTAGGTATTTATTTTACTTTTGCTTCCTACATTTTTAAAATAAATATCTGTATTTTATACTCTTTACATTCTCAGAATAAACTCATTACTTTTTCACACAAGACAAATGTGACAGTATGAAAAACGAGTAAATTAGTGTAAATTAGTGAATCAGAAATTGTGACTTTTTATATCATAATTTTGATTTTATTATCTCATAGCCATGGCTTTTTATTGCATAATTTTGACTTTATCTGATAATTTTGACTTTTTATCTCATGATTTCGATTTTTTAATCTCATACTATGTTTTGTTTTTGTTTGCTTTTTAAAAATCTCCTATCTATGACTTTTAACATTCTCCTAAATGTCCTGTCCATATCCACTAAACTGAGTACCATGACCCAATAAAACACATCATCTACACAGTCACTAACTTTCCAATTTTTTTTTTTATATTTTTGATTTATTTTCCTGTTTTTTTCCTACTTAAATAAACTTAAATTTTATCCATAGGTAAAAAAAAACAAATGTAGTTTTACTTTTTACTTTATTACAATTGAGAAGTTGTACTTTTTTACTTTTACTTGGGTAAATACCCATTTATGACTAAATGTCCTGTCCATACCCACTAAACTGATCGAATAAAACACATCATCTACACAACAACTCACTTTTAAAGGTTTTATTTTTGGATATTTTTGAACATTTTCTCAGTTTTCATGCTTAAATGAGTGTATCTCATTCCAGAGCATGAAGAAAAGCACTTTTACATTTTACTTTATTACAATTGAGAAGTTGTACTTTTTTTTTTACTTGTACTTGGGTAAAGAAGTTGAATCAGTACTTCTACTTTTACCCGAGTATTTTTTCACATCAGTAGCTGTACTTGTACTCCAGTAATAGGTAATAGGAGTACTTTTACCACCTCTGTTGTAGTGATTCTTGTTCCTACCTCGACCTCTGTTTCTCCCTCTTGACATCGTCTACTACTAAAAGGAGAACAACTGAGGCCAGAGGCAGCGCTCAGAATGATCAATCACACCAACTGTGAAAATCCTGTTGAAAAACAGACCAGTGTGGAGCCGCTGGGAGTTAGCGTTGGACGCTAACGGGGAAATGGTAAATGTAGCTGCCCCAGCTGTGTTCACCCACCAGAGCTGACGACATGCTTCTGTTTGTGGACACACATCTGTGCACTTGTAGCTCACACACGCTAGTTTGACATGCTAGTTTTTATGTCCATACATTTTGAGAGTAATTAAATGCCATCAGAGCAGTCCTCTGCCAACAGACCATTAACATCTGCACTGCTGATGCTAAAGGCCTGATTTACTAAGATCACAAATAACAGGCACAAATCTGCTCCAGTAATAGGGTTAGTGCTTCTACTGCCACTGACTTGTGTGATTAAATAATGTTCTGAACCAGAGCAGCTGTGGATCAGCTGGCCGAGCGGGTCGTACCGTTATTGAAGGATGGGTCGTAGGGTAGTTTGAATCCTGGCACCGGCTGTCCACATGTGGAAGTATTGGAGCCTATTTATAATATTTTGGATAATGGCAAATCAAAATAAGGTCAACCAACTGGTAAATGTTCTGCACTTTTATAGTTCATTTCCACCTTCATGATGCTCAAAGCTCTTTACATTAGCCTCACATTCAGCCATGTGAGTGTAAAGTTTTTGCTAAAGCTTTTAAACTTGGTCCAGTTGGGGTGTTTCAAAGGTGGAGTCTTGTGCTTTCAGGACATTTGTTTCCATCACATGCTGCTGATGGGGTTTGGATCAGAACCACAGGGAACAATTGGAGAACACACCCATTGAGTATGTGTGAGTGGGCGAATGTGAGGCTAATGAAGGTGGAAGGGCACTATATAAGTGCAGTCCATTTACCATTCACCCATTCACACACACTCATACACCAGTAGGTTCTGTCAGACCTACTGGGAGACTAAGTCAAGGACACTTTGACATGTGGACAGGCCGAGCCAGGATGTAAATCGCCAACCTTTTGGTCATTGGACGACCCACTCTACCAACTGAGCTACAGCTGCACCAACCAACTAACCAATAAATAAACCAGTCAATCAATCAATCAATCAACCATTCAATCAATCAATCAATCAATCATACACAGAGGTCTTGAGGACAGACGAGCTAGGCAGTTGCTTGGAGCCCCGCCCACTGTGGTTGTATTGCTTTTTTATGTAGTTGTGTATTTGTGTTGTTGTTGTTGTGTGTGTGTGTGTGTGTATGTGTGTGTGTGTATAGTTGTCTTTGTGTTTTGTGTTTGTACAGATGTGTGTTAGTGTTGTTGCGCGTTAGTGTTGTTGTGTGTTTGTGTAGTAGTGTGTGTGTATGTGTAGTTGCGTATAGTTGTGTGTGGGTGTAATTGTGTGTGTGTGTGTGTGTTAGTGTAGTTGTGTGTGTGTGTGTGTGTGTGTAATTGTGTATGTGTGTGTAATTGTGTGTGTGTGTGTGTGTGTGTAGTTGTGTATAGTTATGTGCTTGTGTAGTTGTGTGTGTGTGTGTGTGTGTGTGTGTGTGTGTGTGTGTGCATGTGTAGTTGCGTATAGTTGTTTGTGTGTGTGTGTTAGTGTATTTGTGTGTGTGTGTTTGTGTAGTTGTGTGTGTGTGTGTGTGTGTATGTGTGTATGTAGTTGTGTATAGTTATGTGCTTGTGTACTTGTGTAGTTACACACACACATACCTTTGATTGGACAGTTCAGGAAAAAATGGGAGTCAACATACAAAGATAACACACACACACACACACATGTACAGTCAGTCGGTCTTTTTGTCGCTTTCACAAACATGAAAGTGTATATAAAGAGTTTCCTTTAAATCACTGGTGTCACACATGGACTGAACTGAATTAATTCAAATTAAACTGAATTTATTAAGAGTCGAAGGCATTGAGTTGGTTCCAGTTCAGTTCAAACTAAATTTAAATAATCAGGTCATAGTAAGTCACTAAATGTAGTTTCTGTGAAGTCAGATATTTTACATGTTTTTTTCTGGGGCTACATTCAACTCCATTTGATCTGCAGTGACAGTGAACCAGTCAAATAATTGTTGGTCTCTGTTTTAATGCAAGAAAAAAACTCTCATTAAATTATGAAAATACTGACTTTTATAAACTATTATAAGAAACAAATATTTGAATAACATGAAAAAAACTGGGTCAGATGTACAGTATAAAGACACTAAACTCTTAGTAAAGTCAATTATGTTTTATTGTCTTTAGAAATTTAAAGTTGTTCATGTTTGTTCAAATTATTCACATTTTATTTTTAAATTAGGATAATTTGTAAATGTACATATTTTCAAGATTTAATGTAATTTTTAACTAAAACAAAGACAAAAATTAGGAGTTGTCATTATTTATAGACAACATTTATTTGAATAACATGGGAAAAAAAGATATTTATTTAATAATATTCTGGCTGATTCTGGGTCAGATCTATAAAAACACTCAACTCTTAATAACAGAAAATGGTTCCAATTATGTTTTATTTTCTTTAGACATTTAAAGTTGTTCATGTTTGTTCTAATTATTCACATTTTATTTGTACAGGATAGTTTCCAAATGTACATATTTTCAGAATTTAATGTAATTTTTAACTAAAACAAAGACAAAAATTAGGAGTTGTCATTATTTATAGACAACATTTATTAAAGCGTAAGGAAAAAACTGAGCCATTCTTTTTTGTAGGTTATTATTGTATAATATTAACAGAATAATCTATAAATAATGACAACTATTAATCTTCAATTAGTAGTTCAATTCTAAACTATTAAAAAAAACATTTGAATAACATGAAAAAAACTGATATTTATTTAAAAAAAATAATAACAATAAGTGTAATTGTAACAATATTGTGCCTCAGTTCATCATTAGTCTATGTTTATTCTGGATCAGATTTATAAAAACACTAAACACTGAGCAACAGAAACAGAAAATGGTTCAAATTGTGTTTAATTTTCATTAGTTATTTCAGATTGTTCATGTTTGTTCGAATTATTCGCATTTATTTTTCCCACAGTAGTTTGTAGATGTGCATAATTTCATAATTTAATGTTATTTTCTAATTAAAACAAAGACAAACATTTAAAGTTATTGTATTATTATTTCACTGTACATCATATTGTTCTGTACGTGGAACTGGAACTAACATCAGTTCCACAGACTTGAATGAATCCCAGGGCCGGAGTTGAACCTTTTTGGGGGCCGCATTTGGGCCCCGGGGACACATGTTTGACACCCCTGCTCTGAAACTCTTCACATACACACACATGTACATGCACACAGTCGTGTAGTTGTGTGTACCTCTGCAGATGGGGGCGGGGAAGTCCCAGACGGCAGCGTTCCCAGCGTTAGTGATGCAGGGTGAGCGTGGCGTGGCCGTCCAGTACGTAACCAGGACGCAGCTGTAGCGAACACGGTCTCCCACGGCGAAGCGGCCGCCCGCCGCTTAACACGGCTTTAGGAGGAACACCAGGGTTTCCACAGGAGGAGCTGTGGAGTTCTGCACAAGGAAACACAACACAAGCATGAAGGACGAGTGTGGACGGCCCAGCCTTAAACCCTGGACGCCTACTGTCACAAATATGCAACATACCAAAAATATGTATCTATTGCATGTGCTGGAGTCAGGCTAATTATCTCCACTTAATTTAAGGTTTCCTTGTTTTTTTAGACTGTCAAATTATTAACATTTAAGATTAATCACAGAGTTGCTTTGGATTAATCATGATTAAAACACTTTATATCAGTTGAATGTTTAGGATTTAATTTTTCTACTACAATTTCCCACAAAATACACAAAGAAACAAGAAAATGTGGAGATAAAAAAAATCTCCCAAAATTCACAAAAATTCACACAAAAATCAACAAAAAAAATTCCAAAACATATTCAAAAATTATTATAAAATACAGAAAAACAAAAACAAGAAATGTGATAAAATATCGAAAAACATTATATATATATATATATATATATATATATATATATATATATATATATATATATATATATATATATATATATATATATATATATATATATATACATATATGTATATAATGAACATTCAACACCTTCAACAGTTTCTACAAAACAACTGTAAACGACTGTTCCATTTAACTGTCTTAAAAAAATGTTTTATCAAATTAATCACAAGGTTGATTTAGATTGTTTTGGGTTAATCATGATGAAATCACTATATGTCAGTC
>CM035793.1:9770828-9805828 GCA_020466265.1 Siphamia tubifer
GGAGAGGGAAACTACAGATAGAGGAGGGAGGAGGGGGGAGAGAGGCAGAGGGAGGACGAGGAGGAGAGGGAAACTACAGATAGAGGAGGGAGGAGGGGGAGAGAGGCGGAGGACGAGGAGGAGAGGGAAACTACAGATAGAGGAAGGAGAAGGGGGGAGAGAGGGGGCGAGGAGAAGAAAACTACAGATAGAGGAGGGAGGAGGGGGAGAGAGGGCGAGGAGAAGAAAACTACAGATAGAGGAGGGAGGAGGGGGGAGGGAGGGGGAGAGAGGGGGGAGGGAGGGGGAAACTACAGATAGAGGAAGGAGGAGGGGGGAGAGAGGGGGAGGGAGGCGAGGAGGTGAGGGAAACTACAAACAGAGGAAGGAGGAGGGGGAGAGAGGGCGAGGAGAAGAAAACTACAGATAGAGGAGGGAGGAGGGGGAGAGAGGGGGGAGGGAGGGGGAAACTACAGATAGAGGAAGGAGGAGGGGGAGAGAGGGGGAGGGGGGCGAGGAGGAGAGGAAAACTACAAACAGAGGAAGGAGGAGGGGGGAGAGAGGGCGAGGAGAAGAAAACTACAGATAGAGGAGGGAGGAGGGGAGGAGAGGGGGAGAGAGGGGGAGAGGAGGGGGGAGGGAGGACGAGGAGGAGAGGGAAACTACAGATAGAGGAGGGAGGAGGGGGGAGAGAAGGGGAGGGGGGCGAGGAGGAGAGGAAAACTACAAACAGAGGAAGGAGGGAGGGGGAGAGAGGGGGGGGGCGAGGAGGAGAGGAAAACTACAGGTAGAGGAAGGAAGAGGGGGAGAGAATGTGACGTGATTTTATTTGTATTTTTGATTTTTAATTTTACATTTAAATTTTTTTAAATTGATATTTTTTTAATTTATAGAAAATAATAAATGTACCTATTAATTTATTAATTGGAAAAAAAGTTTATGACATAAAGTTTTATTTTATCTTTTTTTTTAATTATCAAAAAAGATAATAATAAGAATTAAAACAAAAAAATTTGTTAATTAATTCAATAAGAAAAAAAAAGCAGTAAATATTTCTCTCCAGTTTAGACCAGAGTGAAATAGAATAGTTTCAATGAACAAAGAAAGGTGTTGTGTTTCCATCAGCCTTCAGTCTGTCTGTAACTATGACACGTCTGGAAAGACAACCATGTGACTTTTCATCAGCAGGTTCAGAGAAACCAAAGGCTGGGGTCATTTCAAAATAAAAGCACCAGAATAAAAGAACATTTAACACAAATACTGAGCAGAAGTGAAAGTGAATCAGCTGATCCATTAAAGGCAGCGTTTGTTTTTAGTGCAACAGAACATGAGCAGCATCTGAGAAGAAGAAGAAAACACACACACACACACACACACACACACACACACACACACGGTCATCCATCACCGTGGCGACCCTCTGTGCTGGACTGTGATTGGATGTCAGCTTTGCCTAGTGTTGCGACCTGTTGGCCTATTGATTTTAACACTGTGTGGCCCCGTCTCACACACACACACACACACACACACACACACATACAAACACACACAGTTTTTTCCATCTATAAACTGTCCTTCAGTTACTAACTCCCACACTCCTCTTATTCCTCCTAAAACTGTTGATGTGACAACCCTTCTTTTCCTCTCCCTCCTCCTCCTCTCCCATACTCATATGTAACTCCTCCTTTCCATCCATTTTCTCCTCCCCTGCTTATTCCTCCTCATTTTCCTCCTCCTAAAACTTCCATGTGACACCCCTCCTCCTTTCCTCCTCTTCCTCACCTCCTCTCATCTCCCATACTCACATATAACACTAATTGTCCAGTCATTCTCTCCTTTTCTCCTTATTCTTCCTCCCCCTCCTCTTCATTATTCTAAAAACTTTCATGTGACCCTCCTCCTCCTCCTTTCTTCCCCTTTTCCTCCTGTTCCTCTCCTCTCCTCTCCTCTCCTCTCCTCTCCCATACTCATATATAAATCCTCCTTTCCATCCATTTTATCTTCTCCCTCTTATTCCTATGGCTTTTCCTCTTCCTCCTCCTCTTCCTCTTCCTCCACCACCACCTCCTCTTTTCCTCCTCCTTTCCTCTCCCATACTCATATATAATTCTTTCTTTCCATTCATTCTCTCCCCTTGCTCTTCTCCTTGCTCCTCCTCATGCCCATCTTCCTCCTCCTCTTCTCTTGTCTCCTCCTCTTCCTCTTCCTGCTCCTTAAACCTTTGATGTGATGCTCCTTGTCCTCCTCCTCCTCTGCTCTCATACTCATATATAACACCTCCTTTCCATTCATTTACTCCTCTTTCTCTTCCTCTAGCTCTTCCCCCTCCTCCTCCTCATAGTCATATATAACCCTTCCTGTCCATTCATTATCTCCTCCGTCTCCCCTCCCTCTCTCTCTCTCTCTCGCTCTCTCTCTTTCTCACTGACTGCCAAATCTCTCTCTTTCCCCCACTTCACTCTCTCCCCGTCTCTCTCCCCCCATCTCTTTCTCCCCATCTCCCCCTCTCTCTCACCCTGTCTCTCTCTTTCTCTCTCTCTCTCTCTCTCTCTTTATCTCTGTTTCTCCCACCCCTCTCTCTTCTCCTGTCTCGCTCACTCTCTCTCTCCTCCCTCTGTCTCTCTCACCCCCCTCTGTCTCTCTCTCCCCCCTCCCTCATTTTCTTTATAGTGAACATCACACACACACTTTCATTACACTAGTTTATTCAGTCGCTGGCGGCTACACCATACTCTTTTTCATGCTTTATTGCTGCCAGCCCACTCTTATTTATTCTCTCTTCCCCCTCACTCTTTCTTTCCTTCCCTCGCTCATCTCTCTCTCTCTCTCTCTCTCTCTCTCTCTCTCTCTCTCTCTCTCTATTTATCTATCTCTGTCTCTCTTCCTCTATCTCTGCCTCTCCCCAGTTTACCATAACCATGATTTCAGTCTCAGTTGCTTCATTACAAGCTGCTGCTTTTATGGGCCATCTGTAGAACTATGTGCATTTGTCTCACACACACACACACACATACACACACACACACACACATACACACAGGCAGACACACACACACACACACACACACATATGCAGAACAGACATCCCCACATACACATCCTCACGTAAACCATTTACCTGCTTTTATTTCTCCCTAGATAAGCAATTACAGTGGAATCCAGGTACAGGGAGAAGGAGACAGCGAGGGAGGGCGGAGGGGGAGGGGGTGGGGGGTGGGGGGGGGAGAAGTGCCATGCTTTCAGAGTTTTTAGTGAGACGAATGACACTGCAGGCTGGAGGACTGGAGAGGGGGAGTGAAGGACGGTGAAGAAGGCAGAGCCACGCAGACGTAGAAGGATGATTCAACGGCTTCAGAGCTTTTACACCTCTGTCAGCAACAACTGCCATAAAAGAGCAGCAGCTTTTTACACCCCAACTAAATACAAACTGAAAGGCACACAAAGAAAGGACACTACCTGTTACAAGGAACCAGAGAGAGAGAGAGAGAGAGAGATGAGTTAACCCTGGATGTTCCTACATGTTCACCAAACACAAACAAAATGTCGATTAAAATAAATAAAAGTATGTAGAATATAAAGTCCATGAAATATAAGTGGAGCACAGGACAAAGAACAGTGCAACAAATGATCATATATAATAAAATATACTAAAGAACAGGTTAAAAATGCCAGTTGTGCAGTAAACCTAGAAATTACAAATTTAAACATGTGAGGACCTGAGGGAAAACATCCTCCATGCTGGACTGGAAGCTCCTGAGAGCGTCCAGCTCCCTCCAGACCAGATGTTTGACAGCTGTACTTCAGAATAAAAGCACTGAGCGGATCATGAGTTTGAGCCGAGGTAGCCGTCACTTTAACTGATCTATTTTAAGACTTTTGAAACTTGTGCTGTAAAACCTTTCTAGTCAGTTAAAGTCATAAAGTTTTACAGCACGCACTGTAAATCTGTTTGAAGTCACACGGTCATCGCCTTGACGACGGCATTAGTCATTTTAGAAGTGACTTAAATACCGGAGGAGGCTGTTAATCCATTCAAACCACTGGGTTTATGATACTTTCTAGTAATAGAAATACAATTGGATGATCAAACGATCATTTGTTTTCATATGATGGTAATTAAATACACAGTCAGTCACAATTATGTACACTGGGGGTTTTCAAATTGTGGGAAAATGAAAAGCTGCTAAATTTAAAATAGTTTTTAAAACATCTTTATCTTCATTTCTTTGTGTGCTTAAAAATATATTTTTAAACACATTTTAACATCTGTATGTGTGTTTTAATGTTTATTATAATACATCTTAACATTTTTGTGTGTTTTTTATATCTTTTCCCCCACATTTTAACATCTTTGTGTGTTTTTACAACTTTTTAAACAGATTTTAATATTTGTGTACCTTTTGTAAGATCTCTTTTAACACATCTTAACATGTTTGTGTGTTTTTCTACAACTTTTTAAATACATATTTATATCTGTATATGTTTTTAACATCTGTTTCCCCACATTTTAACATCTTTGTGAGCTTTTACCATTTTTTCATCACATAAAATTGTGTAATAGTCAGTCTCCCCTAAAAGAACCGAAAAGCAGCTGTGCTCGTTATCTAATTTAACATAATATTATATATATATATATATATATATATATATATATATATATATATATATATATATATATATATATATATATATATATATATATATATATATTTAGAACAATTTTTGTTAAATGTCTTCATTTTTAGAACATATTTTAACATCTGTGTATTTTTTTTTTCTCTTTTAACACATCTTGATATTTTTGTATATTTTTAACATGTTTTTAAACACATTTTAACATATATTTGTTTTCTAAACATCTCTTATCACACATCTTAACATGTTTGTACATCTGTGTATGTTTTTAACATCTTTTTCCCCACATTTGAACATTTATTTGTGTTTTTTAAACACATTAAATTCTGGAATAGTGAGTCTCCCCTAAATCTTTTTTTTTTTTTTTTTTTTTAATATATATTTTAAACATCTTTGTCTTTATCTCTAAAGACATTTGAACAATTTTTTACGTTAAATTTGTCCTGCAACAAGGGAGAACAAGAGACAAGAGCACATGTTGTGTCACACGCATGAATAGTGTCATGTTAACTCCATTTTTAAACTATAAAACACACATAAATCACCAATAAAAAGTATATTACTAAATAGCCTAAAGTGTTTTTTAACTATTTTACTCTTTTCATATGAAATCTACAAATCCTTCTTTAAAACATTTAAAAAGTAGAAAAAAACCCTCCCTACTTCACTCAGAAAATGAGACTTAATTGTCGCCTACCAAACACACCACATTTCACGTGTTTTCATCCATTCAACTTTATGTTCATCAACATTTCATAATTCATAACTAACATGAATATTTGTTTGTATTTTTAATGATTTTAGAATCATTCTGAAATTAAACATTCTAAGTCAGGGGTGTCAAACTCATTTCAGTTCAGGGACCACAATAAGAGGAGCTGGACCAGTGAAATAATAATATTATAAAAAAAAGAACTGATACCAACTCCAAACTTTCTTCAAAGTTCACATCCTTTAAAACAATGTGAATAATACGAAACAACAAGTGAAATTTCTTGAGAAAACTATGTGCAGTTTTAACAATATTTGTCTCAGTTTTAGCCTCTAGCGCATGGGCGTAAAATTACGTATGGACACTATGGACGTTTCTAAAATATCCATATCAATTTTAAATGGGAAATTCCATGACATTCGGGATACAAAAGGTTAATTTTCCCCCTCCTCACTTCTTCCTCTCACATCATTGGTGGGGACAGCCTCGCGATCTGTGATTAGCTCAACTTCCTGTTTGTGTAAAAACCAGTTCAGACCATCACGCCTTTTCTTTTCTACGCAATTTCAATAGGACATTCATCTATAGTCTGTCCGTCCATGGGAGTGGATCTGTCCTTCAATGTGGTTCTCCTCAAGATTTCTTCTTTTTCCCACTGGGTTTTGAAGTTTTTTTCTTGCCGAGAAGGAGGGTCTAAGGACAGGGGATGCTTGGGACTTTTTATGTATCTCTGTAAAGCCCTGTGAGACGACTTTGTTGTGATTTGGGGCTTTATGAATGAAATTGAATTCAATAGTTTTCCTGAAGCACGGCATAAACCTCAACACGCAATAATAACTTCCATACTTCCCATTCCCATGTTTCTCATTTTGGAGGATTGGTTGGTTTTACTGAAACAGTTTAATAATGTTAAACGTCTATTGCAGTACTGCTTGGCACCCACCGAAATGGGTATGGACACATGATTTGTCTTTCGGTTCCCCTGTAATGTAGCCGATTCACAGGTTCATCACGTCACAGTTAACCTCTGGCTTTAAGCAGTGACAGTTAAACCTGTGGGAACATTAATGAATGTTCCATGTGTGAGTGGCGAACAAACGAGTTGTAAAATCTGCCAATGTTTTACTGACCCATTAGAATCCATTCTAATGGGTCTGAATGCATCTTTATCCAAATTACAAAATATGTCCCCACCAATATCAACATCATTACTACGCCCTTGCCCTAGTGGGACCAAAATTACTTTGCTACCCGGGAGTGTTTAGTTATGCTCAATGTAACTTTTGGCTAGATTTCCCTGAAACTGGCCGACGAATCACAGTAGAGTGACCATATGTCTGTGTTTTGTACAGACAGACGGATCTAAAACCAGGCTGTCCGGATGTCTCTCACGTGTCCAAACTTTTTACATTTCATCCTAAGGAGCTAAGGACAAAATGTAAAAAGTGAGGACAGATGTCAGGACCACCGGTTTTAGACCCAATTGTCCGTACAATAACCGGTATATATATATATATATATATATATATATATATATGGTCACTCTAAACCACATTAAAGTATGGAGTCAGAGGGCGGGCATTACAAAGCGACGACAGAGCTGCAACAATTTGAAGAGAAACAACTGGAAACAACCATAGAAGAAGTAGAACAACAACAATAGATGGCGCCCCACTGGGTGACGATTTCCTTTTATCAAAGCTAAGTGAAGAATGTGAGAAAACGTTACCAATCTTTATATTATTTTTACAGAAGTGAAAACAGTCGTAAAGCTCCATAATCCACCATTTTGTTTTGTCATTCATAACTTTCTCCAGACTCCTCCATGAACTTTCCGGCGTCTAACTACGTCATCCTAAAGATTACAGGGATAGGTTGTAGTACCGTCCTATTACATAAAGAGGGATTTGAAAAACAAGATATTAGCCCCGCCTCCCCTGACTATGAAGCGTGACTAGACCTATACTGTACATGTAATGAATGGGAATAGCATAGCTAGGCTAACTCAGTTTATTATTTACATGTGTCAATTACAACTTACAGATCACAGTAGATCAATAAATAAAAAATAACATATTTAATAACAGGCAGAATATTGGTAAAATTACCCTTCAGGCATTTCAAAATGTTCAGGTTCTTTTTATTTTTTATTAAATAATAATTTTGTGTAAATTATGGTTTTTTTTATTTAACCTTTATTTATCCAGGTTTGTCTCATTTCAATCAATTATCTCTTTTTCAAGGGAGACCTTCCCAAGAATGGGCTGCACCAGCATGCGCACGCTGGTGCAGCCTGTGCAACGCTAGTTTCGGGGCGGTGCAGAGTGTGTGTGGGAGTGTGGCAGACCCCGACGCACCAAGATGGGCGTGGCGGCATACTTGTGGGACGTGACCACTGATCCAGCTACGGCATAGTGACAGTTTCGCTGACTTTAGACAGTGCACCAAGCTCACCAGCTGAAGGCAGGTCTAAGCGTGGCGCAGCTGGTGTATTGGTAGTTTCAAACCGGCACACACGTTACCACAACCTCACAGAGTGTTTGAAATATTTCAATGCAATACCTGAGTGATCGGTGATTCTATTTTTATCTTTAATATAGATTTTGGGTTATTTTTTTTCAATCATCCTTATTTGAAACAATATAAATAACAGTAGCTACAATATCATTCTCAGCATTTAATGATTTAATTCCACTTAGTTGTACCTCATATGTTGTTAAATTATGTTCACTTATATCCACAATAGTTCCCCTTAATAAAAAAATATATTAGTTGCAAGTAGCTACTTAAAAAGAAGAACATGTTACAGCAACTTAATACATTTGAGTTGATAGTATTATTTCTGAAACTTTGAGTATTCACAACTGAATATATTTAATTATTATGATCGTTCAGGTTTACAGTGTGGAGTGGGCAAGTCATCTGCCGCCACCCTTGGTGGGAGCAGGACGAAATATATTATATTATATTATATTATATTATATTATATTATATTATATTATATTATATTATATTATATTATATTATATTATATTATATTATATTATATTATATTATATTATATTATATTATATCTGTGGGTGTGGGACAGAAACTTACTTGCATGTTATGGGTTTATGAAATAAACCTGAAAATAGAACCACCAGTCATCTACAAACCCAAAACTAAAACAACAAAACTTAAGAACCATAAAGATTCTTCAGTGAAGTCAAAACCCTGTTTAAACAAAACAAACAAAACCAAACGGACCCAGTCAGCTGGTGTCACGGCGTGCATCTGGATGAACATTTAAGAGAGAGAGAAGCTCTAATGGTGGATCTGATCAGCTGTGTTACATCCATCACACTACCTTTTCCCTCCACCGTTCGGACAGGGGATGCATCAGTAGGAGGTGGGTTTACGTATGTCTGTGCGCCTGGACACACCCCGTTGGCGCAGCACAGACCAGCCTGGTCTACGAAACTAGAGCCCATAGTTTCATTATTCCATTTTACATTTACAAAGACAAACCTTTGGAGTTGTGACTATTTATACATTATCATGACAACATGTTACCTATCTGATCCATTTGACATTATGTTGTTCTGAATGTGGAACCTGAACTAAAATCATTTATATCCTCAGTGTTATTTTTCCATTTTACTAATTTATTCCAGGGGCCAGATTGGACCTTTTGGAGGGCCAGATTTGGCCCCCGGGCCACATGTTTGACACCTGTGTTTTAAGTGTTTTTTTACACGCACACGCACACACACACACACACACACACACACTCATACACCAGTAGGTTTCTAAGGTTCTGTCAGTCCTACTGGGAGACTAAGTCAGGGTTCTGTACTCTCTCTACCAACTGAGCCACAGCCGCCCCATGAGTGACATAAGGTACCCCAAAATAAATGTCAAACGTCAATTTTGTAACATGAGCATAAGAAATTTACTTTAAGGGCTTAATACAGAGGTGTCAAACATAAGGCCTTGGGGCCAAATCCTGACCCTCTAAGGGTCCAATCCAGCCCTTTGGATGAATTTATAAAATGCAAAAATTACACTAAGCTATAAATCATTTTAGTTCATGGTCCACATTCAGACCAAGTCAGTCTCATAATATAATAACCTATACATATTCACAAGTTTAAAAAAAAAATCCTCTTTATAAATGCAATTTTTTTCATTTGGTAACACAAAAATAAACTATAACTTCACAAAAACAGCTCAATAATCAGAACAAATACGAAAAATTGGAGAAGAGAAGTACAATTTTCACAATATTCCACCTATTACTAAGTATTTTGTGTATCTGTAGATCCACTGTGATCTGTAAATGATAAACTAAAGCCTAATATAGTTTATTTTCATGATGTAATTTTACTTTTTTTGCTCTAAAACAGAGAGAAAAGTTTGGAGTTGACATTATTTCTATATTATTATGTTTTGTTTTTACTGGTTCAGCGCACTTCAGATTAAATTTAACTGAATGTGGCCCCTGATCTAAAATGAGTTTGAC
Source organism: Siphamia tubifer (assembly GCA_020466265.1). Taxonomy (NCBI): domain Eukaryota; kingdom Metazoa; phylum Chordata; class Actinopteri; order Kurtiformes; family Apogonidae; genus Siphamia; species Siphamia tubifer. Next base: position 9,780,659 of record CM035793.1, read on the forward strand.
ACCCCCCTGGCTTAATACATTTAAAATCAAAGGTTATTCTTTTTAATTTTTTTTTTTAAATTAATTTCTTTAATAAGTCCCAAAGAGGGTTAAAGTGTATGAAGTGAACATATGAGTCCAATTTACAGAGAAAAACTCCAGGAAAGTTCAGCTGAGGTTTAAAGCCACAAATACACTTTCAGAAACACTGGAAAAGAAATGGGTCTATTTCAGTCAAACTAAAATACATCCATATATTTGTCAAATTGTCAAATCATGGAAGTTTTTTTTTTTTTTTTCTTAACTCCCAAACAATCCTACCACTTTTAGAAAGTTCCTGCAGAGATGTCAAGCAACTGTCATTCTATCCAGGATTCAGGCAATATCCTCCAATTCTACACATGACAGTCCAACAATCAACCCAAGGATAATATGGAATTATTCATTAATGTACTTTTGAATATGATGAGATTAATGCCAAGATGAGATATGTGCTATTTAAATTTGTGACACCTTTTGCGACTCAAGTATTAACAGGCACAGATTAAAAAGCCATTATTGAGATCATGCTGAGCCAAAAGAGCAGAGGAGGGATTGTGAAGTTTTCTTCTCTTTAATATTTGATGCACAGGCTCATATATGCAAATTCATCTGTGCGTATTATTCAGCCAACCAACCGTAAATAAGAGCGGTAAACTACAGCATGTATCACTGTAATAAAAGCTGACAGGCTGTGATCACCACGGACTAAACAGGCTCAACACACTGGAGAGCACAGGTGTCCAACATGACGCCCCCTGGCCCAAAAGCAGACCGCCGAAGGGGAAAACCTGGCCCACTAAAGGGTCTGATCTGGTCTACCAAAGGAACCAATCTGGTCTAACAAAGGGTCTGATCTGGTCTAACAAAGGGTCCAATGTGGTCTAACAGAGGGTCTGATCTGGTCTAAAAAAGGGTCCAATGTGGTCTAACAAAGGGTCTGATCTGGTCTAACAAAGGAGCCAATCTAGTCTAACAAAGGGTCTGATCTGGTCTAACAATGGAACCAATCTGGTCTAACAAAGGGTCTGATCTGGACTAACAAAGGGTCTAATCTGGTCTACAAAGGGTTTGATTTGGTCTAACAAAGAGTCTGATCTGGTCCAACAAATGATCCAATCTGGTCTAACAAAGGGTCCAATCTGGTCTACCAAAGGACCCAATCTGACCTAACAAAGGGTCTGATCTGGTCTAACAAAGGAGCCAATCTAGTCTAACAAAGGGTCTGATCTGGTCTCCAAAGGAACCAATCTGGTCTAACAAAGGGTCTGATCTGGTCTAACAAAGGGTCCAATGTGGTCTAACAAAGGGTCTGATCTGGTCGCCAAAGGAACCAATCTGGTCCAACAAAGGGTCTGATCTGGTCTCCAAAGGAACCAATCTGGTTTAACAAAGGGTCTGATCTGGTCTACCAAAGGGTCCAATGTGGTCTAACAAAGGGTCTTATCTGGTCTAACAAAGGGTCCGATCTGGTCTAACAAAGGGTCTGATCTGGTCTAACAAAGGGTCCAATCTGGTCGAACAAAGGGTTTGATCTGGGCTACCAAAGGAACCAATCTGGTCTAACAAAGGGTCTGCTCTGATCTACCAAAGGGTCCAATCTGGTGTACAAAGGCTCTAATCCAGTTTACATAAGGAGCCAATCTGGTCTACCAGAGGGTCCAATGTGGTCTACCAAAGAAGCCAATCTGGTCTATCATAGGATCCAATCTGGTATACCACTGGAGCCAATCTGGTCTAACAAAGGGTCCAATCTGGTCTACCAAAGGAGCCAGTCTGGTCAACCAAAGGGTTCAATGTGGTCTACCAAAGGGTCCAATCTGGTCTAACAAAGGGTCCAATCTGGTCTACCAAATTGTCCGATCCGGTCTAACAAATGGTCCAATGAGGTCTGCGACGGGAGCCAATCTGGTCTAACAAAGGGTCCTATCTGGTCTACCAAAGGGTCCAATCTGGTCTAACAAATGTTCCAATGTGGTCTGCGACGGGAGCCAATCTGGTCTAACAAAGGAGCCAATCTGGCCCCTGAGGTGAATGTAAATTCTTCTGTCAACCTGGTCCCAAAAACAGGACCTGTGTTCTTCTGTGAATCTGGTACTAAAATAAGAGGGCCAACAAATCTGGTAAACTGAAAGGTCCAAACCAGCTCACCAAAGGGTCCAATCTGGTCTACCATAGGGTCCAATGTGGTCTACCATCGGGTCCATCCTGTCCCACTAAAGGGTGGAATGTGATGACAGTAAATGATATTTTAAGGAGGTGAGTGAATACTTTTGGAAATATCGTGTATATTTCTACTGAAGTACAAAAGTACAAAACAATTACATTCATATATTTTTTTTTAAAATAAGGGCAAATACAGGTTTATACAAATATAATATTACATTTAAAATGGTTGTGATGAAAATCATTCTATATTTAGTTTAAAATGCAGGTACATTTACAAAGGTTTTATTGAAAACAATTAATGCACTGTTTTATTGACATGATTTTAGAGGAAGTTGTATTTATGAACATGGGCGTTGCACCCCCACTTCTCCACCCAGATGATTTCATAGCCTCCACTTTTTCCTGAGTTTATATATTGTATCGTTACTGGATCCAGGAAATGGACAGAGTTGGTCTCACCTACTTTTTATTTCGGTATAAACAGTTACTGTCGTCACAATCACACCAAACAAACATCAATAACATTTCGGGGCTGTTACAATATCTATGGTTTAAACTGTTTACCCGCCCGGGTGGCACAACAGCATATGTAAATGAAGCGCACCTCAGTTCAGTGTTAATGTAAACAGCTCTTCTTCGTGGTGTTAACAAACAGTTATTAACCAGTAAGTAATGAGAAATATTGTCATTGTTAAACTAAGTTAACTAAACTATGTCTTATTCTGTGACATTTACCCTAAGGCAGTGGTTCTAGAACTTTTTTCAGTGATGTTCCCCGTGAGGAACATATTTTTAGTCGTCTCCCCTGACATGGACAAAAATTTTTTGTAAAAAAAAAAAAAAAAAAAAGAGGTACAGTGTCTGTAAAATCAGTGTCTGATTTTTAAATCATTTTTATCTAATAAGTTGGACTTTTTATCTCATATTTTTTTACTGTTTATCTCATAATTTTGACTTATAAATTGAATAAATGTTTAATTGAGGAAAAACACATTTTTGTTATTATTTTCGGCTATATATTACTTTTTTAATATAAAAAATGTAATCATTAATAGATAAATGTTCGTTAATTTTCCAATGATAGACTCATGTGCCACAACCCCGAACACCCCTACATTTTAAATGGCTGTGACGCCCTTGTGTATGAATATGTGTCATTGGTGCCTTGGTTATTATTATTATAATGAGTGTTATTGAATAAACTACAGTTGAGCGAGGACACATAACTAGATTGTTCTTATTTTTTTCTAAACTTTACAGATCGCAGTCGTGTCCCTGGAGCGTCCGAGCGGCGAAACGCAACATAAGGAGAATCCAAACACGTAGAAGAGCGACAGGAAAATGTGTTTCTCTCAACAATTTACAACAGAAAATGTATTTATGCTTTTTTTTATGCTAATTTTTCCGTCTGCATCCACCCACTCTGTTTGTGATTACAAGGCGCTTGAAAAAACCCCAAACCATGCAACACAACTCTGCACTTGGAGGAAGTGGCGGCTTAAAGGTCAGAGCCACATGACTGTTGCCAAATCTTTTCGTTGCCTAATTGGCTCCCGGGGGACGACGGCAGAAACATTAACGGTTTTAATTTGGAAAAGAATAACATACACTGATGCTGTTTATTTTTGTTTCTATGATAAAGAAGAACCTTATTCTTTGTCTCATGTAACATATTGTCCTTTTATTGTGTCAGACCTAAATACAACCTTTCATAAAAAAGACTCTGCTAACCCAAATTTACCTTGTTTAGTGAAAATATTTTTATTCTAATTTATAATTATAATTTATAATAAAATATTTTTATTATAATTTATAATTTTTTATTATAATTTTTTATTAAACCCACTGTAAGTTTGCTGAAGAGGTCAAATAACAAAAGTCTCCTCCTCAGTTGTCTCGTAAAGTTAGCGTAGCTCCACCTCAAACATCATTACATTTATTTTAAATGTATTAATATCCTTAATAAGTCCCATAGAGGGTTAAACAATTATACTGTAACAATGCAGATAAAACTTTACTATAACTATAGTAAAGTACATTTATATGTCATTTTTCCTGTTTAACCCTCTATGGGACTTATTAAGGAAATTTATTTTTAAAAATGATAACCTTTGATTTTAAGTGTAGAAAGACCTAAAAAAAAAAAAGTTCTATGTTCACTTTACAAAATTTACCATTATTTTGGGGTACTATCATTTACAAATGACTTTGTCCTGTTAGGGTATATATTTTTATATTTTTTCATGAATATTTAATATAAAAAACAAAAGATAAAATAACAATGCGTTCATTATCCATGAACATATTTGACTGAAAAACACATAAAACATTTAATTTCAGAATGATTCTAAAATCATAAAAAAAAAATAAAAAAATACCCATGTTAGTTATGAATTCTGAAAAGTTGATGCTTTTTATGTTTTAATTGTTTTAAAGGATTTGAAATTATTAAAATATTAAAAAAAAAACACTTTAGGCTATTTAAAAATATTTTAATTGTTTATTTATGTATGTTTTATAGTTTAAAAATGAACACTACTGATGTACAGTATGTGACCCAACATGTGCTCTTGTCTTCTGTACTTCCTTGTTGCAGCACATGACATCAGGATTTTAAATAATCTTTGATTTTATTAATTAAACATGATTTTAGGTGACACATTTATGGAACAATATGATTGTTTAGAGGCTTGAGTTATTTTTTAAGGCTGTTTTTTAAGCGTCATTTTTAACATAGGCTCAGTTGGTAGAGCGAGCCAGGCTTTGACTGTCCACATGTCGAAGTGTCCTTGGACAAAGACACTGAACCCTGACTTAGTCTCCCAGTAGGACTGACAGAACCTTAGAAACCTACTGGTGTGTGAGTGTGTGTAAATGGGTGAATGTGAGGCTAATGTAAAGAGCTTTGAGCACCATGAAGGTGGAAAAGAACTATAGAAGTGCAGAACATTTACCATTTAAAAGACATAGTCCCTTAGACACTTATGTTTAACATGGACACATGGGGTTCAGATTTTTAGCAACTTCCCATTTCTATGTATGTATATGTATATATGTATGTATGTATGTATGTATGTATGCGTATATATGTATGTATGTATGTATGTATGTATGTATGTATGTATGTATGTATGTATGTATGTATGTATGCGTATATATGTATGTATGTATGTATGTATGTATGTATGTATGTATGTATGTATGTGTGTATATATATATACATATATATATATATATATATATATATATATGTGTATGTATGTATGTATGTATATATATATTAAGAATTATTATAAAAGTGTGATACAACAGTGCATTTCTACATAATTGTTACTGTTTAAAATGTCAGAAGCGACCACTGGCCTCAGGTAATCTCTACATTATAAGATCTTGGCCTCTTTCTAAAAAAAACAAAAAAACCTTTGGGCCCCCTGCCTTTATGGATCAATAAAGTTTGTGATTGATGAACTTGCAGTTGGATATGAGACTCATTTGTTTTTCTTAGCCCACAGGTGTCCAGTATCCTGCATGTTTTGGATGTTTGCCTCTTCCATCACATCACTTTAATTAATGATCAGCTCATCATCCAGCTCTGCAGAAGAACCATAATGATGTCATGTTTATTTTATTTACAAGCAAAAACATGTTCAGCCTCTAAACCAGCCTTTCATCATGTTTTTAATGGAATTTAACTCACTTTATAAATCATTAGCTCTTGTTAATATCAAAAAGAGTAAACTATTTTGGATATGTAATGTATAATCTGGCATTTAATGACGTTTGGTTGTGAATGTATTATTTATGTAGTTTAATTAAATTTTTTTTTTATTAACATGTGGAATGTTGAAAATGTAGTTTGAATACTGATTCCACTGTTTTTTTAAATGGTTCTATTTGTATCCTTCCATGTATTGTGTTATGTACAGAGGTGGAAGTAACTAAGTAAAAGTACTTTATTACTGTACTTAAGTAGGTATCTGTGCATTACTGGACTTTTTTTTCTGTAAACTTTTGACATTTCCTCCCTTCATTTGTTCATAAATATCTGTACGTTATACTATTTAAAAAAAAAAAAATCATAATTCTTAAAATTTAAATTATATGGTTCTTTACCTACTTTACCTACAAGTGATGATTATAAATGTGGTCCTCATGAGCAGTAGTGGGTAAGTTACTTTGAAAAAGTAATTAATTACAATTACTAGTTACTTCCCCAAAAAATTAATTGCGTTACTAACTCCATTACTCTACTAGCAAAGTAATTAGATACCAGGAAAAGTATTTTTACGTTACATTTTTTTGTCTGAACAATGTCAAAGAAATGAAAAAAAACAATAAACAGGGAATTCATCCTTATTCTGTGATGTGACTTAAGATGCTTCCTTAAAAACACTATCAAAGATCTATATGACTTATTATCAATGGTAAAAGATAACCAACCTGCAATAGATTATAAACATGAAATATAATTTAAATACTGAAAATGTAATATTTGTTGAGATGTACTTGAATTTGTTCAAAATGTTCATATTCTTTAACTTTGCCTTTAAGTATACAGGTGAACACATAGTGATGAAATTATATTATTATTAGTGAAAAAAAAAAAAAAAAAAAAATGATGTCTGTATATTCTTCTCCTATTATACATTTATCTACTGAATTCTCATGAACAACAACTTATGTTACAATCATTTGAAGTGTTTACACCAGGGGTGTCAAACTCCAGTCCTAGAGGGCCGGTGTCCTGCATGTTTTAGAGATTTCCCTCTTCCATGTGATTCAGTTTAACCCTTTAATTGCTGAGATTTTAGCAATCAAAATGAGCAACAACAAAAAAACAAAACATTAATAATAAGCTAACAAAATAATTGGTAACATGAGCAAAGTAAAACACAAATGGCAGAAAACCAAAGAAAAATAATGACATTAAAAAAAAACCAAAAATGTAGAAAAATAAACAAAATCAGTAAACGAAATTAACAAAAAACTAATACATATTTACAAAATGAAAAAATAATGTGGAAAATTTGGGAAAAACACTGTTTTCATCCAGAAAACTAAAAGGAAAATGGTAGAATTTTTCTGAATATTTAAACTAAATCATCCATTCAGAATGCAAGAGCGCTGACACTTAAAGAGTTAATAATTAGCTCCTCATCAGTTCTGTGGACGACTGATAATGATGCAATGGGCTTCAGGTGTAATGGAAGAGGGGAACATTTAAAACATGCAGGACACCGGCCCTTGAGGACTGCAGTTTGACAACTGTGCTTTATATTAATGCACAGAAACTTGTTTAGAAAATAAATTAGCAAAGAGAAAAGCAAATATTAATAGTGTAATTGTTAATTTTAGCAAATGGAGCTGACATGCGACCTTGTGACTTTGTGCTGCCATCATCTGTGTGTCTATTTGATTTGTGTGTGTGTGTGTGTTTAGCTGATAAAGACAAAGCAAAAATCAGAATTACAGGAATAGCAGAGATGTCAGTGACTGTGGAGAGCATTAGATCATGTGATGGCTGTGAACATCAGGTCACACACACACACAGACACACACACACACACACACACACACACAGACAGACTGCGGTGCTAATGAGCCTAGCTTGGACTGCAGATCAAACATTATGGACAGAGCGCAGTAGAGCAGGAGAGTGTGTGTGGGTCTATAACACACTGCAGCACAGACAATCAAACACACGTCCCTGAAGATAGATGTGCACTTCAAGGTCTGTCTGAGTGCTGCCTTCAAGTTCTGTGGGAAAATGATTCATGGGATTGAATATGATGCTAAGCGGCCTGGTGTCCATACCGCTTGACCTCCACAACTTCTGTTACTGCGAGCTCAGGTTACATTAAAAAAAAAAAAAATTCCAATATACGACAGAATTGTAGCACCTTATAATGTCATAATTTAACCTCATAATATTAGCATCATAAACTAGCCTGCCTCTCGTGACAAAAATATTTTTGCCTGAATCATTGGTCTTGTGACGCTCCATAGAGCCTCAGCCAGGACCTGTAAATTTTATGGGTCCAATCAGAACGCTCCATTTGTGTAGTGAGATTGTTGGGCAGGTTTAGCACAATGACGACAGGGTTGAAGAAGTATGAACTTTTAAACAGTCTATGGTTGGATAAGCAGCATGTAAATGGACCCGCACTCTTACTCCTGTGTTAACGTTAATTAGCCTAGCCTATAAGATGTTAAAACAATGAGATAGACGCTAGTTTAGACTTGTTTTGGTTGCTCTGTAAACGTCACATTGTTCGTTGCTCTGTTTGGTCATAACACTGGCCTATTACGTACAGAGCAGTTTGAAAGACACCTGTTGATCCCACCTGTACGCTTAAACTCAGTCTATGCATCCTCTCTATGAATTATATCTTAGTTGAGCTGGCCAGGCTACTATAATATAATAATTTAACCCTATAATATAGTAATTTAACCTTATATTATAAATATTTAACCCCATAACGTCATAATTTCAACCTATAATATGATCATTTAACCTTATGTCACAGTGTAACACTATAATGTGATCATGGACGTTCATCTATAGCCTGTCCGTCCATGGGAGTGGATCTCTCCTTCAATGTGGTTCTCCTCGAGATTTCTTCTTTTTCCCACTGGGTTTTGAAGTTTTTTCTTGCCGAGAAGGAGGGTCTAAGGACAGGGGATGCCTGGGACTTTTTCATGTATTTCTGTAGTTGATTGTATTTTTGTAAAGCCCTCTGAGATGACTTTGTTGTGATTTAGGGCTTTATAAATAAAATTGAATTGAATTGAATTTCACCTATAACGTAATAAAACCTTTAAAATAATTTATTAAAGTATCCTGACTGTAATATATATATATATATATATATATATATATATATATATATATATATATATGGAGCAATACATGAGCAGAGCACAGAAAGGAATAGGCAACAACACCAGGGGAGCCAAACACCAGCTACTGGTTGACAGGGCAATTGCCCGAGATTGCAAGACGAGGAACACCAACCTGTGCACTGCCTGGATTGATTACAAGAAAGCCTATGACTCAATGCCACATACATGGATACTGGAATGCTTAAAACTGTATAACATCAACAGGACACTAAGAGAGTTCATCCAGAACTCAATGAGGCTGTGGAAGACAACTCTGGAGGCCAACTCAAAGCCAATTGCACAGGTGAACATCAGATGCGGCATTTACCAAGGAGATGCTCTGTCCCCCCTGCTGTTCTGCATAGGCCTAAACCCCCTCAGCCAGATCATCTCAAAGAGTGGCTTCGGATACCAGTTCCGAAGTGGAACATCCATCAACCACCTCCTCTACATGGATGACATCAAGCTGTATGCCAAGAATGAGCGTGACATTGATTCCCTAATTCACCTCACCCGGATCTACAGCAAAGACATTGGGATGTCATTCGGACTAGATAAATGTGGGCGGATGATATCTAGAAGAGGAAAGGTGATCACAACTGAAGGGGTTGACCTACCTGAAGGGAATATCACAGATGTGCAGGAAAGTTACAAATACCTAGGGATCCCACAGACAAATGGTAATCATGAGGAGGCAGCTCGGAAGTCAGCCACAGCCAAATACCTACAGAGGGTAAGACAGGTCCTGAAAAGTCAGCTGAACGGCAAAAATAAGATCCAGGCCATTAACACCTATGCCCTGCCAGTAATCAGATACCCAGCTGGGATAATATCCTGGCCACTGGAAGAGATACAAGCCACTGATATCAAGACAAGGAAACTCCTTACCATGCATGGAGGGTTCCACCCCAAGTCCAGTGTCCTGAGGCTGTACACTAAGCGAAAGGAAGGGGGCCGAGGACTAGTAAGTGTCAGAACTACTGTCCAGGAGGAAACGGCGAACCTCCAGGAATACATCAAGAAAATGGCCCCCAATGACCAACTGCTAAGTGAATGCCTCAGGCAACAAAAGCCCAGTAAGGTCGAGGAACCAGAGGGGCTATCATGGAGGGACAAACCCTTGCATGGCGTGTACCATCGACAAATTGAGGAAGTGGCTGATATGGAAAAGACATACCAGTGGCTGGAAAAGGCTGGACTAAAGGACAGCACAGAGGCGCTACTCATGGCTGCACAAGAACAAGCCCTGAACACCAGAGCAATAGAGGCCAGGGTCTACCACATCAGACAGGACCCCAGGTGTAGGCTGTGTAGAGAAGCCCCTGAAACAGTCCAGCACATCACAGCAGGGTGTAAGATGCTGGCAGGCAAGTCATACATGGAGAGGCATAACCAGGTAGCGGGCATACTGTACAGGAACATCTGTAAAGAGTATGGACTGGAGGTCCCAGGGTCAAGATGGGAGAACCCCCCAAAGGTGACAGAGAACAAACAGGCCAAGATCCTGTGGGACTTCCAGATCCAGACTGACAAGATGGTGATGGCCAATCAGCCTGACATCGTGGTGGTGGATAAACATGAGAAGACAGTGGTGGTGATAGATGTAGCAGTCCCCAGTGATAGCAACATCAGAAAGAAAGAACATGAGAAGCTTGAGAAATACCAAGGGCTGAAAGAGGAGTTAGAGAAAATGTGGAGTGTGAAGGCAACGGTGGTACCAGTAGTGATCGGAGCATTAGGGGCAGTGACCCCCAAGCTGGGAGAATGGCTCCAGCAGATACCAGGAACAACATCAGAGATCTCTGTACAAAAGAGCGCATTGCTAGGAACAGCTAAGATCCTGCGCAGAACCCTCAGGCTCCCAGGCCTCTGGTAGAGGACCCGAGTCTGAAGAAGACACCGCCCACGTGGGGCGAGAGAAACATTTTTTTTTTATATATATATATATATATATATAAATATATATATATGATAGAAAAGTTCTTATTACGCTTAACACAAGTTGCACTTGTTAGAGTTATATTTTTTCTATGTCTTCCATCCATTTTTTGGGTTTGGGTGGATGGGACATGCATGGCCCAGTCTGAGCTGAATAGATGTTGTTGTTGGGTTTGTTTGTCTAAGTCGTGCCATTTCCTTGTATGTAATTGAATGAGCAGATAATAATGGACGTCTGACTGCTCCCACAGAAACACAGGAACGCCAATTATAAGCCCTTTACCTCCACTTCAGCTCTGCACACGCTCTACTGCATACCTGTGTGTGTGTGTGCGTGTATGTGTGTACAGCGCATAAATCTGAGTGTTCACTGTCCGTTCATGTGTGTGTGTGTGTGTGTGTCCATTCGGGTATCGCTCCTTGATGTGGTGATCAATGTTTCTCTGAGGGCTGGTTCAATAAACCATTAGATTTCCCCCTAAAGACATCCTGCCAACAGAACTTCATTAGATACACACACATACACTTACAGAGAAAAACCCAAACACACACACTAATTGTCCAGTGTTTACCAGCTGTAGGACTGACAGATTAAGGCTGAGCTTCTTCTCTTTCTCCTTTTTACCGAACATGTAGCGGTCGACTGGACACTATCGTTTGATCAGAAAACACACGCTCTTCCTGTAGAACCTGAAAATCACCTCCATCAATCAGGATCAAACACCGCGCGACGAGGTCCGCTGTTTACACACACACACACACACACACACACACACACACTGTATCCATGGAAACGACAGTCATGAAAGAACCACCAGCAAGGGGGTTCTGGGTTTGAACCAGACTATGTGTCAGTGCTGTAACCATGGCAACCAGGTCAGATTGTGTGTTAGTGATGTAACCAAGGCAACATTGTCAGACAGTGTGTTAGTGGGGCAGCCATGGCTCAGTTAGTAGAGCAGGTCATCCATTAACCAAAGGGTTGGCGGTTCGATTCCACCAGTGTCACTCACACTAGTGTATGAATAAGTATGAATGTTCGGTGGTGGTCAGAGGGGCCGTAGGCGCAAAATACCAGCCACGCTTCTGGGAGCATGTGGGGGAGCATGTGAGAGTGAATGAATAATCGAACACTAATGTGAAGTGCTTTGGGTGCCTTGAAAAGCGCTATATAAATCTAATCCATTATTATTATTAGTGACATAACCGAGGCAACAGTATGTCACTAATATACAGTCACTAACAGCAACACTCTCTCTCTCCCTATATACAGTATATATATATATATATATATATATATATATATATATATATATATATATATATATATATATGTGTGTGTGTATGTGTGTGTATACATACAGTGGTACCTCTACTTATGAAATTAATTCATTCCAGAAGTGTTTTAGCACTGTGAATTTATTCCAGATTCTTTTTCCTTAGTTCAAGACTTTTTTTTTTTTGTTTAATTCAAAACTTGTTTTGCTCAAATAAATTAAATGCATTCATTTATTTTTGTTTTATTGAAGTTGTTTTGGAGGGAGGCATGGCCTAGTTGGCTAGAGAATCGGCTTGTGATCAATGGATCACTGGTTCAATTTCTTGCACTGGCAAAGAGTTGTGGGCTGATGTTTACCTGAGCAAGGCAGCTACCCTGCTCCCCGGGTGCCCTCCATGACCAGCCCAACCCTACATGACCAGCCCCACCCTACATGACCAGCCCCACCCTACATGACCAGCCCTACCCTACATGACCAGCCCAACCCTACATGACCAGCCCCACCCTACATGACCAGCCCAACTCTACATGACCAGCCCCACCCTACATGACCAGCCCTACCCTACATGACCAGCCCCATCCTACATGACCAGCCCAACCCTACATGACCAGCCCCACCCTACATGACCAGCCCACTGCTCCTTGTCTGCAGTGTGTGATGTATGATTTAGTGATGGTTCAAGGCAGAGGACCCGTTTTGGTGTGATAGATGTAAAAATGTTTGAACCTACTGAGAAACTAAACATTTTATTCAACTTTTTTTTACTAAATACAAGATTTTTTTGGGATGTTTGCTTGTTTGTGTACAAGATAACTCAAAAAATATTGACAAATTTTGATGACATTTTCAGGGTAGGTTGGAGATCTGGAAATTATTATATTTTGGTGGTGGTTGGGGGGGGTCTACGCTCTCAGAGTGCTTTTCTATTTCAAGATTTTCTTTCTTAATTCAAGATAGTTTTGATTCAATTCAAGGTTATCTTTTTCTTGATTCAACATTTTTTCTTCTGAAATCAATATTTTTAAAAACTTAAATTTTTTTATTTTTGCTTGACTCAACATTATTTTTCTTTTTCCAGAAGTCAGTGTATCAGTCAGCTGGTCCACAGCATTAGTGTTTCTATCAGAGGCTTTAGTCTGTGAACTCATGATCTGCTTCTCTCTCTCTTTCTCTCTAACTCGCCCCTCTCTCTCCTCTCACACTCATCCATCTCTACCTCTTCTCTTCTTCTCTTATCATTGCTCCCAGCCTGGCCTCATCCTCACCCTCATCCTCACTTTCATCCTCACTATTAATTAAACCTCCCTGTGTATGAATGAGACTGTATCTACGTGCACACTCCTGTGTGCACCTCAGGTTTCAGTATTAATTAAAGGTGTGAATGCTAATTGGTGGGATCAATAATGGGTCGTTAGGCCTTAGGGGCTGACAGCCAATAGGAAATCGTTAAGTGTCTGACATCACTGTCACTCTGCGAACGTTGGACTGTGCTGTGACACACACACACACACACACACACACACACACACACACACACACAGAAAGGTTCACCTGAGAGGTTGTGGAAAAGAACAGGGGGTTAGAACGAGAGAGAGTCAGTACGCTTACACCCAAACTCCCAAAATTCTGAGTTTACACGTACTGGACATGTTTGAATTATTGAGTGGCGCTACACTCCTGTTATTGTTAGCATTCTTCCAGTTGGTGCCACAGAACCACAGAAACAATCAGTAAACAAAGGCATCAGAGCATTAAGCAGATGTAGTAGAAGGAGGAAAACACCCACAGAAGATATGGACCACAACCATGAAGATATGGACCACAACCTTGAAGATATGGACCACAACCATGAAGATATGGTCCTCAACCATGAAGATATGGTCCTCAACCATGAAGATATGGACCACAACCATGAAGATGTGGACCACAACCATGAAGATATGGACCACAACCATGAAGATATGGACCACAGCCATGAAGATATGGATCATAACCATGAAGATATGGACTACAACCATGAAGATATGGACCACAACCATGAAGATATGGACCACAACCATGAAGATATGGACCATAACCATGGAGATATGGTCCTCAACCATGAAGATATGGTCCTCAACCATGAAGATATGGACCACAACCATAAAGATGTGGACCACAACCATGAAGATATGGACCACAACCATGAAGATATGGACCATAACCATGAAGATATGGTCCTCAACCATGAAGATATGGTCCTCAACCATGAAGATTAGGACCACAACCATGAATATATGGACCATAACCATGAAGATATGGACTACAACCATGAAGATATGGACCACAACCATGAAGATATGGACCATAACCATGAAGATATGGACTACAACCATGAAGATATGGACCACAACCATGAAGATATGGTCCTCAACCATGAAGATATGGACCACAACCATGAAGATATGGACCACAACCATAAAGATATGGACCACAACCATGCAGCAGCTCAGTTTATTACAGTGACATACGTGTTGTCATGGCGACTCTGGTCACTTCCTGAAGGGGGCGTGTCCAGGCCATTCAGTACTGGAGCGAAGGTTGGCAGTGTTGACATGTGTGGAGAAGCTCCATTAGAACCCCACTATCTGACTTGGTTAGCTTCACTTCTAAAACTCCAGTTCCATTCCATTCCAGTCCAAATAAGGTGGACACAGGACTGAAAACTAAAGAGATTAGTTGCACTAAAGCAATAATTGACATGTTTCCAAGTGCCTGTACACATACTGACAGAGAGAGAGAGAATGAGATAGAGTCCATTTTCCAGTGACTTTTTCTTTTTTTCATTCTTAAACATCTCTTCACAGCTGCTCGATTTGCTTTATTTAAAACAGACCAGAGTTCGTTTCCATGGAAACTGTTTTTTTAGGTGGAAACACAAACATGTGAACTTTGATTTTAAACCAAACAACTTGCAAACAGACTGTGGTCCAGTCCAGTCTAGTCCAGTCCAGTCCAATGCAGTTCAGTTCTAATATGAACACAACTGTCCCCTAGTTCACTTTTTTTTTCAATGATTTTCTTTCTCACCCCCTCTCTCTCTTTCTCCCCTCCCTCTCTCTTTCCTCTTGTCATTTATTGTCTGTTTTTTCTTTCTTTTTTATCCTTCACTGTCAACAACACTGACCTTGATCTGAAAACAGCTGATTAGGCACTAGAAGAGGAGGAGGAAGAAGAGGAGGTGAGAGGAGGAAGAGGAGGATGAGGAGGAAGAGGAGGATGAGCAGGAAGAAGAGGGTGAGGAGGAGGACGTAGAATGTGAGCTATTTTTGTTTGGCAGAACTGTACCTGCAGGATGAACCCCAGACTAAGACTGGCTGATCCAGAGTCAGAACCATAGACTGTTTATAAAATATGGATGAAGCTTCTGGTCATGTAAGCCTTTGGTTTCTGAAACTGAAATGAAGCAAAGTGGGCGGTTCCCACCATCCACGCGTCATGCGTTCAAAAGTGGAGTTCAGAGTATGGAGGAGATTGACTGACACCGATGAAACTGTGCTGCCTTTAGCTAAGAGCTAATCTGGAGCTAACAGAAGCAAACAGGTTAGTGCTAAGAGCTAACCTGGAGCTAACAGAAGCAAACAGGTTAATGCTAAGAGCTAACCTGGAGCTAACAGAAGCAAACAGGTTAATGCTAAGAGCTAACCTGGAGCTAACAGAAGCAAACAGGTTAATGCTAAGAGCTAACCTGGAGCTAACAGAAGCAAACAGGTTAATGCTAAGAGCTAACCTGGGAGCGACTGTGCAAATTGTAGGCGGAATCACCAAACTCTGCCTGTGATTGGCTGAGATTCAAACGTCATTGCCACTCGTGACACAGGATGCTCATCTTCATTATCTCATTCATAGTAAAGCTAGTCATTGTCAGGAGTTTAAATAAGGATTTGGGGTTTCAAATGCCTCCCATGTAATTTATCTTACTACATATTCAAACTAGCTTGAGAGTAAACTGGTCATTGATTGACAGGACGTAGCAATGAAATTTCAGATGGTGGTGAAACTGACGGTGTGAGTGACAGATGATTCGCCAGCTATATTGTAGGCTTTGGATGTGGTCTCATTAATAGAAAGGGGCACAGGGGGTCGTAACACAGTATGTGTCATACAAGTCATTAAACAGACATTGGCGCTACTGTACTTTGTGTGCATCACAAATCCTGCATCATGAAAATGTGTGTGTGTGTGTGTTTTAAGTGTTACACATTTAAGATATTGCACATTGTCCCACTGTTAGTATTGCACATGATTCCCATAATCACACTGAATAGTTGGACATTGTCTCATTTGTGACATGCACATAATCCCCATAGTCCCATTAGTAGTAATTTTGGCTGGAATATGAGGAGTTTTGGTGGCTAAGAATGAAGTTTTTGAATCAAGAATGTAGGCAGGGGAGCTAGTTTGACTGACAGGATGCCTCTCCAATCCTAGCGCTTGAGGCGGAACTTTTGCCGGATTCCGCCTACGATTTGCACAGTCGCAACCTGGGACTAACAGAGGCAGAGAGGCTAAAGCTAAGGGCTAAAGTGGAGCAAAGAGGAGGTAGATAGGTTAAAGCTAAGAGCTAACTTGGAGCTAACAGAGGTAGACAGGAAAGTAGAGGACCATATTTGTCCAATAAGTGCAGTAAAAACATCCCATAATAGTCCGACACATGCAGTAAAAATATCGTCAACATGAATTGACAGGAACAACACAAACTCAACCCACAGGTCAAAGGTCAGTGAAACCAAATGGCTGAAGTGGTTTAACTTGAGGCTGAGGCCTTTACTAGAGCTAGCCACCAGCGCTAGCAATACATTTTCAGTAAATATGTTCAGATATCTTCAGACTATAGATTTATGTTAAATGATTCACCTGATCAGCTGATCATCCAACAGAAGAATGATAATGATCGTTAGTTGTTTTCAAACAGGGAAACATCTAAAACATGCAGGAGAGACAGAGTTCAACATCAGATCTTTCGACCCACGGGTTTGATCCGTTGTGGGCTGGATGGGACCTTTCGGCCCACGGGTTTGATCCTTCATGTGCTGGATCGGGCCTTTTGGCCCACGGGTTTGATCCTTCGTGTGCTGGATCAGATCTTTCGGCCCACGGGTTTGATCCTTCATGTGCTGGATCGGACCTTTCGGCCCACGGGTTTGATCTCTGAGCTTTAACACGACTCCTTGTTCAGAAATAAATAAAGAAAAGACCAGCCGTAGAAATGCTGCTGCAGTGGAGCCTGTCCTCCAAAGTGGACAGCTATTCATGTCCATAGGATCAGTGTGTATGTGTGTGTGTGTGTGTGAGTGTGTGTATTTGTTGCGCTCATGTGTGTGCTGATAAGAGCAGCCGTTCATCCATCACTGTAAACATATCTGTGCTCTGTCTGCAGATACAGCAGCGACGCTTCAGCCTCATGAAACTCTGGAATCACCCACTGCAGCTTCTGAAGGACTTCTATGTGTGTATGTGTGTGTGTGTGTGTGTGTGTTACAACATAAATCCAGTGTAAAGCTCATCCCATTGTTCTCCTTGTCTCTAGTCGACTGTTTGTTTATCTATATGCTTTCTATTTTTATCTCTTTATTTCTCTGCTGTATTGATGCAGACTGTCTTACGCTGCTCTACACACTTGAATTTCCTCCTTAGTGGATCAATAAAGTGTATCTTATCTTATCTTGTCTTTGGTCTATGTCAGGGGTATTCAGATCCGGTCCTGGAGGGCCTGTAGCCTACATGTTTCACTGGAAAACATGCCCCTGTAAAAACATGTTTGATTGAATTAAGCTAAAAAAAAAACAACAAACTATCTGCCAATGGTCAAAATGAAAATGATCTTGGTAAATTTTTTTCGAAATAACATTCTAAAGGTGTATTGTTAATGGGAATTATTTTTTTTAAGTTGTTTGAGCTAAGCAACAAAAAAATAAGCCAAAAAAAAAAAAAAACTTTTTTCAGTTTTTTTTGCATAATTCAAGATTTTTTTTTAATTAATTCAACATTTTACTCTTTATTCAAAATGTGCATTTTTTTAGCACTGGTACCTCACAGACAGAAGGTCCCTGGTTCAATTCCCACACCAGACCTTTCTGTGTGGAGTTTGCATGTTCTCCTTGTGTCTGCGTGGGTTTTCTCCAGTTTCCTCCCACCATCCAAACACATGCACTGATAGGTTAACTGGTTAATCTAAATTAATGTGAATGTGAGTGAATGAATGTGACAGTGATTGTTTGTCTATATATGTTCAGCCCTGAGATGAACTGGAGACTCATACAGGGTGTACCCCGCCTTCACCCACTGTAGCTGGATTAGACCCCCATGTCACGAATGAGGATAAAGCGGGTTCAGGTGACGAGAGACACTTATTTCACTTAATCAAGAAAAAATACTTGAATTGAGCAAAAATATTAAAATGACAACAAAAAATTCTGCTAATTGAACCATTGAAATTGATTTTGGTTGGATTTCTTCAATCAGGTTTTTCAGATATATTGTCTATAAATCAGTATATATAATCAGTATATATATATATATATATATATATATATATATATATATATATATATATATATATATATATATATATATATATATATATATATGTATGTATGTATGAAACACACACACCTTTCACTTGTCCTTAAACAAACTGACACCCACTGAGGCGACAGTGACTCAGGGCTACACAAGGTTAATGCTGTTAAGTGGTGGATGAAACATTAACCACGAACCCATGTTCAGATTATAGTCTGAACTGAGTGTGTGTGTGTGTGTGAGAGAGAGAGAGAGTCCAGTGACTGACAACTTGTGCAGTACTCTGGTGTGTACTATACATATTTAATAAAAGCACATGCACACACACTGGGATTTTAAATGAATATGTGTGAGTCGTCACTGTCTGATAACATCTGTGTGTGTGTGTGTGTATATGTGTGTGTGTGTGTGTGTGTGTAAAACCCAAGTGTGTGTTTGTGTGATGTCTAATAGCTGCGGTTACTGTAGCATGACTTATTAAATTTAACATCTCGAGACCCCCCAGAAAGATGACTGACAGGTATACATACACACACACACACACACACACACACACAAACACACACACACACACACACACCTTAACTGTACAGTTAACAAACCCACACAGATCGAAACCATAAATCAAACACATATGGATAAAGTTAAGATCTTAAAGCACAGAGTCAGTTTGCAGCTGTGGTTCATTTGGTCGAGTGAATCATCCAATGACTGAAGGGTTGGTAGTTTGCATCCCAGCTCTGGCTGTCCACATGTCAAACCCTAAGTTAGTCTTCTACTAGGTCTGACAGAACCTGAGAAACATACTGCTATGAATGTGAGGCTAATGTAAAGCACTAGAGAAGTGCAGTCCTTCTCTCCTCCCTCCCTCCCTCCCTCCCTCCCTCCCTCCCTCCCTCCCTCCCTCCCTCCCTCCCTCCCTCCTCTTCCTTCCTTCCTCCCTCCCTCCCTTCCTCCTCTTCCTTCCTTCTCTCCTCCCTTCTCTCCTCCCTTCTCTCCTCCCTCCCTCCCTCCCTCCCTCCCTCCCTCCCTCCCTCCCTCCCTCCCTCCCTCCCTCCCTCCCTCCCTCCCTCCTTCTCTCCTCCCTCCCTCCCTCCCTCCTCTTCCTCCTTCTCTCCTCCCTCCCTTCCTCCTCTTCCTCCCTCCCTCCCTCCCTCCCTCCCTCCCTCCCTCCTCTTCCTCCTTCTCTCCTCCCTCCCTCCCTCCTCTTCCTCCTTCTCTCCTTCTTCCCTCCCTCCCTCCTCTTCCTTCCTTCTCTCCTTCTTCCCTCCCTCCCTCCTCTTCCTCCTTCTCTCCTCCCTCCCTCCCTCCCTCCCTCCCTCCCTCCCTCCCTCCCTCCCTCCCTCCCTCCCTCCCTCCCTCCCTCCTTCTCTCCTCCCTCCCTCCCTCCTCTTCCTCCTTCTCTCCTCCCTCCCTCCCTCCTCTTCCTCCTTCTCTCCTTCTTCCCTCCCTCCCTCCCTCCCTCCCTCCTCTTCCTCCTTCTCTCCTTCTTCCCTCCCTCCCTCCCTCCCTCCCTCCTCTTCCTTCCTTCTCTCCTTCTTCCCTCCCTCCCTCCTCTTCCTCCTTCTCTCCTCCCTCCCTCTCTCCTCTTCTTTCCTTCCTCCCTCCTCTTCCTTCCTTCCTCCCTCCCTCCTTCCTCTTTTTCCAGTTTACAGGTGAAATACTGCGTGTGTTGTGTTTGAAACCACATAAAATAAAAACCTACTAAATCACTACGAAAATAAAGTCATAAAGAACTCTGTAATTATCTGAGAATAAAGTTGATAGAAAAACAGTCATGTTTCAAGAATAACATCATTTACAAACCGGCAGCAAAAGAATCATGTAATTTAGCAGAACAAATTGTTACCAGTCGTTAAAGTGAAGAAAACAATAACAACCTTATATTCACACAGGAAAAGAGTTTTATCCAATAACTGGAAAAAATATGTTGTTGGTTTAGTAGAAAAAGACATATCTCCTCCATCTATTAACCCCTTCATGCCTAGTGTCACAAATATGCAACATAGCCCCAACAATATATTTTTTCATGCTAGAGTCCAAAAAATTATCTCCACCTAATTTAGCATTTCCTTCTATTTAAGTAATGTCAAATGATTAAATTTTTGATCAGATTAAGCACTTTTGGTGGCAGGGGGACGTGGGGGAGGTTCTGCTCTTTCCCCCATAAAATACACAGAAATACATGAAGAAATAAGAAACAAATAAGACAAAAAAGATTATTACCACATATCACATTACATCAAAATTACCATAGAAATGAGAACCTTAATGAAAGCTGTTTGCATCAGTATTACCTGAAAACTGCAGGAAACTGGAAACTGAATGGAATTTACTGGTAATAAGCAGTTACAAAGACATTATTACCATGAAATGACATCAAAATTACCATAAAATTAGCACCTTATTAACGTTCTGTAATGTAAAGTGGAACAAAGTCATTATTAAAATATTTCAAAAGAAAATCATAAATATTAGATTAAAAAAATATATAATTATGACACGAAAAGTCAAAATTGTGAGATAAAAAGTCACATTTATCAAAGAAAATCTAATAAATATGAGAAAAATGTCCAAATTATGAGATAAAGTAAAAAATTCAACAAAAACATCATTAATATGAGATCTCTAAAGTCACAGTTTCTCTCCTCCACTGATTATCCCTCTGAAGTGACTTATTTTTCTACTGTCACATCTGTTTAGTTTGAAAAAAATAACGGGTCTATTCGGAGAATGTAAGGAGTATGAAGTACATATATTTATATAAATGTAAGGATTATAAAGTACATATATTTATATAAATGTAAGGAGTATAAAGTACATATATTTATATAATTGTAAGGATTATAAAGTACATATATTTATATAAATGTAAGGAGCATGAAGTACATATATTTATATAATTGTAAGGATTATAAAGTACATATATTTATATAAATGTAAGGAGTATAAAGTACATATATTTATATAAATGTAAGGAGTATAAAGTACAGATATTTATATAAATGTAAGGAGTATAAAGTACATATATTTATATAAATGTAAGGAGTATAAAGTACAGATATATTTGAACAAATGTAAGGAGGATAACTCAAAAATTTACAGAAAAATAAATACTCAGTTTTGTGGATATGGAGAGGAAATTTAGACAAAAGAAGAGACCTAACGAGTCATTATTATGACATGAAAAATGAGATAAAATATCAAAATTATGTGATTAAAAACTCCCAAATATGAGATAAGAAAATACACAATTATTAGAAGAAGAGTTGAAATTCCAAGATAAAATGGCACAATTGTGATAAACAGTCATAATTATGAGATAAAACGTCATAAAATATTAGATAACTGTGACTTATTTTTCCATTGTTCCTAACTTTTCTGTCCATGTTAACCTAAATGAGTAACTCTGACTTGATCAAACACTAAATCACTTTTAAAGACTTTATTTTTACACACTTTTGAAACATTTATGATTTTTTTGTCTGGTTAATTAAGTTTTATTTCATTCATGGTAAAAAAAAAAAAAATGCAGTTTTACTTTTTCTTTTTTTTTTTTTTTTTTTACTTTATTACAATTGAGAAGTTGTATTTTTTTTACTTTTACTTCAGTAAATGAGTTGAATCAGAACTTCTACTTTTACCAGAGTATATTTCCACACCAGTAGTTGTACTTGTACTTCAGTACAGACTGTCAGTACTTTCACCAGCTCTGTTAACTGAACATAAACCTAGTGTTTCCATTGATTCAACTCCATGGGCTTTACTGCTGAATCAAGGTTATGGATGATGACAGTGTTACCATGGTAACTACAGAACCTCTGAATATCCAAATATGGTCATAACTGGTGACCATTAATAGATAAATAACATCAACTATTGACAGGTTTAATGGATAATATTTCATATTTCATAATTTTTTCACTAAAACAAGGACAAAAATGTGGAGTTGTGATTATTTATAAGTTATTATATTTTTAATGAACTGCTTCTGCCCATTGGAGATCACATCATCTCCTTCTACAGTAGACGCTTTAGTTTCAGTGTGTTTCATAACGTCTACATGTATTTCTTTTTTGTGTTCTGTGTTCTTCGGACATGCTCAGTGGCTTTTCCATTTCCTTTCCACTGACCCCAGGTATGATTTTATTTTTTTTTCTCCTTTATAATCCTGTCCGATTCATTTCGATTTCAAGGTCTTTGGACTTGGTCTGGGTTTCCTGGACTTTTCTATAGGGGTTTATTTCTGCGTACACTGTCATATTTGTGCGTAGAGTACTTGGTCCTTGTATGAGTCATTTATCATCGTGGACTCATACCTCGTTCAGTAATGATGTTCCTAATTACGGCTCATTAACGTAAACATAAGGAGCTGCAGCGTCTAACGCTGTCAGACCACGACCATGATGTTTTTACTTCAATACTTGTTCAGCCCACATTTTAGAATAAATGCACGAAATGTCACAGCTTTTTCCTTTATTCTCATAATAAAAATGTTTTTTATTTTATTTTAAATTAACATGAATGTCATAACTTTTGCATTTTATTTTGTAACAAATGTCTGAAATGTCACAAGTTTTTAATTTAATTTAATAATAAACACCCAAATGTCATCATTTTTAAATCTTATTTTGTAATAAATGTACGTCATAACTTTTACATTTTATTTTGTAATAAATGTCCAAAATATCACAACTTTTTCATTTAATTTAATATTAAATGTCCAAGATTTACTTTGATGACATTTTCAGGATGTGTTGGGAGGGTCACAAGGAACAAATGATGATGAAGTTTGGTGGTGATTTGGAATAGATCCTGGATTCTGGATCACTTTGAAATGTATTCTCCATTTACCACAATGTACAATTTCAAAGTGATCCAGAATCCAGGATCTGTTCTGGATCACCACCAAAATGTAATCATTTCCAGACCTCCCCATTACAAACCTACCTTGTAAATTTAATCAAGATCCATCCATAACCTTTTTAGTTATCATGCTAACTAACAGACAGACAAACAAACTCTGGCATAAACATAACCTCGTTGATCAGTATCAAACCCAGAAGAAAATATAGATTTATTCTTTTTTTTTTGTAGGTTTTTATGTTATTTGACTCTTGATAATATTGGTCTGTATGTTGAACCTGAACTAAAATCAGCTTTGACTGTAGAATTATTGACCTTTGTAAACTCATCCCAAGGGCCGCATCGGAACCTTCACTGGGCCGCATTTGGCCCCCGAGCCATATGTTTGAGACCCCTGTACGAGGCTATTCCTCTGATGGTCCTCCTCACAGTTCATGCTGAAGTTAGATACGCCTTCTGTGATTGGCCGATGTACTGTCTCACACTGACGGCGGCAGAAACGCAGCGTCAGCGTGACCTGTGTGATTGTGTGGTTATGCTAATGAGGGGACGCTGCTTCCTGTTTGGCAGGAGCAGCTGATTGGATGGGCTGAGGTGGTGACCCTGAAGGGAGGCCATTTGATTGGTTGGCTGATATAAAGCTGAATAATGGACTGACATTGGCCAGTGGGCTGTATTATTAACACACACACACACACACACACACACACACACACACACACACTGGTTTACATGTCTCATGAGGACCAACTTTATAATCATCACTTGTAGGTAAAATAGACATTGAACAGTGAATGTAAATACATATTCTTCTTTTTTTTCCCAATCAATAAATAAAATATAAAATATAACAAATACATTAATTATTAAAATGATTAAATAATAAAAATACAATTACATTTTTAAAATATTTGTCAAATTATTTTTAATAAAAAAAAATCAATTCAAAATAAACAAATAATACAATAGAATAAAATAATTAATAAGGTATTTAAATCAAAATGTACTTTACATTTAAAAATATATATTTTTAATTTAAGAAAATTGAAAAAATATTCAACATTTAAAAAAATAAATACAATCAAAAAATAAATAAATGAACAAATAAAAAGCTTCAAACCTTTGAAAGAGACATGATTTGCTTTACACCTGTTTCCCTCATGCTTCATGGGGACTTCTGGGGAAAAACTAATGTGTTTATAAGGTTTGCATAAATTGGCATACTTCAGACATATTTTACTCGTGGGGACCTACATTTGAATTTTGGTCCCTGTAGTCTCAGAGGTCTGCATTGTGTGACTGTGTAAACATATCAACGTCCCCATGAAGATAGAAACACACACACACACACACACACATACACACACACACACAAACTCGTTTCCATGTCTAATGAGGACCAACTTTGGACTTTGGAATGAAGTAAAATTTTTTATAAATAAAAAAATAATAATAT
>CM035793.1:9821409-9868909 GCA_020466265.1 Siphamia tubifer
ACCCATTACCTATCATTCCTGAAAGTTTCATCAAAATCCGTTTGGAACGTTTTGCGTAATCCTGCTGACAGACAGGCAAACAGACAGACAGGCAAACAGACAGACAGGCAAACAGACAGACAGACAGGGTACTGAAATTTCCCACAAAAATACACTGAGAAACAACAAAATTTGAAGAAATGAAATGTACAAAACATATTAAACTTCACTAAAATATAAACAAATACAAAAAAGTGCTGAAAAATCCCAAACATTGTAAAACTCTTCTAAAATAGAAAAAAAAAACTTTGAAAACTTAAAAAATATGATAAAATATCCAAACATCCAAACAGCTGAACGTTAGAACTAAAATATACTGAAAGAATATCATTGTGATAATAGTGTATATTGTTATTGTGAAGAATAAAGATGTGCAATCATTGATTTTCTTTGTTTGTTTTTCCATTAACTTTGTGTTTTTCCACAACATGAGGCAGTAAAGTGAGTTTAGAGTCAATGACATGTGAACAAACTGAAGACATTTGAACATTTTATTTAAGATGTTTGAGGAGAAGATGAGTTTATACTGCAACTGAGAGAAAAGAGGAGTGACCTGAGGAGGAAGAGGACGAGGAGGAGGAGGAAGAGGAGGAGCAGAAGGAGATGAGTTTATATTGCATCTGAGAGAAAAGAGAAGTGATACCAGGAGTGAACTGGGGAGGAAGAGGAGGAGGTGAAAGTGAAAGTGGAGGAGGAGGAAGAGGACTGGATGTTGTCAGTCCCCTCAGGTCTGTTTGATAAAGATCAGAGAATCCACACACACACACACACACACACACACACACTCAGCCTCCATCAGGAAGTGCAGCTCAGAGCAGAGAAATGAACGACAGCCCATAATAAACACTGATGCTCACATTGACTGGACAGTGGAATTCCACCGTGACCTTTGACCTCCACTTCACTGTGTCCACTGAAAGACTGATTCGACCAAATGTGTTTGTGTCATTTTTAGTCCATTCATCTGAACAGTCTAATAATCAGACTTTGAGCAGAAACTATTGATCTGCAGTTAAATAATAATAAAAAATAAAATAATAACTATAGAAATGTCCCCATCACATCATCTGATCGAAAATCGTACAAACATACAAAGATGTAAACATGTAGCCTCATGCGAAATATCGATTTTTATTGATTAAGTCTTTAGGCATCGACATTTTTTCCAGAAAATACCACATTTTCCAGACTATAAATCACAGTTTTTTCCATAGTTTGGCTGGGGGTGCGACGAATGCCCTGTTAAAAAATATTATTTGTGGACCCCCCCATATATATATATATATATATATATATATATATGTAGATCCTGCTTTTTGGGTCCATGCCCAGAGTTTCCCCTTAACAAAGGGATTGTCATGAAGGACGGGAGTTGAACCTCAGTCACTTTAGCTCCAGTATTTACAGCAGTTATTGACAGGATTAGAGCAGAACTGTCCAGTCCTGGTCCTGCGCAGCTTCTATCCTGCATGTTTTAGATGTTTTTCTTTTCCAACACACCTGATTGACATGATAAGCTCCTCATCCAGCTCTGCAGAAGACTGATAACCACTGGCAGGTGAGTTGGAAGAGGAAAACATGGAACACATGCAGGATAGAGGCTGTGCAGGAGCAGGGCCGGACCCCCCAGATGCATGGACCAACAAGGATTAAAGCCTTCAGATCAGTCGATGGTTCAGGTCCAAGGTGGATGTTTGGGTCTTTATGGGTTCAGAACATTCAGGGGAGTAAAACATTAGTTTAATCTGGACAGTTGATGTTTTTAGTCTAACTTTTATAGTAATTAGTTAATTAATCGGCATCACAATGTACGTGTGCACAATAGTCAAATTACAGGTCCTGCAATTATTTTTATTATTTATTTATTTCATCAAATGTATGTATTTATTTTTGTATTCATTTATTTTTATTTATTTATTTGTCTTATTTTTATGTATTCCTCTTTATGTTTATTTTTTTATATTTGTATTTTTTATTTCATTGCATTTTATTTTTATTCATTTATTGTTTTTATTAATATTCATTAGCTCATTAATTATTTTTAATAAATTTTTTAAATTGTTATTCATTTATTTGTATTTTTTTAATTCATTGTTTATTTATTTCTTCAACTTTTATATTTATTTATTCATTTATTTGTATTTAATTTTATTTAAAATGTTTTTCATATGTATTTATTTATTTATATAATTATTTGTATTCATATATTTATGTATTTCTCTTTATTACTTATTCATTTACTTCTTATTCTAAAATGTTTATTTTTAATCATTAATTTGATTGTATTATTTCAGCTGCAAGACGGATGACACTGACATGTATGTTCTGTGTCGACCACTAATCTGTTTGTATTTCACACAAAATCCACTAAAAAAAACAACAAAAAAACCCTAATGTTCTCATAACTGATGCATGACAGGGTTAATAATCCCTCCCCCAGTAAAAGTCAACATGTATATAAGCAAAAGCTTCTGGTTGATGAAAGAGTTCATCACCTGGTCGTTCAAACATATGTGCAGAAAAACACTTTTGATTATTCAGTTAGTGAACACTTTGACATTTCCATTTCCTGAACCAGAGTAAAAGAAAAGTGTGAATTTAAACCACAAAGATTAATTTCCCTGACTTCTTTTGAGCTAATGAGTGTAAAGCAGCTGTCACTACCACTTTATGAGTGTGAATTACACTGAATACATTATTCAGTGGATGGTTTTCTCATCTGTACCAGCTTCAGGCTCCTGCTTCAGTCATAGAAAACCTGTTCTGTAAATGTTAAGGTGTGGATTCCAAAGTGAAACTCCAAAGTCATTACCAAAAATGTAATGAAAAGGACAAAATGAACAGTAAAGAAGCTAACTATTATAAAGTCAGCATTAAATAAAGCTGAGTCTCATACACGGTATGAAGTCGCCCTTGGCAAAGCTAATTAGCTTTAGCATCAAAAGGAACCAGACTAACATTCTACTGTTGAGGACGACGGACAGGACAGGTTTAAAATAACAATAAATAAATAAATAATTTTAATAAGGGGGAACATATATAATAAGTAAATACAAATATGAATAAAAATAAAATATTTCCTCAATGATGAAATTAAATAATCTCTTACAGTGAGAGGGCTAAATATTTTATTTTCCTGAAGCAGTTCTTTTTCCTGATGGTTTAGCAGCTAAAAAAAAGTTCATTAACAGCATGTAAATGTTTACATCTACAAACTTTCCTTAGAAAGGTTAATAACATGAACAGTCTGACATTTCAGGATGGTCTTAAATGACTAACATTTTAACGTTTGTTTCATATTTCTGCACCATTCCTATGGCTCCTGACAGACATGTTTGTGTTTTTCAAATGTTTATTTTTGCTATACAGAGCACATTATGTGATGTAAGGACATCATTTTAAATTTTTTTCAAAATTTTCACTATACTTGATGTGCTTGCCAAATTTGGTGAGTTTTTAAGCATGGTTATGGGTTCAAATTCCTATGACGGAGTATTAGGGCCACACATGAAAAAATAATTGCTATGACGAGATTGTCAAAATTTTGACATTAAACTCGAAATGTCCAGAATAAAGTTGAAATTAAATGTCAACTTGAATCTCAAAATTCCAATATTAATTTTTCAGTTGGTAACCATCACTAAAACGAGACCACATTATTAACGGCTAACATTATTGCTCCCAGTCAGTTGCAGCACTTCAAAACCTTACCGTCACATCATGTACGTGTGAGGCTGCAGCTACAGAACTGTTGCTCTCTCTCCAAAATCGACATTTGATTCCGACTTTAATCCCGACATTTCGAGATTATTGTCAAAATTTCTGTATTAATGTCGAAATTTCAAGATTAATCTAGTCATAGCAAAAATATGTTTTTCTTCACGTGTGGCCCTAATACTCTTGTAAATTCCAGTTTAAAATGATGGAATAAGAAAAAATATATAAAAAGATTACAATAACAGATTGAATACAGTCTTCCCTTTGAGGCGGCTGTGGGTTAGTTGGTAAAGCGGGTCACCTAAAAACTGATGGGTCAGTGATTCACGTCCCGGCTCTGGCTGCCCACATGTCGAAGTGTCCTTGGACAAAGACACTGAACATAACTTAGTCTCCCAGTAGGACTGACAGAACCTTAGAAACCTACTGGTGTATGAGTGTGTGTGAATGGGTGAATGTGAGGCTAATGTAAAGAGCTTTGAACCATGAAGGTCGAACAGAACTATATAAGTGCAGAACATTTCCCTCACTATAATGCTGTTCACCTTTCATGGTTTTGCAGATGTTTTGATGAATTAATAAATGTACTATACTTACTATATTCCACCTAGAACAGACATGTCCAAACTATTCCACAATGGGCTGGTGTGGTTGCAGGTTTTTGTTCCAACAGCAACAGAACACCAACCTGGATTCAATTAATCAACTGATCTCAGTCTTCAGAAAGCTGATTGGTTGAACTGTGAACTCTTGGTTGGTTAGAACAAAAACCTGAAGCCACAGCAGCCCATTGTGAAATAGTTTGGACATGCCTGAACTATAAGGTGCTCAAAGGGCTTCACATGTCGGCCTCTCATTCACACATTCACACACATTCACACACACCAGTAGGTGCTGCTGCCACACAGGGTGCTGCCACACCTACTGAGACACATGGAGGGTTCAGTGTCTGTTGATGGTGCACATATTCCGTGCTGCTGCTTCGTAATTATGACAAAAATAAAGTAAAAAAAATCACATGTAGTATCTGACAGTTGAAACAAAAGTCAAACAGGAAGTGGAAATCATCGTTTTCTTCCAGTAAGTGGTAATTCTGTCCAATCAGAACCCTCTGTATCTCCAGTTCTGAAGGACTAATTAACTAAAGCGGAATACACCCGTTTCCATGGAAACCTTTCTTCGGAACTAACATTTCCAAGTAAGCACAAAGGAAATAGCTTTAATTCTGAATTATTTATTGTGAATAAAATAATTCAGAATTTTAAAAAAACATCATGTAAATGTAGTCAGTGTGGAACCTGGACTAAAATGGTTTAATCCTCTAGGGGACTCATTAAGGGAATTCATTAAAAAAACAAAAATGACCGCTGACCTTTATTTTGGAATACCATCATTTATAAATGACTTTGTCCCATTAGGATATATACTTTTATATTTTTTCATGAATTCTTTATGTAAAAAACAAACTATTGATAAAATAACAATAGCTTCATTATCCATGAACATATTTGACTGAAAAACACATTTAATTTCAGAATAATTCTAAAATCATAAAAAAACATAAAAATACTAAAACAAAAAAATTCTTAAATATTAGTCATTATAATGTTAGTTATGAATTCTGAAAAGTTGATGAACATAAGGTTGAATGGACGACTACAACCCCCACAAAAATCTAAAGCAGTGCAGTTAGTTAAATTCTAAATTATTTAAAATGTATGGTTCAATATGATTGGTTAGGAGCTTGTGTTACTTTTAAAAGCAGTTTTTTTAAGTGTCATTTATAAATAACACAGCCCAATCATCAGTTGTTCACATGTTCAGTGTCATTAGCTGTGTTTCCATTACAGTTTTTCACAAAACAATATCAATATTCCTCAAATTTCATCAAAGTATATTTGCGCTTTGAACGTGTTTCCATTGACGGTTGTTCTAGGCAAGAGTGTCGTAACTCTCATGAAATATCATCCCACGACATTTCCCTGCTGTCACCTTCGGAGCTTCAGATCACTTGACCCCAATCTCACCCTGATATTAGAGTGAATGAATCGGCTAATTCTCTCGTCAGTAAAAGTAAATGGACTGCGCATATATAGCGCTTTTCCACCTTCATGGTGCTCAAAGCGCTTTACAGTAGCCTCACATTCACCCATTCACACACACACTCATACACCAGTAGGTTTCTAAGGTCTAAGGTCAGTGCGACTGGGGGCCTAAGTCAGGGTTCAGTGTCTTGCCCAAGGACACTTCGACATGTGGTCAGCCAGAGCTGGGACACGAACCGCCAACCTGGGACACGAACCGCCAACCCCTCGGTCATTGGGCGACCCATTCTACCAACTGAGCCACAGCCACTGGTGAACTCTTTAAAGACACTAACATGTAAAACAAACCACCTGTCTCACATTATAATGTCAGGTCGAAATGTTAAGTGTAAATACTCGGCACGTAACAACAAATTATAACCAGCCAATGGTTGCTATGGTTACAGGCTGTCATTTTCACTTCGAGAGAAGTGGTCGTGTGACTATGTAGTCACATCCTGTGACATATATTGCGGAAAAAGTGTTTCCATTGCACTTTATATTACAACATCGAAACATCTGAAAAACCACCTCATGAAAACTTTTTTTTTTAGATATTTGAGTGTTTTTTCGAAATTCAGATGTTTCCATTATGTTTTTATAGCGATATTTACATTTTGCGAATTTCCAAGGGTAAAGGAAATGCAGCGATTAACGGTTTGGCTTCCTCTGTCCTTTTTCCTTTACTCCCCTTCTTCTTCTTGCTCTCTGAATATTAAATCTTCTAAATCTGAAGCATGTATTGACTTCTTTGTAACTCAAGCCACTTCACAGAATCCTGGAACTAAATAAATATATGTTAAAAACTTTGACTTTATCATAACCAAAAGGGAAACGTCAAAATCCTCAGGGCTTAAAGGACAATGTCATTTATGAAGGCGACTAGAGCTGTAGTTACGGCAAATTTATGAGCAAATAAAAACTAAGTGAAGGGATATGAAGCAGTGACCTCTGAAGTATATTATGACTAACTCTAGATCAGAACTGTCAAACTTATTTAACTTCAGGGTAGAAATTCAGCCCAATGTGATCTCCAACAGCCTGGACCTTTTAAGTAATACCTAGAAATATTCCCTGTCCAGTCTGTGTGGGGAATGTTCACAGCCCCAGGATATGGGAGGCAGCGGAAAAAGCCTCTTGTTGGCTATGGAGTAGGAGAGAGGAGGTTAGCTGGAGCCAGGAGGAGGAGACGGACAGTGACTTGGCCACCACTGCCGACCCAACACCGGGAGGCTGTTGTGGTTCAGGGTCGAAACAGCCGATGAACGGTGGATGCCACCTGATGACCTCAACTCCTCCTGGCCAAGGCTACATTCGCCCAGGGTGAATGAAGGAGAAGCATCTTTGAATGGATGTATCATCTACGTGCACATAAAAGACTCTAATTTTCTCCAAAAAACGACAGAGTGCCTTAAAATCTAGTGCGTTTTTATGTATAGATTCATTCTGGTTGTGCTTAGTGACTTGGAATTTTGACTTTTTATCACATAATATTGATTATTTATTGCACAATTTTAGTTTTTTATTGCATAATTTTACCTTTTTTTAATTTCAGAATTGTGACTTTTTTAATGTTTGATTAAGCAGAATAAGAGTGTGTTTGTTCCGCGTTGGCAGTTATTGTGAAGAACACTCAACATTTCAACAAGGGTGAGAATTATTGTCAATGTGTTTAATAAAGTTTAACTGACCAGTGATATATATATATATATATATATATATATATATATATATATATATATATATATATATATATATATATATATATATATATATATATATATATATATATATATATAATGTTTTTTTTCATGAATTAATTAATTTGCCATTGACCTCATGTGGGCCAGTCAGGGCCAACTATCGGGGCACATGTGGCCCCTGGGCCTTACTTTGTCCAGGTCTGGTTTACAGGATAAAACACATCCATTCTATTTGGGGTCATTTTTTAGGCTCACTCATGTTAAAGTGTTGATCCTGGTAGAACAGCCATCTAAGGCTTCACATTAAAATCAAATCAAATATATTTTTCTTAATGTTATCATTAAACTACAGCTACTATTTAAAGCAGTAACTGAATTATACACAATGAAATGATCATAGTAGCACAGGTTGTGCATGTTATTCAGATTTTTAATGAAACTTTGTAGATGTAATCATTTTCATCCTGTAATTTGCCTTTTTTTTCTCTGTTATTCCGTTACTTGTCGGTTCCACTTCATACAGTATTAAAGTGAAAGTGGAACTGAACTAAAATGAGTTTGACACTCGTGTGCTAAAGGCTCCGACACTGAATATGAACTTATTATGTTTTAAATTGAGGTCATAAACACCCATTAAATATCGCACATAAAAATGAAATAGTCCGTCTGTCTGGGACTGGTCTCCTCTGAATAAAAAACAAATGCATGGTATTGACAGACCGACTCTTTTTCTGTTTCTTTTCTGGACAAAGTGTTTTTGTAATGGTTTAATTTTCTGTCCATTCAGTCACAGAATCACATTATCCCTAGAACATGTTCATTTATTGGCTCCGTGTTTATCCTGTGGATGAAAAGGGTCAAGGAGCAAAAACATATTGAACACAGGTGACCTTTGACCTCTTGTTTCCAGGTCACATGTTAGAATATCATTTCATTTATTTGAATCCTCATTAACTTTGGTTTAAGCCACGACTTTTCTTCCTGGAGTACACTGCAGCTGCACACATGACAAACACACATGACAAACACACATACACACAAACACACACATGACAAACACATGCATGACAAACACACGCATGACAAACACACACACACATATGACAAACACACACACACACACATGACAAACACACACATACACACACGACAAACACACAAACACACACATGACAAACACACGCATGACAAACACACACATGACAAACACACACACACACATGACAAACACACATACACACACACACATATGACAAACACACACACACACACACACACATGACAAACACACACATACACACACGACAAACACACACACACACTCATGACAAACACACACATGACAAACACACAGACACACACACACACATGACAAACACACACATACACACACAGACACATATGACAAACACACATACACACACATGACAAACACACACACACCCACTCATGACAAACACACAGATGACAAACACACACACACACACACATGACAAACACACACATACACACACGACAAACACACACACACACTCATGACAAACACACACATGACAAACACACACACACACACTCATGACAAACACACAGATGACAAACATACACATGACAAACACACACACACACATATGACAAACACACATACACACACACACATGACAAACGCACACACAAACACACATACACACACACACACATGACAAACACACATACACACAAACACCACATGACAAACACACACATGACAAACACACACACACACATATGACAAACACACATACACACACACACATGACAAACGCACACACAAACACACATACACACACACACACATGACAAACACACATACACACACACATGACAAACACACATACACACACGACAAAAACACACACACTCATGACAACCACACATACACACACACACACACACACACACATACACACACACACATGACAAACACACACATGACAAACACACATACACACACACACACATGGCAAACACACACACAAACACACACACACACACACACATATGACAAACACACATACACACACACACGACAAACACACACATACACACACGACAAACACACACACACACTCATGACAAACACACATACATACACACACACACATACACACACACATGACAAACACACACATGCACATAACAAACACACATACACACACACACGACAAACACACACATACACACACCCCCACCCACACACACACACATGACAAACACACATAGACACACCCACAAACACACACTCACACATGACAAACACACATACACACACACACACACACTCACACATGACAAACACACACACACACACCC
The DNA here is from genome assembly GCA_020466265.1 of Siphamia tubifer. NCBI lineage: Eukaryota > Metazoa > Chordata > Actinopteri > Kurtiformes > Apogonidae > Siphamia > Siphamia tubifer. Next base: position 9,831,302 of record CM035793.1, read on the forward strand.
ACACATGACAAACACACATACACACGACAAACACACATACACACACCCACACACACATGACAAACACACATACACACCCACACATGACAAACACACATACACACACACACACACTCACACATGACAAACACACACACACACACACCCACACATGACAAACACACAAACACACACGACAAACACACATACACACACCCACACACACATGACAAACACACATACACACACCCACACACACATGACAACACACATACACACACCCACACATGACAAAGACAAACATACACACATGACAAACACACATGCACACACACACACTCACACATGACAAAAATACACATACAGACTAGAACACACACACATGTATGACAAACACACACATGACAAACAGCCACACGACAAACGTTAAAAAAAGATGTAAACAAAGCATACTGTAACATGTCTAGTCAGAGTTAAATGTGTGTTTTTATTCATTTTCATTAATTAACTCGACTACTTTGTATTATTCAGTTATTCTGTATCAACACTTTAATATGACATTATTCCTTCACTGTCTATTTTACTTATGTTTGATGATGCTGTTGTTACCAAGTGGGATCAAAAAAGTATATCTATTCTATTCTATTGTACTCTATTGTATTGTATTGTATTGTATTATTTTCTATTCTAAATCAGAAATTGTTTATTTCTTGCGGTAGACGACAGTAGAAGTCATTATAATCATGAAGGTCAATCTGCTGTAGTTTGACACATATATTCATTCTTCTTCTATCTTCTCTCTCTATCTGATACTAAATTCAAATGCTGTGGTTTCCTGCTGTTTACACACAAACATGTTTCAATTGGAAAAACTTGGATTCTTCTCTGGTTCTAATGTTCATCAACATCTGTTTATTTAATTCACTGACTGTAGTTGTCAGTTTCACATGATAAACCATACATGATATGATTGAAAAACACCTCTGACCAAGAACAAGAACAACAATGGAACAGGTGTTCTATAATGATGGAACTGTGTGAGACAGTGTGGAACAGTATGTTGAAGAGGGTGGAACAGCGTGGAGCAGTGTGAAAAAGGGTGGAACATTGTGTTGAACAGTGTGGAACAGTGGGTAACACGATGGAACCATGTGGATCAGTGTGTTGAATGGTGTGGAACAGCAATGGAACCACAGGGTGGAACAGTGTGTAACAGAATGGAACCATTTGGAATAGTGTGTTGAACAGGGTGGACTAGGGTGGAACAGTGGGTAACACGATAGAACCATGTGGATCAGTGTGTTGAATGGTGTGGAACAGCAATGGAAGCACAGGGTGGAACCAGTGTGTGCATGTGCGTGTCTAAGTGTTTGAATGATCTTTGATTCCGTCTCATCAACTCAGTCTGAAACTGCCTCCGACACCAGGTTAAATAATACATCAGTGTCTTTGTGGGTTTCACACACACACACACACACACACACACACACACACACACACACACACTATATGTGCTGCTGTTTGAATTAGTGATGAGCTGACAGCCTTCACAGTCAGAGCAGGAAATGCTAAAGGATTCCAACAATCACATCAAAGGACATTGTACTGAGCACCAACACAACCCAACCAGAACCAATCAGAACTGACCACAACCCAACTAGGACGAAACCAGAACCAACAAGAACCCAACCAGAACCTGATCAGAATGGACGAAAACCAACCAGAATGAAACAGAACCAACTAGAACCGACTGTTCCACAGTTTGGACTGAAAGTAAAAAAAAAACAGTTCACCATGTTGAGTCCTGACTCTGTGTTCCAGGAGATACACCAGTCCCTGAGGTTCTCATGGTCCCAGATGGTTCCAATGGGACCAAAATGTCCCAGATGGACTTTCGTTGTAGACCATGGACAGACTTATAGACAAGTAAAGCTGTTTTACAGTCTTTTCTCTGATATAATATGATATGTGATATAATATGGCGGTACTTCCTGTTACTGAACATAGACTCATATGGTGGTACTTCTTGTTCAGGGCCATTTCTCAATACCAAGTTTGTCAGGTTCGAACTTAAATACTTTAAAGTTGTGACTTAGCAAGTTTGACCTGTCTCTCGAAGATGGGAGGATGCTTATTATGCAATTGGGATGGCAGCATACTTGATTACATCACCAATGTAATTAGCAGGATGGCACATCGCTGAACAAATCTTAAACTCTGCACTACCATGATGAATTGACCACAGATTTAACGTTTTAACCTTGACATTCTGTGATACTAAAACAGTAGTACAAAATGCATTCTGGAATAGGAGGCTGCTCCAAGTCCACACAAGATGCACCTGATACATGCTTGATAAAGTGTGCATGTCGAGAACACTTCCAGGAATTTCAACTGTAACATCTGCTGCTAGAAGATGTTAGCAGCAGATGTTAGTAGCAGATGTTAGAGGTAGGTGTTAGTAGCAGATGTTAGCAGTACGTGTTCGTAGCAGATGTTAGCAGTAGGTCTTAGTAGCAGATGTTAGCATTAGGTGTTAGTAGCAGATGTTAGCAGTAGGTGTTAGTAGCAGATGTTAGCAATAGATGTTAGTAGCAGACATTAGCAGTCGTTGTTAGTTGCAGATGTTAGAGGTAGGTGTTAGTAGCAGATGTTAGCAGTAGGTGTTAGTAGCAGATGTTAGCAGTAGGTGTTAGCAGCAGATGTTAGAGGTAGGTGTCAGTAGCAGATGTTAGCAGTAGGTGTTACTAGCAGATGTTAGCAGTAGGTGTTAGTATCAGATGTTAGAGGTAGGTGTGAGTAGCAGATGTTAGAGGTAGGTGTTAGTAGCAGATGTTACAGTACGTGTTAGTAGCAGACGTTAGCAGTAGGTGTTAGTAGAAGATGTTAGAGGTAGGTGTTAGTAGCAGATGTGAGCGGTACGTGTTAGTAGCAGACGTTAGCAGTAGGTGTTAGTAGAAGATGTTAGAGGTAGATGTTAGTAGCAGATGTTAGCAGTAGGTGTTACTAGCAGATGTTAGCAGTACGTGTTAGTAGCAGATGTTAGCAGTAGGTGTTAGTAGCAGATGTTAGCAGTAGGTGTTAGTAGCAGATGTTAGCAGTAGGTGTTAGTACCAGACGTTAGCAGTAGGTGTTAGTTGCAGATGTTAGAGGTAGGTGTTAGTAGCAGATGTTAGCAGTACGTGTTAGTAGCAGACGTTAGCAGTAGGTGTTAGTAGAAGATGTTAGAGGGAGATGTTAGTAACAGATGTTAGCAGTAGGTGTTACTAGCAGATGTTAGCAGTACGTGTTAGTAGCAGATGTTAGCAGTAGGTGTTAGTAGCAGATGTTAGCAGTAGGTGTTAGTAGCAGATGTTAGCAGTAGGTGTTAGTAGCAGACGTTAGCAGTAGGTGTTAGTTGCAGATGTTAGAGGTAGGTGTTAGTAGCAGATGTTAGCAGTACGTGTTAGTAGCAGATGTTAGCAGTACGTGTTAGTAGCAGATGTTAGCAGTACGTGTTAGTAGCAGACGTTAGCAGTAGGTGTTAGTAGAAGATGTTAGAGGTAGGTGTTAGTAGCAGATGTTAGCAGTACGTGTTAGTAGCAGACGTTAGCAGTAGGTGTTAGTAGAAGATGTTAGAGGTAGGTGTTAGTAGCAGATGTTAGCAGTACGTGTTAGTAGCAGACGTTAGCAGTAGGTGTTAGTAGCAGATGTTAGAGATAGGTGTTAGTAGCAGATGTTAGCAGTAGGTGTTAGTAGCAGATGTTAGCAGTAGGTGTTAGTAGCAGACGTTAGCAGTAGGTGTTAGTAGCAGATGTTAGCAGTAGTTGTTAGTAGCAGATGTTAGCGGTAGGTGTTATTAGCAGATGTTAGCGGTAGGTGTTAGTAGCAGATGTTAGCGGTAGGTGTTAGTAGCAGATGTTAGCGGTACGTGTTAGTAGCAGATGTTCGCAGTAGGTGTTAGTAGAAGATGTTAGAGGTAGATGTTAGTAGCAGCTGTTAGCAGTAGGTGTTACTAGCAGATGTTAGCAGTACGTGTTAGTAGCAGATGTTAGCAGTATGTGTTAGTAGCAGATGTTCGCAGTAGGTGTTAGTAGAAGATGTTAGAGGTAGGTGTTAGTAGCAGATGTTAGCAGTACATGTTAGTAGCAGACATTAGCAGTAGGTGTTAGTAGAAGATGTTAGAGGTAGATGTTAGTAGCAGATGTTAGCAGTAGGTGTTACTAGCAGATGTTAGCAGTACGTGTTAGTAGCAGATGTTAGCAGTAGGTGTTAGTAGAAGATGTTAGAGGTAGGTGTTAGTAGCAGATGTTAGCAGTAGGTGTTAGTAGAAGATGTTAGAGGTAGGTGTTAGTAGCAGATGTTAGCAGTCGGTGTTATAGCAGATGTTAGCAGTACGTGTTCGTAGCAGATGTTAGCAGTATGTGTTAGTAGCAGATGTTAGCAATATGTGTTAGTAGCAGATGTTCGCAGTCGGTGTTAGTAGCAGATGTTAGAGGCAGGTTTTTGCAGCTAAAGTGAGCAGCTACAGGCTGTGCTTCCTGAGGCCAGACTCCCCAGGTCTTTCCTGGACCAACAGGATGTCAAAGCCCTGCAGAAGCTTTTAGGTCTGCCCCAGGGTCTGCTCCCCCTGTAGACCTGAGGGAAGAACATCTGCAGGTACAGGGACTAAGGGGAGGAGTCAGGAGGATGGGAAGGGGAGGAGTCAACAGCATCAAATTTTTGTTTTTTGCTTAATTCAAGATTTATATTTTTTTTCATTTATTTTTGTTTGGTTAACACAAGACCTTTTGGTTCTTCTTAATTTCTAGTTTAAATAACATTTAATTCCGACAAAATAATCTACAGAGGAAGTCAGATAGAAGAACTGATTCATAGACAATAGATTTGGAACTAATCTGATTGAAGAAATCTGACCAAGATCAGTTTAACTGGCTCCATTGATAGATTTTTTTTTGTAAATTAAAGATTTTTTTTTACTTGTCACTCCCTGGGGGCCTAATCCAGCTCCAATGGGTGAAGGTGGAGTACACCCTGTATGAGTCTCCAGTTCATCTCAGGGCTGAACATATATAGACAAACAATCACTGTCACATTCACACCTATGGACAATTTAGATTAACCAGCTAACCTATCAGTGCATGTGTTTGGTTGGTGGGAGGAAACTGGAGAAAACCCACGCAGACACGAGGAGAACATGCAAACTCCACACAGAAAGGTCTGGTGTGGGAATCGAACCAGGTTGTGCACCACCTTGCCGCCCCCGATTTTTTTTTCATTCAAGTTTATATATTAATACAATTTAAATGATAAATGTTCTGCCCTTCTATAGTTCTTTTCCACCTTCATGGTGCTCAAAGCTCTTTACATTAGCCTCACATTCACCCATTCACACACACTCATACACCAGTAGGTTTCTAAAGTTCTGTCAGTCCTACTGGGAGACTAAGTAAGGGTTCAGTGTCTTTGCCAAAGGACACTTCAACATGTGGACAGCAAGACCTTGGACACGAATCACCAACCCTTTGATCATTGGACGACCCGCTTTACCGACTGAGCCACAGCCGCCCTAATTGAACCAAATTTAAAAACAATCACGTACAGGTGTCATTCCATGGTTATTCTATTAATATTGCTGTGTTCTTGTTATTGAATACATTGTGTGTTCGTTCTATAAAAAAACCCAAAAACCTTCAGATTGCTTTGTTTCCAGCTGTTTTGAAGTAGAAAAGTGACTTGAGGTGGAACAGACTTGACTGGTACTTCCTCATACATGTCTATGACACGGTCTCACAAGGCATCTCTGATTGGCTCAGAATGTGGGAAGGAACACTCCCCCCTCCCCTCCTGCTCTCTGTATGTGTTTACCTTTACCAAAGTAGCACCCAGCTAGGTTTCGTGCGGTCACTTGTTCTGAAAACGTGCAGGGAAAAAACAGGCTTTATTTCCACAGAGAGCACATGAACTAGTTTGATCCGACATTTTTTTTGTACAGTTTGTGCAGCAGCTACTGTGGCCCTGTCTTCTCTCGCAGGTGCTAATGCTAATGCTACTTCATATTTGCTGCAATGGGGGAGGGGTTTCATCCCATGTGGGTGACGCTAAAGTCCATCTGACGTCGGATGAACCGGCTTTTTCTGGGTCCCTGGTTCCTCTTGTTGTTTTCTGTGGTATGCAGCCAGTGGAGGTGACGAACCACTGTCAAAGGAGCATGTGTCGGTAACTCGGGGTGACTCATCAGATTCCAAAAGGAGCGTGGAAATGTGGTTTTCAGTGGAATGACACCTTTAAGGTCAGAGTGATATTCTTTGTATTTTTTTCCAGTGTGTGTGTGTGTGTGTGTCTCATAGGTGCTAATGGACATCTTGAGGGGATTAGCATTGTAGCCACTGGGATTACTGGGACTTCACATGTACACGCATACACATGTCAATAAAACTAGACAGATGAGTCATCTGGGGCAGAGGTTAGGTTAGATAACACACGCACACACACACACACACACACACACACACACACACACACACACACACACACACACACACACACACACACACACACACACACACACACACACACACACACACACACACCTGTTGCCAAACAAGGTTCAGGAACTCCATCCAGTGAATCAGATTTTTTTTTACTCAATTCAAGATTTTTCTTCTTTGCTTAATTCAATAATTATTTTTTGCTTGATTAAAGATTTTTTTTTGCTTAAATTCCATTTTTTTTATATTTAATTCAACATTTATTCTTTCATTCAAATGCCAAGATTTTTCTTAATTCAACATATTCTTAGTATTTTTTTTGTTCAAATCATGAACAAATAAATAAATAAACATAAAAATAAATAAATATAATAAAATAATCTACCACTTCTCAGCCACTTAAACCAGTTCCTTAACTTGTGGAAGTGGTTAACTGAATATATTTTCATATAATATTTGGTCATAGTTTGTTAATTACTTTGAATCAGATTATTAATGTATATAATATTTTACCAGATGGTGGATTTTTGTAATAGATTTGAACAAATAAACAGGTGATGAGTTTAATCTAAAAATCCAACCTCATGTCTGATTTTTTTTCCACATCTGTGACTCAGATCAGTTTCCATGGTTACATTAGCACATTTGTTTGGCTTAAGTCAAGATTTTTCATCAAATTCAGATTATTATTATTTTTTTGCTCAATTCAAGATGTATTTTTTCTCATGACGTTTGCTTATTTTTTTTCTTAATTCTAGATTATTATTATTATTAGTCGTATTATTAATAATTTATTTATATATATATATATTTTTGCTTAATTCTAATTTTTTTTGTTAGTTTTTTTTCGATGAGAGAACAACAAATAAATAAATAATAATAATTAAAATAATAATAATTTTAAATAATTTTTTTTTTTAAATGTTAAACTTTTTATTATCCTCTACCACTTCTCAGCCACTTTAGTATATCTTCCTAAATTATTTGGTCATAGTTTGTTAAATGGTTTGAATAAGATTATTAATTTATATAATATTTTACCAGATAGTGGATTTTTAAAAGTTTTGAACAAATAAACAGATGATGAATGTTTTCTAAAAACCCTGTGACTCAGTAAAGTATAAAAAGTTAAAAAGTAGTGTGTCATAAAAGACTGTGATAAATGAGTCATGTTTATTTCTACAGGGGTACATGTCCTTCTGGGATTTCATAGGAAATTAAGACTTTAAGCGTGCACAATTGGGATTATTTTTTCCTGGATTCTTTTCTAAAAATGTATTGTTGACAAGGCGAAGGAAATACCTGTGAAAATCTGGAACCTGAACCGGCTCCAGTGACAGATTAGGCAGAAGGATTACATGGACGGAGGATGAGCTGCCAAAAAGCATCCAAGCCAAAGTGGATCACTGCTGGCACAAAATGGCCTCCGTAGTGTTTACATCAGTGTTTTATGAGCGACGTGTGCTGCTGAATATAGAACCACAGGAAGATCATTCTGGAAGTTCTACTGTGTCAAAAAATATTATACAAATGATAAAAGGTTTATTAAAATCAATGCATTAACTCAGAATCATCCATCATCAGGATTAATCTGATTAGAAATTTAATAATAAAAAAAAAAAAATTATATTCAATCTACAGGTACAGAGAGGATGAGGAGGAGTCCGCAGCAAGAGGAGGAAGAGGAGGAGTCAGGAGGAAGCATCAAATTTAGAAAGGAAGCATTCAGGTTTTTTTGCTCAATTCCAGATTTTTATCTCATATCATGACTTTTGATTAATTCCACTTTTTTTCTTATTTCCAGATTGTTTTACACACACACACATACACACACACACACACACACACACACACACACACACACACACACACACACACACACACACATATATATATATATATATATATATATATATATATATATATATATATATATATATATATACCAACACCAGCAGAGGACGATCTACCAGAACCAACACACATACACAGACAGATAGAACCAGGACAGAACCTAGCAGAGGTGGGTATTTCCAGGTCCATCAAGTCAAAGTCCTGCCATGTATTGGTTCAAACCTGTTCATTGAACCAGCCCATTTTGATGAGCACAATGCCTCATCCAGGTAAATGGGATAATTAGTGAAATCACCTGTGTTCAGTGAACAGGTTTGAAGCAATACATGGTAGGACTTTGACTTGATGGACCTGGAATTACCCACCTCTGGAACCTAGTCCTGCATGTGTTAACATGTTTATTCATGTGTGGTTCTGTGTGTATCGGTGTGTGGTTCTGTGTGGTTCTGTGTGTATCGGTGTGTGGTTCTGTGTGGTTCTGTGTTTATCAGTGTGTGGTTCTGTGTGTATCAGTGTGTGGTTCTTTGTTTATCAGTGTGTGGTTCTGTGTGTATCACTGTGTGGTTCTGTGTGTGTCAGGGTGTGGTTCTGTGTGTATCAGTGTGTGGTTCTGTGTGTATCAGTGTGTGGTTCTGTGTTTATCAGTGTGTGGTTCTGTGTGTATCACTGTGTGGTTCTGTGTGTGTCAGGGTGTGGTTCTGTGTGTATCACTGTGTGGTTCTGTGTGGTTCTGTGTGTATCGGTGTGTGGTTCTGTGTGGTTCTGTGTTTATCAGTGTGTGGTTCTGTGTGTATCAGTGTGTGGTTCTGTGTGTATCACTGTGTGGTTCTGTGTGTGTCAGGGTGTGGTTCTGTGTGTATCAGTGTGTGGTTCTGTGTGTATCAGTGTGTGGTTCTGTGTTTATCAGTGTGTGGTTCTGTGTGTATCACTGTGTGGTTCTGTGTGTGTCAGGGTGTGGTTCTGTGTGTATCACTGTGTGGTTCTGTGTGTGTCAGGGTGTGGTTCTGTGTGTATCACTGTGTGGTTCTGTGTGTGTCATGGTGTGGTTCTGTGTGTATCACTGTGTGGTTCTGTGTGTATCGGTGTGTGGTTCTGTGTGGTTCTGTGTTTATCGGCGTGTGGTTCTGTGTGTATCACTGTGTGGTTCTGTGTATGTCGGTGTGTGGTTCTGTGTGTATCAGTGTGTGGTTCTGTGTGGTTCTGTGTGTATCAGTGTGTGGTTCTGTGTGGTTCTGTGTTTATCAGTGTGTGGTTCTGTGTGTATCACTGTGTGGTTCTGTGTGTGTCAGGGTGTGGTTCTGTGTGTATCGGTGTATGGTTCTGTGTGGTTCTGTGTGTATCAGTGTGTGGTTCTGTGTGTATCACTGTGTGGTTCTGTGTGTGTCGGGGTGTGGTTCTGTGTGTATCACTGTATGGTTCTGTGTGTATCGGTGTGTGGTTCTCTGTCGTTCTGTGTGTATCGGTGTGTGGTTCTGTGTGGTTCTGTGTGTATCACTGTGTGGTTCTGTGTGGTTCTGTGTGTATCACTGTGTGGTTCTGTGTGTATCACTGTATGGTTCTGTGTGTATCAGTGTGTGGTTCTGTGTGTATCACTGTGTGGTTCTGAGTGTGTCAGTGTGTGGTTCTGTGTGTTTCACTGTGTGGTTCTGTGTGTGTCGGTGTGTGGTTCTCTGTCGTTCTGTGTGTATCAGTGTGTGGTTCTGTGTGGTTCTGTGTGTATCACTGTGTGGTTCTGTGTGTATCACTGTGTGGTTCTGTGTGTATCAGTGTGTGGTTCTGTGTGGTTCTGTGTGTATCACTGTGTGGTTCTGTGTGTATCACTGTGTGGTTCTGTGTGTGTCGGGGTGTGGTTCTGTGTGTGTCGGGGTGTGGTTCTGTGTGTGTCGGGGTGTGGTTCTGTGTGTATCACTGTGTGGTTCTGTGTGTGTCGGTGTGTGGTTCTCTGTCGTTCTGTGTGTATCAGTGTGTGGTTCTGTGTGGTTCTGTGTGTATCACTGTGTGGTTCTGTGTGTATCAGTGTGTGGTTCTGTGTGGTTCTGTGTTTATCAGTGTGTGGTTCTGTGTGGTTCTGTGTTTATCAGTGTGTCGTTCTGTGTGTATCACTGTGTGGTTCTGTGTGTATCGGTGTGTGGTTCTGTGTGTATCACTGTGTGGTTCTGTGTGTGTCGGTGTGTGGTTCTGTGTGTCGAGTATGGTTCTGTGTGGTTCTGTGTGCCTCGTCAGCGTGCCCTTGTGCTGCAGCAGCGTCTTTACAGTAATAATGAAGGGCGGATGTGGTTCCGTCACCTTGTTCCATGGACACATTATCGCTTCAGTCAATAGCGGCTGATACATAATTGTTTCCTTATTTGTTTGCTTTGCTCAGGAGCACGCGGGGGCCTCTTGTACACAGTATTATGGTCTGTTTTTTACGCTCCGGAACTAACCGTCTCATCCAGGACATCAAAGTTTTTCTAATCTAAATCTGATCTGGAATGTTCCGTGCACACAGGACATGCTGCAGATCATTATGAAGCGTTGTATGTCTTCTTTATCTGCACTAATGTTGATCCACTGGCTCCAGGGAAAAGAAGCTTAAAGACGCACTTCACTAACATCAAAAAATAAATACTGGAACACACCTCGTGTGTTTAGTGATGAGGAAACGACTGCAATGGTTATGTTCACTTTAATTTACCACAGGGTTACACCACACCCTAGAGTTACACCACACCCTAGGGTTACACTACACCCTAGGGTTACACTACACCCTAGGGTTACAATACACCACAGGGTTACACCACACCCTAGGGTTACACTACACACTTGGGTTACACTACAACCTAAGGTTACAATACACCACAGGGTTACATCACACCCTAGGGTTACACCACACCCTCGGGTTACACCACAGCCTATGGTTACACCACACCCAAGGATTACACTACATCATAGGTTTATACCACACCCAAGGTTTACACTACACACTTGGGTTACACCACACCCTAAGGTTACACCACAACCTAGGGTTACACTACACCCTAGGGTTACAATACACCACAGGGTTACACCACACCCTAGGGTTACACCACACCCTCGGGTTACACCACAGCCTATGGTTACACCACACCCTAGGGTTACACCACACCCTAGGGTTACACCACACCCTAGGGTTACACTACACCTTGGGTTACACTACACCCTAGGGTTACACTACACCACAGGGTTACACCACACCCTAGGGTTAAACCATACCCCAGGGTTACACCACACACTTGGGTTACACCACACCCTTGGGTTACACCACACCCTAGGGTTACACTACACACTTGTGTTACACCACACCCTAGTGTTACACTACACCCTGGGGTTACACCACACCCTAGGGTTACACTACACACTTGGGTTACACTACACCACAGGGTTCAAACAGTAGGACGTGGTGTGGTGAGAGTTCTGTCCCTATCTAACAAACATGGAAGTCAGAAAAACACAAACCCTAACGTCAGCAACCTTTCAACATTTCCGTTCACAGGTAAAACTTTTCTGTCTGTTAGTTTGTTTGAGGAACAGAGCAGTTGTTTTGTCGATAAGATGAGTGTGTGCAGTGCGGATCCAAGGCTTTTCTAGGAGACAACAGGAGCCATGTCTATGGTCTCATGATGAGTTATCCACTGGGGTCTCAGAACGCTGATGAGGTCAAATCTGGACTGAGGCACGGATCACATCAGGGACGTGTTTTCCATTGAACACTATTCTTCAGTTTTCTGCAATATTGCAAGTTGTCCAAATGTTCTTTGCAGTTTGTAAATCCTTTCTGCAAATACCCAGTCCTCTACTCTCCATCCTTCTCACCCCAATAACACCTCTACTGATAGTGTCTATGTCTTTGTAACCCATGACATTAATAGAATTCTTTCGTCTCTAACTGTTCTTCTACTTGAGTCAGGCTGTGCTGCCAGATTTGTTCAGATTCCACTAAATCCTTCTTGTTTTCTTGGTATCTTCCTGTTGAGCCAAAGCTTTTCTTTTCTTGGGGGCCATGTTTTTTTTTCCTGCAGCAATAACTTCTGGGACATGTATGGTGTAAACTAGTGAACACTGCTCAGGTACTTGTGGGTGACCAAATCCAATGCAGACTGTCCTTATTTGGTCGTGATGCCTTTGGTCCCATGGTCACTGTTATCTAAATGTTGTTCACCTTTGACCCCGTATGACCTTATATGGACATGCATTGTATCATTTTTAATCTATGTTAATTGCATTTAATTTTTCATGTGCAAACAGACTCAAAAAAGAAGGGAATATACCTGCCCTGAATGTGTTTGTCAGAAGGTAGGTGATGCATTGGCCTAGTGCTAGCATTAGCTCAGTGCTAGCATAATTCATGACTAATGGATCTAGAAATGCTTCAGAAAAAAGGAAAAAATGACAAAAAACTTTGGATAAGGACAGTTTCAAATATTACACATAATACAAAAAATACAATAAGAAATAAAAAAAAAAAAATGCAGAGAAAAAAAGTGTAAAAATCTGCTAAAATTCACCAATCCCCACCCCAACAAGAAGCATTGAAAAAACAAAAATTCTCTAAAATACATAAAAAAGAACAAATATTGGTAAAATACCCAAAACATATGTAAAATTCTGAATATTAATATGTATTTATATGAAAAACTATATAATGAAATTAAATATATAATAATAATTATAACCAAATGCCCAGCGGTTGGTAGAGAAGATTGTCTAATAACTCAAGGGTTGGCAGTTCAAGTCCCACTCTATCCTAGTCAGTCAGTTGTGTCCTTGGGCAACACACTTGACCCTCCCTGCCTCAGGTGTCACTCACACTGGTGGTGGTCAGAGGGACCGTTGGCTCTGTCAGTCTGTCCCAGGACAACTGTGGATACATATGTAGTTTAACACCAGCAGAGGGAGTATGTGAGAGTGAATGAATAATGTGTCACTTTGAGTGGCCAAAAAAGCACCATATAAATCCAATCCATTACAACAAACTCCGCCCCCCTCACACACATTTTACGTGATTATCATTGTGAAAACACATTTTTTTGGTGACTATGACCTTTGACCTTTGACCCACATTCATCAAAATTGAATGGGCTCTATTCTGGACCACCTTTAATAAAAAAATTATGTAAATTGGTCCAATAGTTTTTGTGTAATTGTGCTTAAAATAAAAAAAAGCATATGAAAAATGGTTGCATTATGCTGTTTCAAATCCCTATCCCAAATCTGTCCAATAATAAATGTAAAACAAACAAACAAACAAACAAAACAACACCACCTAAAAAAGCCAAAAGTTTGATTTTGCTGAGTCGGAGGGGCGTTAAAAATAAATGTCCAACTTGTGGAACATTCCTAAATTCTATCTCCAAACTGAACATCTGCAGTGGAAAAGGTTTGAAGTTGCTGCTGCTGCTACATGTGAGGAGCTGAGTTTTCAGCAGCAGAACAAATTGACTCTTCATGCTCGTTGAACGTCTTTATGGTTGAAAAGCTCAAGGTAAAAAAAAAATATACAGAAGGACTCTTTCCTCCTGTATTTTCCCAGAATGCACCATGTTTCTTTAGTAATATACACCTGCTGCAGAAAGTAACGAAGTAAAAGTTATTCGTTACTGTTTTTAAGGACCTCTACTTTACTTGAGTATTTATAGAAATATCTGTACTTTATACTCTTTACAATTATATAAATATATATATACTTTATACTCCTTATATTTATACAAATATCTCTACTTTATACTCCTTACAATTATATAAATATATGTACTTTATACTCCTTATATTTATATCAATATTTATAATTTATACTCCTTATATTTATACAAATATCTGTATTTTATACTCCTTACATTTATATAAATATCTGTACTTTATACTCCTTACATTTATATAAATATCTGTACTTTATACTCCTTACATTTATACAAATATCTGTACTTTATATTCCTTACATTTATACAAATATCTGTACTTTATATTCCTTACATTCTCAGAATATACCCAGTACTTTTTCAAACAGATGTGACAGTAGTGAAATAAGTTACTTCAGAGGAAAAATCAGTGGAGGACAGAAACTCTGACTTTATATATTATAGTTATAAAACTTTTATCTCACAATTTTGACTTTTTCTCTTAAAATTATGCATTTTTTATCTCACATTTCTAACTTTTTTTAATCTTACTTTTTATCTATATTTTGACTTTCCCCCCAGTTTTTCCTGTAACTGTGACTCAATCAAACACATTTTCTACATATTAACTCACTTTTAAAGGCTTTATTTTAGATACTTTTAACACTTTTGTGATTTTTCCTGGTTAAATAAGTGTTATTGTGTTCATGGCCAAAAAAAAAAAAAAAGTACAGTTTAATTTACCAGAGTATTTTTTTCCACACAAGTACGTAATACAAGTTACTGTAGTACAAAATGGGAGTACTTTGACCACTTCTGGTAAAATGAAATATGAAATGCAGGGTTTTTATTTTCCTTTATTTCTTTATTTTTGACAGTAATATTCTTAGTATATTCTTAGTGTATTTGATGGTACAAACAACATAGCACCTCATATAGTTCCACAAATTGACAATGAAACAGCTGACAAGACTCCAAAGAGAGCCACAACAAAGTGACGCGATGAAACGACAGCGACGAAACGATCCAGAGGAAAGAGGAACCTTTTCTCTCTCTTTTTTTTCATCTTCACGCTGTTTGAATTTAATGTTCCCATTCAAAACTCTGCTTGATAATGTCTTTTTATTCCTGAAGCAAAGGTTATTATAAGTCAGTCATAAATATTTCTTATGAGTATAAAACCATGACTATGTACTTTTATTTAACCCTTTCAACCTTACACTTAAAATCATCTGTCTTTATTTTCTTACTGTGTCTCAGTAAAAGGTTTGAAAATATGTGAGGACTGCGTCTGTTTTTCATGTTTTTTTTTTGTTTGTTTTTTGGTTCAACTTCAGAATAAATGTCCAGACTATTTTAGGTTCAGGGTTTTGAAACAGAAACAACTTAAAATGTGCTGAGGAGAGACGGGGGACACACACAAAAAGAGTTACAACATATGTAGGGATTGAATCTATATGTCCATTTTCAGTTGTCCACTTGTCCATTTATACATTTGGACAAGTGGACAAGTCCATCTGTCCTGTTGTCAATCTGTCAATGTTTCCACCTGTCCATTTGTCATGTGTCCATCTGTTCATTTGTCCACATGTCCATCTGTCCTTTTGTCAATTTTTCTATCTGTCCATTTGTAAATTTCTCCTTTTGTCATGTGTCCATCTTTTCATTTGTCCACGTGTCTATTTGTCAATCTGTCCTTTTGTTCATCTGTCCTTTTCTCAATCTGTCCATTTTTCCACATCCATTTGTAAATCTGTCCTTTTGTCCATGTGTCTATCTGTTCATTTGTCCACATGTCGATTTGTAAACCTGTCAATTTGTCCATATGTCCATCTGTTCATTTGTCCGTGTATCCATTTGTCCTTTTGTCCATGTGTCAATCAATTTGTCCACAGGTCTTCTTCCAGATCTTTATGAATCTAGTGATCATTTACATTTACCACATGTTCCAATATCATCTTCTTTTCCACAGTTTCTTGTCCAATTATCAGTGAAAGGACTACAATGACCCAATAAACTTATAAAGGTCAAAGGTCAATGTGTCAGGTTTCAGGAACTGTTAGATTTTTTCCCCAATAACACAAGACATTCCACAGATACAGGACACTGATGAAGGGAAACTGAAAACTATCTATCTATCTATCTATCTATCTATCTATCTATCTATCTATCTATCTATCTATCTATCTATCTATCTATCTATCTATCTATCTATCTATCTATCTATCTATCTATCTATCTATCTATCTGTCTGTCTGTCTGTCTGTCTGTCTGTCTGTCTGTCTGTCTGTCTGTCTGTCTGTCTGTCTATCTATCTATCTATCTATCTATCTATCTATCTATCTATCTATCTATCTATCTATCTATCTATCTATCTATCTATCTGTAACATGGGTACAGTAGCTCCACTAGTTTTAGTATAAAATCTGCTTTAAAACATACATATTGAAAAATGCACAGAAAAGTTTGTCATTTCTAAGTTCGGGAACAATCAACAACTTGTCAGAAAATCCATTTTCTACACAAATAAATGTCATTGCATCAAGCATGTAATTGACAGAAATCCAACAGCAGTGGCTGGTTGTGCTTCAGCTGGTGCACAGAGCGTTCCAGTGAACGCAACATCAACTCAACATCACATCAGCGATATAGAACACGACCTGTTACACGCCACGCCACGTCTATACGTCACTTTTATCTGCATCAACCTCAGTTTATGATCATAAACAGCGGCATGTGCACATCTGCGCCAAAGACATGCAGTCTGAGGACGTTTATATTCACTGGATGATTTAGTCAAGATCAAGAAGCTTTATTGTCATCAAGCAATTTTTAAGCAAATTACAATTATTTAATGAAAAAAAAACTCCTAAAATTTCACTTCCCTGGCTCTAAAGGAGGATATCTAAATAATTAAGTAGAAAAAATAGAATAAAAATAGGTGAAATCAACATAAATATACATATTTTACCTGAGACTTTAGCAGGTCCACAGTTAAAAAGACAATAACATAAGCAACAAAATTAACAGAAATAGCCAAAGTGATCAATCAAAACAAAACAAAAATTATAGTAAAGGAACAAAATAAGTAACATGAGCAAAGAAAGACATACCTGGAAGAACATAGAAGAAAAAATAATGAAAATAAACATAAAAAAGCAACAAAATTCATGACAAAACCCCGAATATTTACAAAATAATAAATAATTTGAAAACATCTGCAAAACATGCACTAAACTGCAGTTAAAAAAACCCGGTAATTAACTACACAGTAAAATCACCAGTGTTAATATAACACTTAAGGAGTTAATTTTATCTTTGCCTCGGTGAACATATGGTCCCTTTTTACAGACTATAAAATTTACACTAAACCTAGAGTTCAGTGTAAATGTTCAATGTTCAGTGTAAATGTAAATGCATCTCCAGAGTCAAATTTACACTGGTAAGAGTTTCACACTAATGAGTGTGAAACAAGTTTTACAGTGTGTAAAGTAACACCCATAGTGTTAATGACATTCAACACTGAAAGGTTAAGTGTTAAGAAATTACTTTTCCAGTGTTAAACCTACTTAAACACAACACGTTTTTTAAAAAAATTACTCCAATTTTGAAATTGAAATATTTTGAAAAACTTATGACAGTTTTTCAATGTCCAACTACTCACTGCGCAGAGGGTGGTGGGCGGGGCTTTGCTGTCATTTTTTTCTACATAAAAAGTATGTATGTGTGTGTAAATATACGTATGTGTGTGTGTGTGTGTAAACGTATGTATGTGTGTGTGTGTGTAAACGTATGTATGTGTGTGTGTGTGTGAGTGTGTGTGAACGTATGTATGTGTGTGTGTGTGTGTAAACGTATGTATGTGTGTGTGTGTGTGTAAACGTATGTATGTATGTGTGTGTGTGAGTGTGTGTGAACGTATGTATGTCTGTGTGTGTGTAAATATATGTATGTGTGTGTGTGTGTGTGTGTGTGTGTGTGTGTAAACGTATGTATGTGTGTGTGTGTGTGTGTATAAACGTATGTATGTGTGTGTGTGTGTGTAAACGTATGTATGTCTGTGTGTGTGTAAATATATGTATGTGTGTGTGTGTGTGTGTGTGAACGTATGTATGTCTGTGTGTGTAAACGTATGTGTGTGTGTAAACGTATGTATGTCTGTGTGTGTGTAAATGTGTGTGTCTGTGTGTAAACGTATGTATGTCTGTGTGTGTGTAAATGTGTGTGTGTGTGTAAATGTATGTATGTCTGTGTGTGTGTAAATGTGTGTGTGTGTGTGTGTGTGTGTGTGTGTGTGTGTGTGTGTAAATGTATGTATGTCTGTGTGTGTGTGTGTAAATGTGTGTGTGTGTGTGTGTGTGTGTGTGTAAACGTATGTATGTCTGTGTGTGTGTGTGTGTAAACGTATGTATGTCTGTATGTGTGTAAATGTATGTATGTCTGTGTGTGTGTGTGTGTGTGTGTGTGTATGTGGTTAAGCACCGAGATATAAAATAAAAAGTGTAATAAAAACTACAAACTTTGATATTTCTAACAGTGTCAATTAGAACCAAATTAACCTGGAGCAGATAATCAATACACTGATCAACTGGAATGACTCCACCCACTGTCACCCCTAACCCCAAAGGTCAGAGTTCACTGTACCATTCCACCTGTCACATCCAATAACACACACACACACACACACACACACACACATACACACACCAGCAGTAGGTCCTGACCTTCATAGTTGAGTTTAAATCCATGGGCAGAAACAGCAAAGTCACTGGTCAACCTCAGAGAGAAGACGTGTCCTGTACTGGTGACGGGAGGAGGAACCTGGAACCCAGTGAGTCTGAAAAGATACAAACACACACACAAGTGAATGTTAACACAATGAATAAATAAATACATTAAATAATTAATTAATTAGCATCACTGTCAGACATGTCCAGGTGAAGGAGACACAGCCTTAAAGACACATGATTCCATTTTTGTCCATTTATACACAAACTGAGACACTTGTGTGGACGTTCTGGGGACACCATTGTTTACATTAGCACACTTACACACACACACTCTTTTATAACTGCATGTTTTCTCCTCTTTATCTATATTTCCGTAGACTTCATCATCCTGATCGTATTTCAAATGTTCCCAACTCCACCACTTTCACTTTCTGTTACTGTATAAAGATGTTTAAATTATTTAAGTCACACATTCAACTGTGTCAGCAGAAAAAGTCCAGTCAACACTCCAACACTCGCACGACTTTACATTTAGTTCAACTTTTGAAAAAACAAATAAAAAATTGAGGTGGAAAAAGTGTAAAAACAAAAGTGTCTTTAATATTTACTGTTTACTGCGTCTATACTCCACAGCGATTAAACTTCACAGCGTTTAAACTCCACAGCATCAGCACTGGTATGAGTTCAACTGTTGGACACTTTGGATAAAAGAACATATTTATTTAGTTCAGTTCAGTTCAGTTCAGTTTAGTTTAGTTTAGTTTAGTTTAGTTTAGTTTAGTTTAGTTTAGTTCAGTTCAGTGACTGTTTTTTGGGGGGGATTCTGTTTCTTACATTCTGGACTTTTTTCTCATCTCTTGTTGGGTTTTCAGTTTGTCTTCCTGTTTTTTTCTGTCAGTCTTAGTGTCTGGGTTTTTATTTTTATATGTTGATTCATGTTAACTTTGTCTAATTTTACTTCCTGGCACTGGTGTTGTTCCACCCCTTTCATTTAGCCTCATGTGTCCCACCTGTATTGTGTTGTACTTAAACTTCTCCCATGTTGTGAGTTTATTTACTTCATGCATCATATAAGCGGTCTAGTTCATGTCTTGATATTTCTGGTTCTTCACCTGTTTTTATCCACTGACTTTTGTCTCTTGTCCGCCCCATGTCTATTTTGTCACATGATTTCTTTCTACCGTCACCGGACCTGGAACCCATGGCTGATCACAGGGACTGCCTTGTCCCTTTTGGCTCATTTGAATATGTTCACTGGTAACAATTTTTGGATTTACCCAGAGGATTTTGGCTGGATTTATGGTTCTGTTTTTTTACTATGGTTCAGCCTTGTCCAAACCATAGTCACCTTAACAGCAACCCATCAACTTGCTAGCATCTGTTTTTACAATAAACCTATTGAAAACATACACTCACTGGCCACTTTATTAGGTACACCTTGCTAGTACCCGATCGGACCCCCGTTTGCTTTCAGAACTGCCTTAATCCTTTGTGGCATAGATTTAACAAGGTACTAGAAACATTCTTCAGAGAGTTTGGTCCATATTGACATGATAGCAACATGCAGTTGCTGCAGATTTGTCGACTGCACATCCATGATGCCAATCTCCCGTTTCCAACACTTCCCAAAGGTGCTGAGTTCAGTGAAAGGTGTTGAGTACACAGAACTCATTGTCATTTTCAAGAAACCTGTCTGAGATGATTGAAGCTTTATGACACTTTGCGTCATCCTGCTGGACGTAGCCTTCAAAAGATGGATTCACTGTGGTCATAAAGGGATGGACATGGTCAAAAACAATACTCAGGTAGGTTGTGCCGTTGCAATGATTCTCAATTCGTACTAAAGGGGCCCAAAGTGTGCCAAGAAAATAACCCCCACACCATTTCACCACCATCAGCCTGAACCATTGATATAAGGCGGGATGGATCCATGCTTTCATGTTGTTGACACCAAATTCTGACCCTACCATCCGAATGTCGCAGCAGAAATTGAGACTCATTAGACCAGGCAATGTTTTTACAATCTTCTATTGTCATATTTGGGTGAGTCTGTGCGAATTGTAACCTTAGTTGCCTGTTCTTAGCTGACAGAAGAGGCACCTGGTGTGGTCTTCTGCTGCTGTAGCCCATCTGCCTCTGGGTTCGACGTGTTGTGCGTTCAGAGATGTTCTTCTGCAGACGTTGGCTGTAACCGGGGGTTATTTGAGTTACTGTTACTCCAACCAGTCTTCCCATTCTCCTGTGACCTTTGGCATCAACTGGGCATTTTCACCGATATAATTGCCACACACTGGATACTTTCACTTTTTCGGACCATTCTCTGTAAACCCTAGAGATGGTTGTGCGTGAAAATTCCAGTAGATCAGCAGTTTCTGAAATACTCAGACCAGCCCGTCTGGCACCAACAACCATGCTCCGTTCAAAGTCACTTAAATCCCATTTCTTCCCCATTCTGATGCTGGGTTTGAACTGTAGCAGATTGTTTTGACCATGTCTACATGCCTAAATCCATTGAATTGCTGCCATGAGACTGGCTGATAAAATGGCCGGTGAGTGTATACCTGTGTTGGAGTCTGGCATCTGTGTCCAGTTTGTTACTGAGTGTGTGTGTCTGCTCTTTTTGGACATATGCTCATTGGTTATGCTTTTTGGATTTTTCTTGATTTACTCTACTGGATTTTTGGATGTATGACCCTTGCCTGTGCTCTGTCCTCTCCTTGCTGCTTCTAACAGTGACTTGTTCCACCTGGCGATCAACAGATCAGCAACTTTTTTCACATTTTGATCAGTGAGTTATGCCCTATTTGCACGGTATAAGTATTATTGAAGGACCACTGGTAATTCTGAATAATTATGGAGAATGTCTGAGTTCTTAGTCCTGTGCAAATGCTCCATATTTGCTCAGTAATAATTCCACTGCAAATAACCCGGCGAAAGACAGATGTCCAGTGATATTTCAAGTCCCATATGAATGCATGTCTGTATTTGTGATTTCAATTGTGCACCTCTTGTCTTTTTCTAGAGTGAATAATGGAGGAAGTAGCCAAAATTATAATTAGCAGCATTTCGGAGGCCAGTGGTAGACCTATCCCATTTACTTTCTACCAGATGAGCAACTCCAAAACTAATTCTAAAAAGAAGGCATGAAGAAATTTCAACTGCATGGCTTGTGTGGCAGCATGCAGTAAAAGGAAGATATGGTCACGCCAACCCACAGTAATATTTGTAACTATATGAAGTTGTCTCTATAGATTTTGTCGGATGTTTTCCAGAGGGACAGGCTATGCTAAGAACTACAAATTCACTTCCATTGTAATCTGGCAATTTTTTTCATCTGCACTAACCTTGCTCTTATTTTGAAGGCTGCATTTACAGACTGCATCCCTATGATTTTTTTGTGGTCACAGTGCTATTCTTATGCATACTTTGTTTTCATACTACCTTATTAATGTATTGAGATGAAACAGGATGTTGTGAACTTACGACATGTCAGGTCATAATGTCTGTAATTTGTCTGAATTACAGACTTTTGTTTATCCTGTCTGAATGTTCCATACAATAACACAGAGGTACGGGGATAATTGAGAATTAGCAGTGGTCCACAGATAATACTTATCCTGTGTGAATAGGGCACTATTGTTAATAAATTGTGTGAAAACCTATTTGAGTCTCTGAGTCCTGCATTTGGATCCATTTGTTCCCCAACTCCTTGTCAAAATACAATAATAAATTTGATAATAAATAGAACCAAAAAACCTATAATCCACTGCAAAGAGGAAGATGTCGAAATTTCCACATTTATATATATATATATATATATATATATATATATATATATATATATATATATATATATATATATATATATATATATATATATATATATATATATAAATGTGGAAATACATAACATATTGCACTTTCCCTCAGTACAGATGTTTCTGTGACTTCCTACAGTATGTCATTGTAAACACATGCTTTGCTCTTGACTTCAGAAGGATTCTTTTCTTAAAATAAGGACAAACACTGGTTGTGATAAACTGTTGTGTTGCACATTATTAGAGCTCATTACCAGATCATTTGTTCTCAAAATAAGCTGCAAATTCTGACCTAGAAAAGGGTTGATTAAGGATAAAAACCAGCCTGACATTCTGCCACTGCTAGGATATACAAATATATACACAATATATATATATATATATATATATATATATATATATATATATATATATATATATATATATATATATATATATTTCTCTCAGCACTTAAGACTAAAACAAAAGAGATTAAAATCCTCACATAAGTAAATGTCTTTTGTTTTCAGTTCAGTTAAACTGAACTAAATGAGTTTCAAACACCTGATCGATTACATGTATTTTCATTAGACCTGTCATCTGATGACATTTTTAATCATATTAATCACCACGTTGCTTTGGATTCATCATGATTAAAACACGTTCTGTTGGTTGACTGTTCTGTAGTGGATTTTTATTTTGTTGTTCTCGAATTTCACACCAAATACAGAAAATACAGGGAAGGAAAAGTGTAAAAAAATAAGTAAATAAAAGAATGTGTGCTGTAGGTTGTGGTCTTTCTTTCTTTCTTTCTTTCTTTCTTTCTTTCTTTCTTTCTTTCTTTCTTTCTTTCTTTCTTTCTTTCTTTCTTTCTTTCTTTCTTTCTTTCTTTCTTTCTTTCTTTCTTTCTTTCTTTCTTTCTTCCTGTTCTTTCTGTTATTTCTTTCTTTCTTCCTGTTTTTTCTTTCTTTCTTTCTTTCTTTCTTTCTTTCTTTCTTTCTTTCTTTCTTTCTTTCTTTCTTTCTTTCTTTCTTTCTTTCTTTCTTTCTTTCTGTTCTTTCCTCCACATGCACCTGGAACAGATGAAATAAGGATGAAATATTACATTTGAAAACATCAGAAAATCCTCCGTGTAGTGCAGTTAATGTGATTGTCAGAGCTTGTGTCCACTCTGCTCCTCCTTCCTTCTCTCTTCTATCTGATGCACTCTTTATTGTCGTCAAGGAAAAGACATTTGTCATTATTATTACTGTCATGAAAGAAACAAGGAAACAAGGTTGAAGAGATAAACGGTAAAATAAAACCAGGCAGAAGGATGGAGGTGAACATGGTGGAGGTTTGGTGTCATGAAGAAAAAACATTTGTTATGGATTAATTCTGACATAAACTGCATCATTAATCTCATCAGGCAGTGATGTGATGCAGACAGATTTACATGTGCGTGGGCCCCATCTCCACTGGGGGGTGAATGTGGATGTAAACTTCACTTTGAGTAAATGTTGGTTGAAATAAATGTATTTTTGAGCAGGACTAGTGCTGATGGAGCCACAGTCTGAGCATTAAAGTCCCTCTGCTGCTGTCACCATGTGCAGATACAGGCCCCTGAACGCCACACAGGGAGGGTGTGTGTTTGTATTTATATCTTTATAGGGACATGAATCTGTTTTTCATTAATATTATTATTAGTAGTAGTATTTTTAGTAATGTTTAAATTAAATTAGATTAAATTTTATTATTTCATTTGATTTATTTTTTATTTATTGTTATATACATTTAAACATTGTTGATTGTGTTTTTGTAAAGCCCTCTGAGATGACTTTGTTGTGATTTAGGGCTTTATAAATAAAATTGAATTGAGTTGAAAATTGAAAATTTTATTTCTTGTTTTTTTTTTTACTTTTTCAATTTTGTTTTACGTTTTATTAGTATTGTTGTATTTATTTTATTTTTTATTTTAATTAAAATTGTATATTTAATTTTTTTCATCATTTATTTATTTATAGAAAGAGAAAAAAAAATAAAAACATGCATGTATGCCCTCTGAGACGACTTTGTTGTGATTTAGGGCTTTATAAATAAAATTGAATTGAGTTGAAAATTGAAAATTTTATTTCTTGTTTTTTTTTTTACTTTTTCAATTTTATTTTACTTTTTATTAGTATTGTTGTATTTATTTAATTTTTTTATTTTAATTAAAATTGTATATTTAATTTTTTTTCATCATTTATTTATTTAAAGAAAGAGAAAAACAAAACAAATCATGCATTTACACTACCCAAAGGCTACTTTACCTACAAGTGATGATTATAAACTTGGTCCTCATGAGACATGGAAACCAGTGTGTGTGTGTGTGTGTGTGTGTGTGTGTGTGTGTGTGTGTTTTATTGAAGCTGACCAAAAGCCTGGCCTCACACACCAAATTACTGTGAAACTCCTCTTCTTTCTTTGTGTGTGTTTCCTGTGGGAGACTCCGCCCCCTTTTCCCATCTCTGCTCTGCAGTCTTTACTGTGATGGGAATAATAAAACAGTCTTGTGCTAGCGATAGCGCTGAGCGGGCTAACAGCACACACCATCAACAGACAAACATCATCAGCCTGAAGGTTTGATGTGACCTGCTGAGGACAAACTGAACATTACAGACGCATTAACCCTTTAGCCTCTGATGTGTCAGCGGTGACGTGTTCTAAGTGTAGGCTTTATTTTAAATGTTCATAAAAATTTCAACCGTTTGCTCAACAGTTCTACAATAGACCTGGTTCTGTCCGTAGACATTTCATCTGTATTTCATCTGAATTCTGACTTTAATTCTGATTTTAAAGTCAGAAATTCTGACATTTTCTTCCTTAGAATGACTGACTTTAAACTCAGAATAATGACTTTTCATTCATATTTCTATATTTTTTTCTCCTCAGAAATGACTCTTTTTTTTTCATTTTGTGCACAGTGCACTTTACTGCTCCTGCTGGTTAAGGTATCTACTCCTATTTATTAGTTAAGTTCCTCAGCCACAGTGAAGTTGTTTGCTTAATTAGTTCTTAGATGTTGTATTTATCGACTGTGCTTCAGTTGGTAGAGCGGGTTGTCCAATGACCAAAGGTTCAACAGTTCAAATCCTGTTGAAGTGTCCTTGGGCAAGACACTGAACCCTAAATTGATCAGAGTACGGAAAGACAGCAGCACCCACTGGTGTGTGAATGTGAGGAATTATGAAGCACTTTGGGTACCATGGGTGTAAAAAATATACTATATAAGCTTAGCCCATTTAGCTCATTACATATGTTACGCTTCCATATGCTCACTATATATATATTTGGTGTCCCATACATAGGAGCCATAATTCATTCCATACATATATGCTTCTAATATATACTTCTTTATATTTCAGATAACCCAAAATGTTGGTACTGTCACAAGGATTATATTTTGGTGGTGATGTGGGGATGTGTGTGTGTGTGTGTGTGTGTGTGTGTGTGGTCTTTCTTTCTTTCTTTTCCAAAAACTGCCAAACACACACAATACCAAAATACATCTGATTTCTAGTGCAATTGGTTGTTTTTCATCCCATTCAATGTCTCCTGCAGTAAAAGTGAATATTGTTTTTTTTTTCGTATCTTGAGTGGTATCAAGTATTTACTTAATATTTTGAAGATCAGTTTGTTATTTCAGTGCTGTTTCATCAGGCAGTGTCTTATTAATATTTATCGGATCATCAGAGGAACGCTCATACACCCACACATACATCTGCAAATCAAGAGTTCATTTTCTTTTCCATCCATCCATTCAGTCATTCATTCATTTTCTGAAACCGTTCATTTTCAAGAGGCTCACGATGACCCTAGATTGTAGTGGCTAAAAGTGGGGTACCCCCTGGATGCGTACTCGGCCCACTGCACTGGTCAGGTCACTGTCAGTTAGGTCATTTAGGGACGCCTGCTTTCTAGGATATACTGTACATAGAACAGAGTTTGAATTCAGATTGAGATTCAGATATTTTATTCATGCACAGAGAAAGAGAAATATATAATACATGAGCAGTTTACGACAGATGTACATGAAAGCAAACCACCAGGGAGCAACAGCGCTGATACATACGAGACCTAGTCATGATTGATTAAAGCTTTTTCTCTGATTGGAGCACACAAGTGTCACTAATGAATCCAGATCTGTAATAAGGTTGAATATTAAATAGGAATATATTCAGTTAGAATAAATGTTTAACCCATAAAGGTCCAGTGCTACTTTTGAGGCACTTCACATATGAATGTTCTCTATAGTTACGGCTTTCTACATGATTTATCAGCATTTATTGTAATATTATCCTCTTTATTTTATGATTCTTGAGTAAAAATCTGGTGCTTTTTTATATTTAATTCACTGATTATGTACATGTTTGTAAAAAGTCAAAGTATATTCAAAGGATCAGAAACAGAGGAAACTGAATAAATACTATATTCCTCAGCCGAGTCTGTCATTAACTGAACAAAAACCCAGTGTTTCTATTCACTCTCATTGATTCAAGTCCACAGCACTTACTGGGGAATCAATGTTGGAGAAGATGAGGGTGTTTCCATGGTAACTACGGATCCTCTGAAGGTCCAAATGGGTCATGTCTGATGACCATGAAAAGATGACGAAATGAATTTACATCAATTATTGATATGGATTGATTGAATTCGTGGATCAGCAGGTATTAAACAGTTTCAGTCAGTAGATGGGTTTGGTACCAGAGACTCTGGGTCTTTAAGGGTTTATACATTGCTAATATTGCTAATGGTTAGTATGTTTGTGTGTTTTTGTTTTGTCGGTCGTTCTATATCCTTTCATCCAGTCGTCCCCACCTGACCCTCTCAGATTTTGAGGACAATAGAAATTATGGAAAATCTTACATTTCAAGGCTTAATTAAAAATATTTCTAAAGTTCAGACCATCTGAATTAGGTTTGGAGGACCCGAAAATTATGACCAATACAGTAAATTTCCCAGTGTAAAAAAATGCAGTGTCAAAGTATTTTAATTATTACAGTTATTCTAACAATGGACAGACATTTGACAGACTTGACCCAAAAGATGTTCCAGGACAAATATTAAGTCATTCAGAATGATGGTTTAAAAAACACAGGTTCCTAAACCTACATTACACTGGAATTAAATATCACATTTAATCCTGTTTTATTTATTTATTTACTTATGAAAAAGCATCATTGCTTCACTTTTCCTGCTCCTCTGTGTTTCACGTCATGTCCAGTAGATTGATTTCTTCGACACATGTCAAAAGTTCAGGGTCTGTAGTCAGTGATTGATTAACACCAGTACGCTGACTGACACACACACACACACACTTTCAGGGACTAACACATGTGTTCAATAGTAAGTGTCGTGTCCTGAAGTCTGGGTATTTTTCACTAAACTGTGTGTGCGTGTGTGTGTGTGTGTGTTTCCATATGTATGAAGGTCCTTTCCTGTGATGACATGACTATAAATTAAATTAGTCGCACACACATAAATTAAGAGTCGCAGTCGACCTGATGCACACACACACACACACACACACATGAAGCCACTGGACAGGACGAGTGACAGACACACACACATTGAGAACACAATACAACACAGCTTTTCCGTTGCTTTTCTGTTGGACATCTGTATAAAATTTTCTAGATTTTTACTAAATGTTGAAAAAAAAAGGTTTGACATGTCGCCTTTTCCATTAAAATCACAAATGTGATGCTTTACTTCTTTCTTGTGGTAGACGACAGTAGTAGTCGTTCCATAAACATGAAGGTCAATCTGCTGTAGTTTGACACATATATTCATTCTTCTTCTACACGGTTTCCCCCAGGAATAATGAAATATGAATAATTAAATAATGATTATTATGTGTTATTGTAACACAATTATGAACAATACTTTTATTAACTAGTTTAACTGAAAGGGCAAATTGTGTTTTAAAGCAAAAGGACATGCAATGGTCACGTTTAAAAGTAAAATAAATGAACAACATTAATGTGTTCGCACTTGAAGACCCTGGGTCTCTGTAGACTGTCACTGATGTTAAATGTTTGAGACTGTGAATTAATGCTGGAATTGGTTTGTGCAATGCATGTATAGAAGAATCAAAGATGTAAAGGAAGTGTAAAACAGGGGTCTGTAGCTCATTTTCTTCAGGGGCCACATTCAGCCAGTAGCCTAGTAAACTAGCCTGCCTCTATTGGTTAAAAAATATTTTTGCCTGAATCGTTGGTCTAGCGACGCTCCATACAGTCTCAGCCAGTACCAGTGAATTTTACTGGTCCAATCACAACTCTTCATTTGTGTGTCGAGATTATAGGGCGGGTTTAGTACAATGACGATAGGGTTGAAGAAGTAGAAACTTCTAGTCTATTAGTCTATGGTTGCATAAGCAACATGTAAATGGACCCAGTTGGATATTTTTTCTACAATGTTACCAGTGTGTTAATGTTAATTAACGTAGCCTATAGGATTTGTTAATAGAACCAGATAGACGCTAGTTTAGACTTTCGTTGCTCTGATTGGTCATAGTGGTCGGTGGCTTATTATGTGCAGAGCAGTTTGAAAGACAGCTGTTGATCCTACCCTTAATCTCAGTCTATGGATCGTCTCCAGACTATGACTTCATATCATTGTCGGGCTTGCCAGGCTATCGAGCCAGTAAAATGCAAACATAATAATTTATGAATGGTAAATGGTCTGCACTTATATAGTGCTTTTCCACCATGAAGCACACACACTCATACACCAGTAGGTTTCTAAGGTTCTTTCACAACTACTGGGAGACTAAGTCAGGGTTCAGTATCTTGCAAAAGGACACTTCGACATGTGGACAGCCAGAGCCGGGACAGGAACCACCAACCTCTCAGTCATTGGGTGACCCACTCTCCCAACTGAGCTACAGCCGCCCCTAAATAATGACAACTTCACATTTTTGTCATGGTTTTAGTGCAAAAAAAACCCATTAAATCTACTAAAGCTACTTTCTGTCAATAGCAATCAATGCACATTGACATGGGAGTACTTTCACTTTGACCAAAACCAGACCAGAACTCAACTCACAGGACACTGTCAGGGGTAAGTCACTGTGGGTGCACCAGAGTAAAGACACTGATTCTGTACAAATTCATGTGAAAAACAGTGAACTATCCCTTTAAGGGCTTTATTTTTTGCTACAACACACCATCATGCTGGTCTGACATCTGTAGCCGGATATAAATCTCCTTAAAAATAACTACAGATCCACGGTTTCATCCATGAATCTACTTTTATTTTATCACCACCATGTCCGGCATTTCCTTTAACTTTACCTGTGCTCAAACCACCAAAACTCAGCAGACATACCTATGGTTACAAGCTCGAAATAGTATCTTTAGTGCCACTAGTTTTAACGTGTATTTAATTTCTTTAAGATCAATGAAACAGTGACTCTTTTAGTCTGGCGGTGGGCAAGTAAGTCCTCAGTGGCCCGCCAGACTTAGCATAATGCACTGGAATAAACCCTGTTCTATCTTCTCTCTCTATCTGACACTAAATTCAAATGCTGTGGTTTCCTGCTGTTTCCACACAAACTGGAAAAAATCTGATTCTTCTTTGGTTCTAACGTTCGTCAATATCCTTTTATTTAATTCACCGACTGTAGTTGTGAAAAAAAGGTCTTTTCACTGTAGTTTCACATAATAAACCATTCATGCTACGACTGAAAAACCACCTCTGACTAGCTCAAGAACTTATAATGGAAAAATTAGGGTTTTGTCGAAACTGTCATTTTTCCATTGAGTAAAATTTTTATTCAGAAGTTCTATTTGTGTAATTTGAGAGTCAATGGAAATGAGATGAGAGAGAGAAAGAGAGAGCGCAGAAAAACAGTCATTCGGCATGACTTTGTAAAGTCTCTCCCACATTTGCTGAGCAGTTGAATGGTGATGTGACCAAATATGAAATGTTTTGTACATTTAAATGCAATTAAATAGTCCAGCTGCACTCTCCCTATTCATTTCATGTATATAAGTCTAGGAATGCATCACAAATTGTGTTTTCATTACCCTTGGAAATTCACAAAATTTAAATATTAACGATATAAAAAAACTGGTAATGAAAACACCTGCATTTAAAAAAAACCTCAAATATTGCGAAAAAGTTTTTGCGCTTTCATGGAGTGGTTTTTCAAATGTTTCAATATGTCGCAAAAGCACAATGGAAACACTTTTTTTCGCAATTGTACATCACTGGTCGTAATGTACTTGGTCACATGATCACTTCTCTCAAAGTGAATATGGTATGATACACATGGACAGAGGAGGAGACAGGTAATCATAACCATGTAACCATGACGACACCGAGATACAACAGGTTTTGGGAGTCCATCTTCTAGCGGTGAAATCTTGTGGAATGATATTTCATAAGAGTTACAACGCTCCTTCCTAGAACCGTCAATGAAAACACGTTCAAAGCACAAATATACTTTGTCGCAATTTTAGGAATATCGCTCTTGTTTTACGAAAAATTGTAATGGAAACACAGCTATTGGCAGGGGAGGCGGTATGCAATAGGATGGTACTACAACCAAACAGTGTAATGTTTAGGATGATTTAGTTCACAGAGGGGTCTGGAGAAAGTTACGAATGACTAAACAAAATGGTCGATTATGGAGCTTAACGACTGTTGTCAAGAATTTTACAGAAGTGACACATTCACATTTGTCACTCATTGTTGATAAAAGGAAATCACCATTCAGTTGGCAACCATTGATCACCATTGTTGTTCTTCTTCTATGATTGTTTCCAGTTGTTTCACTCCAAATCGTTGCAGCGTCGCTTTGTTACACTCGCCCTCTGACTCTGACTTTCTATACTGATTCGTCGACCAGTTTCTATGACTAGACCGTCCCCGATAGAAAATTAGACTTGGTGCTGCTAGGGACGTCGAGCACAGCTAGGCTAGCAATTAAGTAAAAACATCTAGAATTCAAAATTAAATAAATTTTTAAAAATCTTCAATTAAGACACCAGGCTCTGGCTGTCCACATGTCAAAGTGTCCTTGGGCAAAGACACTGAACATGACTTAGTCTCCCAGTATGACTGACAGAACCTTAGAAACCCACTGGTGTATGAGTGTGTGTGAATGGGTGAATGTGAGGCTAATGTAAAGAGCTTTGAGCACCATGAAGGTGGAAAAGAACTATAGAAGTGTAGAACATTTACTCAGCCTCAGTACTTTTTCTTCCACTGATGATGAAACTGAACTGACTTTAATTGAAGTAAAAACACTGATCAAATATTGCATCAATTCTGAACACATGCAATAGAGACATGATGTGGATCATTAAAGTTCACACACATGTACATGCACACACACATGCACACACACGCTCGCTCGCTCGCACACACATACCAACACACACACCCTTCCATCTTACAGTGAACATCAGGATGGAACCAAATCCAATTTCCTGCTGGCAGATACCATCCAGTGCCGCAGGTAAAGCTTTGTCTGCTGCACTACGTGCACGCTCGCCAACATACACGTGTCCCTGTGTGTTAATGGGAATACTCGTGCATCAGCCTGCACGTGCACGTGGTTCCTTTAATCTGTCCATGTGTGTCACATGAGTGTGTGTGTTCTCTGACACCGTGCATGAGGCTTCAGCCCAGGGAACACCAGCCCATGAGCAGGGCATCAGGAAGGAAGGGGTTCCTCACCCCAGAGCGGTGGAGGTGACAACACTCACCACTTCTATCTGTGCACCCCCCCTCCACCCACCCTGAGGAGACAGTGTGACAGGTTGTGTAGTGGATTAAGGTGTCAGTCACCCACACAGACTCCAAGACAAACAGTAGAAGATGAAGCTCTGAAAACAACTGCAGCACACGTTCATATACACCACAGTGTGACTGCAATTAAATGAACAAAACTAACACTATTCAATTAAGAAATAAAAGAACCTTCAATAATGATAAAGACATTTTTTTATTGAATTAACCAAAAAGAAATCTTGAATTAAGGAGAACATTTTATAATTGAGCCCCCCAAAAATATTGAATTACTTAAGCCAAAAAGAAACAAATTATTATTATTATTATTATTATTATTATTATTATTATTATTATTATTATTATTATTATTATTATTAATAATATATATATATATATATATATATATATATATATATATATATATATATATATATATATATATATATATATATATATATATATATATATATATATGCTAAAAAAGTTTGTGAAGGTCTGGGACAGTGGGTCACGGGTTCATAAACAGTCAACACTTTTGTGTTTTTTACAATAAAGCAGGAGTGTGTTTTATAAAACATGCGGTGCCACAGTTATGGTAGTGTGTGAAATGACAGGTGTTGGTTTGTGTGTGAAATGACAGGTGTTGGTTTGTGTGTTGGATGACAGATGTTGTGCAGCTGCTCTTCTGCCTCAGTGTGTGTCTTTGTCTCTCAGGCAGGTTGACAGATAGCGACTGTTGCCCTCTGAGCTAAAGCTTGTTTAGGCTAGCGGCTAACGGCTAGCCCATCACTTACTATTAACGGTGACACACATACGCGGAAAAGGCCCAAACAAGCGCTCACACACTTTTACTCACACACCATTAACGGGACACACACAAATGTGCACACATGCGAGTGCACACACCTGTATTTTGTAGATAGGTAGAGACAGATTGTGAGTGTCTGCTGGCATTTAAAGGGGAGGTGTCAGGGCTGACAGTGCCTTAAAGGGACATTCGTTACAGAGATATATGGATGAAGGAAAGAGGATGAGATAGAGCGCTGACGGAGAGATGCACCCTGGACCAGGATGGGAACACACGCACGCACGCACATACTGGTTTCCATGTCTCATGGGGACCGAGTTTGGAATCATCACTTGCAGGTAAAGTAGCCATTGGGTAGAGAGTAAACACATTATATTTTTTTAATAAAAAAATTAAAAATAAATGCAGAAAAATTATTTTTCAAAAAATAAATAAAAAGACTTTTAAAAATATTTACAAAATATAATTATAAAATAAATAAATAATAATAATCTTTTTTTCCAAAATAAAAAAATTTAAAATAATAAATTGTAGCAACTTAAATCAAGAAGATAAAAATACAATTAATAGAAATACATTAAACAAACATGAAACAATAAATGAATAAAAATACAATACCAAAACCGGTAAAGAATACCCAAAATAGTAAAATCCTGCCATGTTCCCTTTTAAATAAATCTGAAACTTAGGCCGTATTTACACAAGTACTGGTTTGACTCAGCTCGAATCAGTTACATTTCCAAGATACTACTGACTTTACAGTACCTGGTTGTCATGGTGATAGTACTTACTTTACAGTACTTGGTCGTCATGATGGTTGTACTGTCTTTAAAGTACACGGTTGTTATGGTCATACTACTGTCTTTACAGTACCTGGTCGTCATAGCGATAGTACTGACTTTATAGTACCTGGTCATCATAGCATCCATTGTACCCCAACCTTAACCCTAACCCTCCAACAGATGACTGTATGGACGTAAAACAAATTTGTACAACTAAACTCAGATCAGACTTAAGTCTTATTCATTTATTTATATTTACAAAAAAACCCAAATAGAACTGAGAAAGTGTTTTCAGTTTATCTGAAATCTATTATTTTAAAAATTAAAATCAGGTTATTAATCTTAGGGTAATAATGGACTCAGACCTAAATATTAACAGCCACATTAAATCAATAACATCATCAGACTTTTATCATCTGAAAAAACATTACCTGAATCATTGAATCATTGCCTGAAGGTTTCTCTATACATTTATCTGTATCAGATTAAACTACTGTAACAGCCTGATGAGTGGATTCTAAACCTGCAGAACATCTACAACACAGCTGCTACGGTCCTGACTAGAGCCAGGAAGTACCACCATATTAGTCTGTGTTCAGGAACAGGGAGTACCACCATATTAGTCTGTGTTCAGGAACAGGAAGTACCACCATATTAGTCTGTGTTTAGGAACAGGAAGTACCACTATATTAGTCTGTGTTTAGGAACAGGAAGTACCACCATATTAGTCTGTGTTCAGCAACAGGAAGTACCACTATATTAGTCTGTGTTCAGGTCTGTGCACTGACTTCCTGTCACTCAGAGACTGTAAAACAGTTCTACTTATCTATAAGTCTGTTCATGGTCTAGAACTAAAATCCATCTGGGAAATATTGAACCTATATGAACAATCTGGGACCATGAGAACCTCAGGGACTGGTCTATACCAGGGGTTTGCAACCTGCAGCTCCAGAGCCACATGCAGCTCTTTCATCCTTATCCAGTGGCTCCGAGTGGCTTGGGAAAATACATATTTTATTGTTTTTCAAAATAAATTAATAAATATCATACTGGTGGAATTCAGATTCAGATTCAGGTTTATTTGTCAAATGAGCATATACATACAGGACATACAGCACAGATGAAATTTCGTCCTCTCCCTTCCAGTTAATATAGCAAATACTAAAATACAATATAAATAAAAATAAATAAAAAATAAATAAAATAAAAGAGGCAACAGTCGTGGGCACATGATATTTACAGTGTGTGATCAAAGTGCGGTAGTGCAATAGTGCAATGTAGTGCTATGTGCAAATGTGGGGGGACCCCCATCAGTGGCGGGAGACTGAGGGGGGAAAGAGAGGCAGGGAAGGGAGAGAGTTTAGTCTCCTGATGGCCTGGTGGTGGAAACTGTCTTTCAGCCTGCTGGTTCTGGCTTTGAGACTCCGCAGTCTCCTCCCCGATGGCAGCAGGCTGAAGAGGCTGTGGGATGGGTGGGTGGGGTCACCTATGATCCTGGCGGGTTTGCGAGTGAGGCGGGAGGCATAAATGTGTTTACTGTATACCCGCCAAAACACCATCCATTTGTCGCAACTTTCAACCCCAGCAAGAACAAGTATGGAGAAAAGGCTCCATCATCATCTGAACCCGCTTTATCCTGACTAGGGTCACAGGGGTCACTGGGGGCCTAATCCAGCTCCAATGGGTGCAGGTGGGGTACACCCTATATGAGTCTCCAGTTCATCTCAGGGCTGAACATATATACACAAACAATTATGGACAAGTTAGATTAACCAATTAACCTATCAGTGCATGGGTTTGGATGGTGGGAGGAAACTGGAGTGCCTGGAGAAAACCCACACAGACACGAGTAGAACATGTAACCTCCACACTGAAAGATCTGGTGTAGGAACTGTGAAGGAACCTGGACCCAAATGCACAATGCACAGGCTCAGAGTGTGGAAAAGGAAAAAAAAAACCCAACATATATGACAAAGTTCCACAGGTCAACGGTTAACCAGGTCTGGAGTGTTTTAACTTTACACTGGATCTGTGTAAAGGTAAGATAAAATAATACAGTGTTCTTTTCATTTTAAATCACACAGTCCATTTTCAAAAGGGTCAAAGTACTAATAAGTCTGACTGAGGTGAACCCCCTAAGGATGAAAGAGAAGTTGTTGTTTTTAAATATTGTTTTCTTTCTTTTTAATAAATGCGTTTTGTTCTTTTCTTTTTCATTTTAGATGTAAAAAAAAACTATTTACGGCTCTCAGTGTTTTCTTTTCCATGGAAACCAGGTTCAAATGGCTCTTTGGGTGTTGAAGGTTGCCGACCTCTGGTTCTAGACTAAACATTATGTTTTAGTTTCAGTCTAAACTTTGAAACAGTCTAAACCAGGAGTGTCCAAATCCAGTCCTGGAGGCCCAGTATCCTGCATGTTTTAAATATTTCTCTCTTCCATCACACCTGGAAGCCATTACATCAGACTGAGTTTTATAATGAGCTGATCATTCATTGAACCAGGTGTGATGGAAGAGGGACATATCTACAGTAAAACGGGAAGGATACTGACCCTTGAGGACTGGATTTGGACACCCCTGGTCTAAATCAGGGGTGTCCAATCCTGGGTTCTATCTGACCTCTGTATTGTATTTAATTGATATTTATGTATACATTGATTGTGTTTTAACTATAATTGTGTGTTTTCAATATGTGTATTTTTCTGTTTTTGTAAAACACAGTGTATTTACCCTGTGTGTGAATTGCTCTATACTAATAAATCTTCATTGTTTGAATTTGTATTCAATGAAATGTGAACAAACCGAACATATGTGACCATTTAATTTAGGACGTTTTAGTGGAAGATGAGCTTCCACTGCAGTCTGACAAAAAACACCTCTGGTACCATGGTTACAGGTCCTTTTTGGAATGGAAATGCACCAAAGCGAGTCAAGTCAATGAATGGAAAGGCAGCATTAGTGTGAAGTCAATGAAACAGTGAGTCAATGTATGTGTTTAACTGCTTCCAAAAGAAAAATTGTGAATAAATACAATATATTATTATTATTATTATTATTATTATTATTATTATTATTATTATTATTATTATTATTATTATTATTATTATTATTATTATTATTATTATTATTATTATTATTATTATTATTATTATTATTATTGTTATTATTATTATTATTATTATTATTATGACAGCAATAGGTAATGCTCAGCATGTTCCCTGTGGGGATAACACAGTGAGTTAACCTTTTACAGTTTCAATAATAACACATGTGATCAGTACAGTGTTGCGCTGACATTTCTGGTGTGTGCCTGAGGTTTAACAGCGCATGAATATGTAGAATATGTGTTCAAACATGAATAAGTTCAGCTTTGGTGTAGATCATAGTGGATTTCCTAAACAGACTGAGTATGTTTCATCTGCTCCTAAAGCAAAATGAAACGGGTTGGTTTAACCCGGTTACACACCATGAATCAGTGAGTGAAACGAGCTGAAGCCTAACATAAAATGATGTTCCTGATCACATGTGAAAGTGTTTGTGCTGCTGGTGTTTCAGTCAAACAGCCTTTGGACATGAACATGTTTCCCTCTGAAGCTCCTGTGTGGCTTCAGGTTCTGTCTGTATGGAGTTTAAATGTTTAATGACACAAAGAGACAACAGTACACATACACACATACACACACACACACACACACACACACACACATATATATATATATATATATATATATATATATATATATATATATATATATATATATATATGTATGTATGTCACAATCAATCAA
>CM035793.1:9873909-9936409 GCA_020466265.1 Siphamia tubifer
TACTAAGTTGAATGTCATCTATGTTTTTAAGTTATGTTCATTTATATCCACAATAGTGGCTGCAGAAGGACAGGACTCCATGGGATACGGTGCAAAACCATGCGGCGAGGGTCATTATTTGACATCCTCTTGCAGGAGCGGGCGGGAATGGAGAGGTGTCGTTGTGGGAGTGGGACATCGGAATTTTTTCTGGAGTCCCGCAAGACATTAAATACATTTCACAAATTTATTGAAATGTGTATTTGAAAAGTGGCAAAAACAGCAGTGCTGCTTTGCAATTGCTTTCCTACCTAGGGATTCAGCTCTTCATCTAACTATGTCCAGATGAATCCTGGTCCAATTTTCTCATGCAGGGAGTGTACCACGTAAGTTTGTGATAACCAGGCTGCTTTTTCGTTGCCACGGTTACGACCTGTGATTTCACCGTAAGTGTCTGAACATATTAATCAAGGAATAACATGTCCTTGGTAGAAGCAGTGATGACTGGTTCTGTACCAGGTATTTCCTCCCTGGTCCATCACACTCATTCGTCGAAGACTCATTTCAGAATGTATGTGATAAAGTTAGCACAAACCTAAGGGTGTGACCATGGTTCACATAAATGTTTAGAGTTTAATTCCTAAGATTGAGGACCTGCCACATCTAAATGCAAAAAGAGGAAGTGTACTTTATACTCCTTACATTTATATAAATATCTGTATTTTATACTCCTTACATTTATATAAATATCTGTATTTTATACTCCTTACATTTATATAAATATCTGTATTTTATACTCCTTACATTTATATAAATATCTGTATTTTATACTCCTTACATTTATATAAATATCTGTACTTTATACTCTTTACATTTATATAAATATCTGTACTTTATACTCCTTACATTTAAATAAATATCTGTATTTTATACTCCTTACATTTATAAATATCTGTACTTTATACTCTTTACATTTATATAAATATCTGTACTTTATACTCCTTACATTTATATAAATATCTCTACTTTATACTCCTTACATTCTTAGAATATACTTGTTACTTTTTCAAACTGGCTTCAGACGGAAAATCAGTGGAGACAAATTGTATCTTTCTATATCGCAATTCTGACTTTTACCTCATAATTTTGACAAATTTTCTCAGAATTATGCAGTTCTTATCTCATATTTATAATTTTGACTTTTTAATCTCACAATTGTTTTATTTTTAATCACATCTTTATGCATTTTTTTAATCTCACAATGATAACTTTTTGTCTCAATTGTCACCCCCATTTTTCCTAAATGTCCTGTCCGTACCCACAAAACTGAGTAACTGTGACCTGATTAAACACATTATCTACACAGTAACTCACTTTTAAAGGCTGTATTTTTGGATACTTTTGAAACTTTTCAGATTTTTCCTGGTTAAATAAGTATTATTTCATTCATGGCAAAAAAAAAATAAAAAAATTGCAGTTTTACTTTTCACTTTAATACAATTCAGATGTTATACTTTTTTTTATTTCTACTTCAGTAAAAGGACTTGAATCAGTACTTCAAACTTTTAGCAGAGTATTTCTTTTCACACCAGTAGCTGTACTCACATACTTAAGTACAGAATAGGAGTACTTTGACCACCTCTGGTCGTGAAGGGGACTATTATCCGATTACAAGACTGAGACAAACGATGATGGACTTTTACCTGGAAAAGCTTTCAAACGCTCATTAGTCTGGTCCGAACCATGATTAGAGAACCTGGCCAAGTTGTGTAATGGATATTTCTAAAGCCGACAAGTTGCTTTCATCACAGGCTGAAAGGTAGTTAGTATTCAAATTGAGCGTCTGTAATGGATGGGTTATTATTACCAAGGATGGGAAAATGCTGTCTCTTTTCTACTCTCATAACAACGAACGGACCACTCACAGAGAAAAAAAATCAATTAACGCCACCCTCAGGTGTATTAAAACGCATGCAGACGTAATCTCAAAGGGCTGCGCTAGCCACGATTTGACACAAAGAACAGGAGCGCCACACACTCCAGAGAGATACATCATCTGGGGATTTGACTCCTGAATATTGTACTGTGCAGTGTTAACGTTATTGTAATGATTATAATTAGAATCTGTGCCAGGCTGAGCTGAAAAGAACAGAGCTGGTTATCAGGACTGAATTAATGACATTTAGAAGCAAGAATTGAGAGAGAGACAGATGGGACGGGGAGGGGGGTATGGGGGGGTGGGGTGGTAGGGTAGGGGAGGGTGAGGGGGGGGGGGGGTGAATTAATATTGTGAGAAGAGAGTCACAGAGGGGGAGCTGAGACAGACATTAAGAAAGTGAAAGAACGACTGAATTACATTCATTGAGACGGAGCCAGAATCTGAAAAAGAGACGATTCCAGTGGAAGTGAGTCAATAGAAGTCACAAAGAAGAAGAAAAGTGGAACTATTGAACCAGCGTCAACATGGGAAGAAATGAAAGGAGTCAAAGCAGAAAAAAAAACTGGTTTGTTTTAAAGACAAAAGACAGAAATATTTAGCATACTGTATATTTAACCCCAGAGGTGGTCAAAGTACTGCCATACTTATATAAATGTAAGGAGTATAAAGTACAGATATTTATATAAATGTAATGAGTATAAAGTACAGATATTTATATAAATGTAAGGAGTATAAAGTACAGATATTTATATAATGTAATGAGTATAAAGTACAGATATTTATATAAATGTAAGGAGTATAAGTTACAGATATTTATATACATGTAAGGAGTATAAAGTACATATATTTATATAAATGTAAAGAGTATAAAGTACATATATTTATAGTACACACATGCAGGGAATTCACAAGTAAAGTACAGGTACCTAAAAACCAGTAATGAAGTACTTTTACTGACGTACTTCTACCTCTGATTAAACCAGCATCAACATGTAAAGAAAGGAAACAGAGACAACATTTTCTTTTTAAGAGAAAATACAGAAACTTTTAGAACATTGTATATTTATCCCCCTGAGACCCACAATACAAATACACACTTCACATTTATTAATCTTGCCCAAACATATCTTCATGGTTGTGGTAAATGTTCTTCACTTCTATAGTTCTTTTCCACCTTCATGGTTCAAAGCTCTTTACATTAGCCTCAAATTCACCCATTCACACACACTCATACACCAGTAGGTTTCTAAGGTTCTGTTAGTCCTACTGGGAGACTAAGTCAGGGTTCAGTGTCTTACCCAAGGACACTTTGACAGGTGACGAAGTGTCAGGATGCGAACCGCCAACAGTTGGTCGAGTGGACCCACTCTACCAACTGAGCCGGTCGTGGTTTATATCTTTAAATGTGGTCCATATCTTCATGGTTGTGGTTTATATCTTCATGGTTCTGGTTTATATCTTCATGGTTGTGGTCCATATCTTTATGGTTGTGCTTTATAACTTCATGGGTGTGGTCCATATCTTCATGGTTGTGGTCCATATCTTCATGGTTGTGGTTTATATCTTCATGGTTCTGGTTTATATCTTCATGGTTGTGGTCCATATCTTCATGGTTGTGGTCCATATCTTCATGGTTCTGGTTTATATCTTCATGGTTGTGGTCCATATCTTTATGGTTGTGCTTTATATCTTCATGGGTGTGGTCCATATCTTCATGAGTGTGGTCCATATCTTTATGGTTGTGCTTTATGTCTTCATGGTTGTGGTCCATATCTTCATGGTTGTGATCCATATATTCTCTGGGTGTTGTTGTCCTCCCACATTTGTTTAGTTATTGTTCTTCTTCTATGGCTCCAACCAGAAGGATGCTAATGCAAAATGGCATGTAGCGCCACCCAGTGTCTGGGAGTGAAACAGTAATTTAAATTTCTCTTGCTGATGTAAGCTCGGATTTCTGGGAAACTCCTGTTCAGTCCTTAATCGGAGTAAAGCAACAATTCTAATTGCTAAGTTCTAAATTATTTATTCTGAATAAAATAATTCATAATTAAAGCTATTTTTATTGTGTTTACATGGACATGTTAATTCTGAGTAAAGGTTACTATGGAAACAGGTGTATTCTGCTCTAGTTAATTGGTCTTTCAGAGCTGGAGGTACAGAGGGTTCTGATTGGACAGAATGGCTGCTTAACATCTGGATGGTTACTGGAAGAAAACAATGGCGTCCACTTCCTGTTTTGCATTAGATTCAGCTATTTATATGTTAGACCAGATACTACATGTGATGTTTGACTTTATTTTGATGATAATTATGAAGCAGCAGCTCGACTGAATGAACCATAGGAATCAACAAACTAATGTTGACAGCGGAATATGTGAGTCATCACGACCAGACCAGGAGCATGTGCAGAATGACAGGAATAATGTTAAAGAAGGATGGACTGTTTACATGACAGAGGAATTATAGAATTCTGAATTAAGATCAGAATAAACCTGTGACTTTATTCAGAATTAAGTTTCATTCTGAATTATCCTTGTCAACTGGAATTAGGTGTTTACATGGTTTATCTTAAAGAGGAATGAACCTTTATTCAAAATTAAACAGGAATAAAATCTGTCATGTAAACACAACTAATTATTCTGTGTCCAGGTTAAAGCTGGAGGTGTCACACTTTTTGGTGAAGGTGAAGGATCTGACGGACCGGATGACATCACTGGTCAGACCACAGAATCACTCTGAATGGTCGTGGGACTGAATAAGTGTTTATACTAAGTGTGTATAAGGAAATAGATATGGTTGTGAAGCGTATTTGATGAGTTCCAGTTTCAAACTCAAATTGAATTAATGAATCAATGAGTGCGTGACCCCCCCCCCTCCTCTGTTTAGGACCACAAGCTGTATGTTTGACACCTGTGGGTGAGGACGTCCACAGACCTGCTGAGCTCTTGTATATTATATTCAGCCGTTGTATATTTAATTCCTCAATAAAGTCATAAAAACACATTTTTTTGCCCTTGGAAACGTGGAGCTTTAAAGGCTGGTCGGAGCAAGAAAGACTCCAAAAAGATTCACTGACTCTTTCTCTTCCTTCCTGTCTTTTTAACCTGAGTAGGGCTTTTTGGATCTAACACACACACACACACACACACCTCATACCCCCTACAGGGCAGAACCGATGCAGGAAGAGATGAAATACCGCTACCTCAGGGATAAACACACCCCTGTTCACACACACACACACAGACACACACACACACACATCTACATATATACCTCTTCGCTCTTCCTTTTTTTTTTTTAAACAGAAACATGGA
Organism: Siphamia tubifer; assembly: GCA_020466265.1. Taxonomy (NCBI): domain Eukaryota; kingdom Metazoa; phylum Chordata; class Actinopteri; order Kurtiformes; family Apogonidae; genus Siphamia; species Siphamia tubifer. The sequence goes on from CM035793.1 coordinate 9,879,142, forward strand.
CTCTGTTCCACTCAAGAATATTGTCCCAACATCAAAGACAGCATTTGCTTATTTTCACACCAATCACACACTCCTGTTCCCCACAGTCCTGCTGTATCTGTGTGTGTGTGTGTGTGTGTGTGTGTAGTGGCTGTGACTTATCCAGGTGTAAAATTGCTGCTGTAGAGGACTGCACATACAAACTGGGTCAGGGCCACAACAGGAAATAAACCAACCAGGATACGAGCAGCGCAAACATGTGGATTTAACACATCCTGCCTTTTGTGACAAATCCTGTGTTTGGGTTTGTTTTCTCCTTATGGTATTACAAAAAAAGAAAAAGAAAAAAACACCTTGGTTTCCATACATTCATTTTAACTTGGTATACAAGATCTTAGAAAAGCAGTTCCAGCTGCTCCATTTTGAAAATACAGAAATGAAAAGTCCAACCCTCTTTCTTTAGATACCCCCCCTTGAAGCCATATTAAAACCCAAAATATAATAACTGCCAACAACGTAGTAACTGCCAATAATGTCATGATTTGGGACCAGTTGAAATGTAAATAAAGCCAATAAAGTAATAACTTGCCTTTGACATAATGATATTTATCTACCAATAATGTAAAAACTCAGGAAACAACAGTAATTCTGTGATGAATGAGGGTCAAAGAGTAACGAAAAGCATCATGGGTAGCTCCCTCATAGCCAATGGGATGCTACATACAGTACGTACCTGACGTAGATACGTACATTACATAGTTTCATATAGTAATGTACATACAGTACTGTATTTATGTCTCTGAGGTTTCAGTTTCCTTTCGTAAAATAGAATTTTCGTTCGTATTCAGAGACGAAAAATTGAGACAAAGGTTTTTCATAACTTGGATCATTCGTTAGCTGGGTCTTTCGTAAGTACAGGCACCACTGTACTACTCTATTAAAAGCATCTGTGCTACATATCCCTTCCAATAACCAACCAATAATGTAGGCAGACAGCAGATTTGGTCAAACCCCAAAATGTAGACATTTTCTAACATTAATGTAAAAATAAAGTCAAATTCAAAGCCAAATGTTATATTATTAGCATAGTTATTACAGTTATCTCAGTTTGTTCTTTATGCATCATGTAACATTTGCTGAATGTATTATCAAATCTATTACTATTTTGAACAAAACAAATGAAATGAACACCACTTAATTTACTTTTTCTTCAGAAAATGAGCATGTTTCCTTTTTTTTCAGTTTTGAGCAGAGTCCATGGCCCGCTGCGCTCCAGACCTGCTCTGATGGTGCATGTGCTGGCGGCATAAACGCAGCGATACTTTAAGAGAAAACCTCCACATTAGAGCAAAAGGCCTGGAACCATTACATTTATACCAGAGGAGGGGGTCTTCTGAAGAACAGCCACAGACTATAGGCAGGTATGAGTGAAAAGACTAACAAGACACAAAATAAAACTGAACACACTTTTAATTAACTAATTAAGTGCACTAAAATGTACTGAAAATAAAATAAAATGCACAAAGATAGCACAAAATGCAGTGGAAATAAACATGTACTAACTGCACTAAAATATGCTCAAGTGCAGTAAAATAGAGTAAGATGTACTGGAAATACAAAATCTGTACAAACAATCATAATACAATGCACTGAAGTACACTAAAACGTACTAAAAATGTATTAAAATGCACTATAAATAGGGTCAACTACACTAAAAATACACAAAAAATGTAATCACAAAAATACTACAGTACACTGACGTATACTAAAATATAGTAAAGTATACAAAAATATATTAAAATGCACTGGAAGTTCATAAAAATGTACAAACAAACATACTACAATACACGGAAATTGGTCTAGTAGTTTTTGCATAAATGATGACATAGATAGATAGATAGATAGATAGATAGATAGATAGATAGATAGATAGATAGATAGATAGATAGATAGATAGATAGATAGATAGATAGATAGATAGATAGATAGATAGATAGATAGATAGATAGATAGATAGATAGATAGATAGATAGATAGATAGATAGATAGATAGATAGATAGATAGATAGATAGATAGATAGATAGATAGAAACTGTGACCTGATCAAACACATTATCTACACACTAACTCACTTTTACAGGCTATATTTTTGGACATTTTTTAAGTTTTATGTTTTTTTTCCTGGTTAAATAAGTATTATATCATTTATGGCATAAATTTTAATTTTACTTTTGTACTTTATTAAAATTGGGAAGTTGTACTTTTAAAAACAACAACAACCTTTTGCTTTGGTAAAGGAGTTGAATCAGTACTTCTACTTTTACCAGAACTTCTACTTTTTCCAATAATGTGTGAGGTGACTCATTCAACTGGTGCATTAATAGGTAATCATTATTTTAGACATTATTGACCCTATTTCTTTCTCTCTCTGTATATTGTGAAAAAAATTGCAATGCCACTTTAATCCAGTAGATGGATATAAATATGTGTGTGTGTGTGTGTGTGTGTGTGTGTGTGTGTGTGTGTGTGTGTGTGCACTGACTAAAGGGAATTTCTTTTAAGGACTGGACCGAGTTGTTTTCCACTCTATCCATGTGGACAGAACTGACAGAAACGTTTGTCCATTAACCACGTAGACTTTGCATTGAAGTGAAAAAAAATGCATAAAAGTCTATCAGTGAACTATTGGGTGATTTTTAACGCAACTGAAATTGGCCCAAAAAGGGTGGTACCAAGTGTCACTGACTGACTGTACTTAGGACAATGGTATCTAAAGAGAGACAGGTGAGATCAGTCAACTCTGCTAAAGTAGGGGGGGGGTATATATTTTTTTATTTATATTTGCTATGGTGTGGCAGTGCGTCGCCCAATCGTCCTTATTGAGAAACTGCCCATGCTGACTACCCAGGACCCGAGTAGTAGAGGGAGGGGCCCATGATAACATTGTTTTTTTTTTATGCTAATTTCAAATTAATTGGGCCCTCCAATTAATTGGTGTGTTAGAGGCACAAAATGCATTAAACACATTCATTCAGGTGGTGAATTAAAGAACCACTCATCAATATCATCTGATTGTGCTTTTTTTTTTTAGATAGATAAATAGAAGTTTATTTTGAACAAAAAAAAAAACAAATACAAAATGAGACAACATAAAAACAGCAAATAAATGCAATAATATGTTCAAAAAGGAGTGAGAAGAAGACAAAAGTGATCTAATGCCACCCCTTATCCTGTACTAGTTTTTAAATATTCACTTTGAAGTTGCTACTAGTACTGCTACTACAAAACACTTTAATATTAATAATATTAATAATAATACATATGTATATTCAAATAATGATTATGAACATACTGGTCAGAAAAGAACCAGCTGAAATAAAAAAGAAAAGTAAATATGAAATAAATACATCCTTACACCTCGTGTCTTTTCTTCTACATTTCATCCTCGTATCCCATGAAAACATATTCTTTATATTTGCTTTTAAATGTGTTTAAATGTCCACAGTCTCACCCTACAGAAGGAAATGCAAAATCTTTTCCGTTTTGTGCAGGTTTTATTGACTTTGAAGTTGTGTTTCCTTCTTAAATAATAACCCTCCTGGTGTTTACTGAACATGGTTTTGTATATTTTGTGGTAGACAGCTCTTTTTTTTTACTTTGTACATAATTAGTGCAGTTTGGAATTTTACAATGTTTGTAAATTTGAGTCATTTTAAGTGTAAGCAGAGTGTGTGAAGTGAGTGTGATCCAGATAACCCACATTATTGATGACCCGTATTGCCCTTTTTTACAGAATAGTTCAAACTACAAAAGCATTCTGAGAGCGCAAACTCCGCCAAGGCAGATGTCTCCCATTCCAATAAAGAGAGGTCCACCAAGGAGGTTATGTTTTCACTGGAGTCTGTCTGTCTGTCTGTCTGTCTGTCTGTCTGTCTGTCTCTCAGCAACATTACTCAAAAAGTTATGGGTGGATTTTGATGACATTTTCAGGATGTGATGTGGGAGTATCACAAAGAACAAATGATTACATTTAGGTGATGCTGGATTCTGGATCACTTGGAAATGTATCTCCATTGGTAACACTTTATAATATTTACACACAATTAACTATGTATTAACCATTTATTACCTATTTGTTAATGTCTTGTAAATGTTCAACAATAGGTGCAGTGTTTACCTGCGAAGCAGATATACTGCACCTGTTGGTTAAAAATAATATAATTTTACATTTACACTAGTATGAACCTTTAAAATACATTAACAAATAGGTAACAAATGGTTAATACATACTCAATTGTGTGTAGGTATTATAAAGTGTTACCATTACCTCTGCCAAGGAGCTTATGTCTGTCTGTCTGTCAGCAACATTACTCAAAAAGTTATGGGTGGATTTTGATGACATTTTCAGGATGTGGTGGGAGTTTTGCAAGAAAAAAAAATACATCTTGGTGGTGTTTTGGAAGAGATCCTGGATTCACTTTATAATACCTACACACAATTAACTATGTATTAACCATTTATTACCCATTTATAAATGGGTTGTTCATTATGTATTAATCATTTGTTACCTATTTCTTAATGTCTTTTAAAGGTTCATACTAGTGTAAATGTAAAATTTTATTATTTTTAACCAACAGGTGCAGTGTTTGTATATCTGCTTTACAGGTAAACAAAGAAACAGTTGTAAACACTGCACCTGTTGGTTAAAAATAATAAAATTTTACATTTACAGTAGTATGAACCTTTACAAGACATTAACAAACAGGTAACAAATGGTAAATACATAATGAACAACCCATTTATACATGGGTAATAAATGGTTAATAAATAGTCAATTGTGTGTAGGTATTATAAATAATTATATTCTTTTGTGCCTCGTACACTGGCTTAGATAAGGTCCCGCTGACATTGAGAGTGTACAGTGCCCAGAATTTGGTGTTACCTGGTACCTACTTGTATGTCAGAACTTTCAGCATCTCTGCAGAAAGCAGGTGACATTTGAAAATGACATGTGTTAATTGTAGCCGTTGGTCGTGTGTCAAACAGCTTCAGTCTCTTTTCACTCTGTGTGTTTTTTTTCCTTTTCCTTTGGATCTATTAGTTTGTCATTAAAAGAAAATGCCAGCTCATTTTTCGCCCTTTCTGACAAGATTGAGAGTGAAACTGCACAGATGTAACATCAGACATTTTTATTTTCCGTGGGTTTGATGGACATGGTCGTAAAAACTCCATCATAATCATGTTTAATGATAATGAGACGTGTTTGAAATCATTTAATGTTTAAAAACATCTGAATGATGCAGTGACTGATAATCGTTATCGCTTTTACTTGTCCTTCATCCTCCGCCGCGTCACTCCTTATTTTTCACTGTGTTCATCAAAGCTGTCACATTTACTGGACTTTTAGAAAGAACTAAATAATCTCAGCTGTTAGCATTTAGCATTAGCAAAGTAGCATCTGATTTAAGCTAACGTCAGTTACATGAGAAAATAATGACTGAATTAACACTGGCTTCAACTGGAGATGAGGGGTACTACAAGAGAGGTACTATAGAAAGGGGTACTACAGGAGTGGGTACTATAGGAGAGGGTACTACAGGAGGGTGTACTATGGGCAGGTGTATTACAAGACAGGGTACTATAGGAGGGCTACAGGAGTGGGTACTACAGGAGGGCATAGTATAAGAGGTAGTACTACTAGACAGGGTATTATAGGAGGGGGTACTACAGGAGTGGATACTATTGGAGTGGGTACTATAGGAGGGGGTGTTGGAGGAGTGGGTACTACAGGAGGGCATACTATAAGAGGGGATACTACAAGACAGGGAAGGGGGTACTACAGGAGTGGATACTATTGGAGTGGGTACTATAGGAAGGGGCCTTAGATGAGTGGGTACTAAAGAAGGGGATAATATAGGGAGTTGGTACTATAGGAAAGGCACTACAGGATAGGGCCCTACAAGATGAGGTACTACAGGAGAGGGTATTAAAGGAGGGGTACTACAGGATGGGGTACTATAAGAGGTTATACTATAGGAGGGGGTACTACCAGGGATGGTACTAGAAGATGGGGTGCTACAGCTGTAGGTTCTATTGATGATCTGAACCTGATCTGGACCTGATCTGGACCTGGTCTGGACCTGGTCTCGTGTCAGTCTGTGAACCATGGACCCTCTGCTTCATAAGTTGAGACATGTCTCTAACAGTCGAGTCTCATTAATGAAGGACAACGGTACAGTTCTACTTCCTGTTTCTAATTCTGGTCCAATCGTATTCATATTCTGATCAAATTTATATCAATACATTTATTGTGTGACTGACCTCAACAGTTTCCACACATGTATTTAAGTGCAGACTAATGTAAACACAGATCAGTTTTGTCGACTTTCGAAGTGAATAAATCAGCTCTGAGAACAAAACGTGTGAACGCCAAAGACAGCATCTGACTCTTTGTGTAGATGGATTAAATGAATGCATTAAAAGATGGAAGTGGTCTTTCTTTGCCAGACTTCAGGGATTAAAGGACCAAATAACCAGATTGGGAATGTGATGTCCATGCCTGGAATGATTACTGAGGCTGACAGACGCAGAAAGAAACAGCTTCAAATGCAGACGGTGCATTTCCTGTCCACATGCAAAAAGCACATGAAAAGGCAATCACTGGAGTAATTGAAATGGAAAGTGGGTCAGAGAATTCAAAAATAAAATCATTATGGGTTTTTTTTTTTTTTTTTGGAAAACGATAAATCAAACCCCAGGAAACAGAGGTGGAGTTTTTCAGGAGAATAATTGAGAAGGATTCAAAGAGTTTCTTTTTTTAATGAAAAAGCTGCGTTATGAACAATCTAACGATCAAAATAACTAAAAACATTACTATAATGCACAAAACTAAAAAACCAGAAATGTCTCAACATACTGTATAATTATTTTGTTTTTCCATATTTAAACTACTGTGCAGCAATATGGGGCAATAATTATAAATCAAATATTAATTCAATGTTTTTACTTCAAACAAAGACTATTCCAATTATTACTGAACCACAGTACTGGGAACCAACAAATTCCTTATTTATAAAATTAAATGCTCTAAAACTACAAGACATTGTCAACCTTAATATTCTTTTTCTAATGTATAACACTGTATAAAAGCTCCTGTACAGTTTACAGCAGATGTTCCACAGCAGGAAAAATGACAAGAGGTTCTGAATGGTTTAGTTTAAAAATTCAGTTTTGTTGTTTTATTTTACTGATCTTTTTTTTTCATGGAACTAATGTACAGGAATATGTGTATCAAACAAAATGAAAAAACAGATAACGATCTTTTTTTTATTTTTTATTTTTTGGTGTGTGTTTAAATAAATAGTGGAAAAAACGGATAACGGCCTTTCCCGTTTTATCCAATTTTGACCTGAAGCCAGTTGAGTAAAGAAGAAATGACCTTTGACCCCCAGTGACAAAGCTATAAACCTATGTCCTATTTAGGGAAACTAAGAGGGTCACCCTAAGACCTGAAGATATGACCATGGATGAAATTAGTGTCATATTCCAGGTGTGTTCTTTTTATAATAACACACAAACAAATATTTATATGACAAGTGTATATGTATATATTTCATATGTGTACAGCTTGTACTTACCTTATGTATTAATGACAGGATAACAGTTTCCAGTTCTGTATCTGACATATGTCATTTATACTGAGTTAGTGTTGAACACTGAATCATCCCACCCACATTTCCGAAGATCTCTGAATATTTAACTGTGTTAGTGTGTTAGAAATATCTGCATGTTTGTCCATTATCAAACAGCTGTTTAATGATACCATAATGATCTTCAAGTCTGATGGACATGTTTGTTTCAGTTGTTAAGATTCATTTCTGGTTTATTCAACTGGCTTCAGGTTAAAATTGGATAAAACGGGAAATGGCCGTTATCCGTTTTTCCATTATTCATTTAAACACAAAAACGAAAAATAAAATGAAAAAACGGATCGTTATGTTTTTTTTCATTTTGGTTTCAGAAACAAATAATGAAGAAACAAGTTGTTTTTTCGTTGTCTTATTTTTGGTTTCATTTTGAAAAATGAATGAACGAATGATACACGGATTTACAGGTGTCAAAAAGCAACTGATTTAGAAAAAGAAAAAGGCCAAACTAAAACTACTGGAACCAAATTACAACACTGGTCATTTATTGCTTTTTTTTAACTTCCTTTTTTCTTCTTCTTTTTTTCATGTTATTTGTTATTTTGTGAATATTTATTAGTTTCTGTTAATGTTGTTGCTTATTTTTGTTCATTTTTTCTACATTTTGTTTATTTATTTCATTATTTTTCTTCAATTGTGTTCTATTAGTGTCTAACTTTGTTCCTGTTACATGTTATTTTATTAGTTTAATATTTATTTTTGTTCATTTTAATGATCAATTTGCCAGTTTATGTTCATTTTGTTGGTTATTTTATCTTATTTTATTTCTTTTTTTTTTACTGTGGAATTGCTTAAGTCTCAAGAGTTAAATGGTTAAGTGTGAACTGATATTTTTTAGGAAAATAAAGTGTAAAACCAATTCAAAAAGCCAGTATATTTCTGTTATGGGAAACTGGAAAAAAATCTGAAAAAATAGTATAAATCTAGTATAATAACAAAATACAGAACATCATCTGAATAAGTGAAAATGTAGTTATAATGTCTCTATAATTGTCATCATCATTATATCATCATCATTTATCATCATTGTTATAATGTAAGTATAATGATAAATATATGTCCCCTCAAATCCTGTAAATAAATACAACCAAACGTAGTCAGATCTTCGTCAGAATCACTAATTATCTTTTTAAATCTCCAGCCTTTTTAGCTGTTATTCGACTAATGGAGCTAATAACTATCACTAACAGTCTAGCAGGATAACTTTCCAATGGGAGTCCAATGGTGCTCCCAAAATCACCAATTTATTCTGGTCTACAGACAATATATACTCATAGTATAGTATTTATTCCTGCCAAAAAGCTAAAGTCATACCAATGCGCAGAATGAATACAATTGTTTTATTGTGATAAATTAATATAGACTATTATAATAAGGAGATATTATCATATTTATTTAAATACTGTATTTGAAGTTAGTTTGAAGTGAATATAAATATATTTATAGTTGATTATACAAATCAGGTTGTTTGAGGTGACTTATAAATAATTTTATTTCACAAATTTTACTATTTATTTCATAATTTTGACTCTTTAGCTCATAATTATACATTTCTTATCTCATATGTATGACTTTTATCTCAAAATCTTGACTTTTTATTTTATAATTTTGACTTTTTATCTCACAATTCTGCTTTGTTTCCCCTAAATTCCCTGCACATATCCACCAAACTGAGTAGCTGTGACCTGATCAAACACATTTTCTACACACTAACTGACTTTTAAAGGCTTTATTTTTTGGATACTTTAGAAAGCTTCATGATTTTTTTCCTGCTTAAATAAGTTTTATTTTATCCATGCCAAAAATGCTGTTTTACTTTTTATTTTATTACAATTCAGAAGTACTTTTTTTTATTTCAGTAAATGAGCTGAATCAGTATTTCTACTTTTACCAGAATATTTTTTTTTTTCCTACCAGTAGTTGTACTTGTACTTAAGTACAGAATGTGAGTACTTTGACCACCTTTGTGCTTGAAGTAAAATTAAAGTCAAGTGAACTGAACCATCAAGACTTGAAAATCTGGACTCATTTAAAAAATGTATCATCTGTGGGACGCGCTTCAGAGGCAGGCAGCCATTGTGGAGTAAAAATAAAAAGGAGACAGCTTGAGGAAATTAAATCATGAATAATAAAAGTTGTATTGTAGACGGGCTGTCGCTGTCACAGACGGCCAGTAAAAGTTGTGCACAGACTCAGATGCAGATTACAGAGCGTGCTTCACAGCTGATTTACTCTGCACATGTATACGTCTGCAAACTGTTTTGACATGTGTCGCTTTAATTTTCAATTAACTTAATTAGTGCCTGGTCCTCTGGCACCTGCACTTCTTCTTTTATTTGTCTGAGTCTGTTTCTGGAACATGTTCCATTAAAACTGTTCATGCAGGAGCGTCGCTACAGCACACGCTTTGTTTTTTTTTTACCACCACCCCCAAAAGGCAGAGGGGTATTGTTTTTGAGTCAGTTTGTGTATTTGTCTATTTGTTTGTTTGTTTGTTTGTTTGTCAGCAGCTTTACACAAAAACTACTGGAGCAATTTCCATGAAATTTTCATTAAAGGTCCAGAATAGATTCCATTAAATTTTTGTGAATGTAGGTCAAAGGTTAAAGTCACAGACTCCAAAAATGTGTTTTTCAATGATGAGTGATAGAGCCAATCAGGTAAAATGTGTCTGAGGGGGCGGGGTTTATAGTGCCGGGCAACTCTTTTGTTTATTTGTTCCTTTGTTTGTTTATTTGGTTTTTTTTTATAAGCATCTAAGTAATTTAGATAATCTCTCTCTCTCTCTCTCTTTCTTTCTCTCTCTCTCTCTCTCTCTTTCTCTCTCTCTCTCTCTTTCTCTCGTTCTCTCTCTCGCTCTCTCTCTCGCTCTCTCTCTCGCTCTCTCTCTCTTTCTCTCTCTCTCTCTCTCTCTCTCTCTATATATATATATATATATATATATATATACTTATTTCAATAATTTATTTTTCTGACAGACAGACAGAAGGACCCTGCTTCGATTCCTACACCAGACCTTTCCGTGTGGAGTTTGTATGTTCTCCCCGTTTCTTCATGGTTTTCTTTGGGTACTCCATGTTTCCTCCCACCATCCAAAGACAAACATTCATAGGACAGGTCTACATTGAAAAAAGAGATCATTGATCTCAATGGGACACATCTGGGGAAATAAAGGTAAAATACATTTTTTTTAAATGTCTTTACAGTACTTGGCCGTCATGGCGACAGTACTGACTCTACAGTATCTGGTCGTCATAGCGATAGTACTCACTACAGTACTTCATGTCATGTCATGTCTTCCTCACATCTGCTCAGAGTTTTTCATAAATAAAAATAGTTTTGTGTATCATCACCAAAGACTGAATCTCCTGGAGTGACCAAGGTGTAGTATTATGGTCTGTCACTATGGTCTAGTATTATGGTCTGTCACCATGGTGTAGTATTATGGTCTGTCACCATGGTGTAATATTATGGTCTGTCACCATGGTGTAGTATTATGGTCTGTCACTATGGTCTAGTATTATGGTCTGTCACCATGGTGTAGTATTATGGTCTGTCACCATGGTGTAGTATTATGGTCTGTCACCATGGTGTAATATTATGGTCTGTCACCATGGTGTAGTATTATGGTCTGTCACTATGGTCTAGTATTATGGTCTGTCACCATGGTGTAGTATTATGGTCTGTCACCATGGTGTAATATTATGGTCTGTCACCATGGTGTAATATTATGGTCTGTCACCATGGTCTAGTATTATGGTCTGTCACCATGGTCTAGTATTATGGTCTGTCACCATGGTCTAGTATTATGGTCTGTCACCATTGTCTAGTATTATGGTCTGTCACCATGGTGTAGTATTATGGTCTGTCACCATGATGTAGTATTATGGTCTGTCACCATGGTCTAGTATTATGGTCTGTCACCATGGTCTAGTATTATGGTCTGTCACCATGGTGTAATATTATGGTCTGTCACCATGGTGTAGTATTATGGTCTGTCACCATGGTCTAGTATTATGGTCTGTCACCATGGTGTAGTATTATGGTCTGTCACCATGGTCTAGTATTATGGTCTGTCACCATGGTGTAGTATTATGGTCTGTCACCATGGTGTAGTATTATGGTCTGTCACCATGGTGTAGTATTATGGTCTGTCACCATGGTCTAGTATTATGGTCTGTCACCATGATGTAGTATTATGGTCTGTCACCATGGTCTAGTATTATGGTCTGTCACCATGGTGTAGTATTATGGTCTGTCACCATGGTCTAGTATTATGGTCTGTCACCATGATGTAGTATTATGGTCTGTCACCATGGTGTAGTATTATGGTCTGTCACCATGGTGTAGTATTATGGTCTGTCACCATGGTGTAGTATTATGGTCTGTCACCATGGTGTAATATTATGGTCTGTCACCATGGTGTAGTATTACTTTTCAGTCAGATAGAAGAACTGATTTATAGACAATAGATCTGGAACTAATCGGAAGAAATCTGAACAACACATCTTTCACTACTTCAATTGGTGGATTTTTTTTTCTCGTTAAACTGAGAAAAATTCATGAATTCTGATCATATTTTTCTGCTTTGATCCACTTTACACTGATTTGACCTAAAATTATTTCAACATAATTGATTGCTTGTATCTTCAGTGTCATTGTTCCATTTCATAAACTCACCCCAGGGGTCAGACTGGACCCTTTTCGGGGGGCAGTTTTGGCCCCCCTGTTTGACATCTGAATGTATTCTACATCCAAATGCATTTACAGTCTGGACACATCCACGCTGCTGTTCCAGTCTGTGCCCTTCTGTCTTCGGCCTCATGTTTTATTTCTTTGATGATACTGAATGAAAGCACTTCGGACACATGGGTCAGTCGGTCATATACAACACTGATTAGAAGATCATCAAAAGCAATTACATTATTTATATATTTTCACAAGGACCTGTGTTTCATTCAATAATTTAATCTACCTAATTAAAACATTTCATCATCCCTCTCCCTGGGAGAGCTTAAATGGAAATTGCTTCTACGATTACATATTTATTGGCTCATATTTCTTGGATGTTGTTTTTAGTTGGGATGCCACAGTGCGTCCATTGTTTTTAGAAGCACATTTACATTTTTATTAACAATTTAAAAAGAGCGATAAGTCTACATATGGTTAATAAAAATTATGTTTCAAATATAAACAGCATAAATGAACCGAAAAGTACAATTACAGAGGAATTATTGTGATATTAAAACACTGTATGCCAGCTGAACTGAGGAGGTTGTACCACAGATGAAGCCGAGGCTAAGCTAAAAGCTAAGCTAAAGGCTAGTAGTCCCCAGTGGTGGGTCTTCTCTGCTAAATCCCAGACTGTTGTTAATTCTAATTTGTCCATGAATATTATTAAATAATTCATGTTGTGTCCTCATAGCTTTTCTGCTTCCACACTTATTTTCATAGTAAAGCCTTTAACCCTCTATTGTACAATGTCATTTATAAATGTATTTAACCAATCAGATTGTGCCATACAATTTAAAGAATTTTAAATGTAACTAACTGCACTGGGGGATTGAACCAAATTTCATTTGTAGTCGTACATTCATCCTCATGTTCATCAACTTTTCTGAATTCATAACTAATGTGAATATTTTTATGTATGGTGCAGTGGTTAGCACTCATGCCTCACAGACAGAAGGTCCCTAGTTTGATTCCCACACCAGACCTTTCTGTGTGGAGTTTGCATGTTCTCCTCGTATCTGCGTGGGTTTTCTCCAGTTTCCTCCCACCATCCAAACACATGCACTGATAGGTTAACTGGTTAATTAAATTGTCCATAGGTGTGAATGTGACAGTGATTGTTTGTCTATATATGTTCAGCCCTGAGATGAACTGGAGACTCATACAGGGTGTACCCCGCCTTCACCCATTGTAGCTGGCTTAGGCCCCCAGTGACCCCATGACCCAAGTGAGAGGATAAAGTGGGTTCAGATGACAAGACAATTTCAATCAAATATGTTCATGGATAATGAAGCCATTGTTTTTTTTACATTTACAATTCATGAAATAATATAAAAGTATACTGTATACCCTAATGGGACAAAGTCATTTATAAAATGAAAGTACCCCAAAATAAAGGTCAATGGTCAATTTTGTAAAGTGAGTATAGAACATTTATTTTAGGCCTTAATACACTTAAAATCATAGGACATTCATTTTTGTTTTTAAATACATGTCGTTAATAAGTTCCATAGTGGGTTAACCAATCACATGTCACTTGTTGCCAGGCAGACTCACAGTCACAAAGGTCTATCTGGATGCCTTCACAGTCACTTCTGTAGGCCCTCCAAGAAACAAAACTGTCCATGACGTTGTTGCTTCAATCAAGTAATCAGATTTTGAGGCCTACGGTGACCTCAGTATATTTACAGCCTCTGATTGGATAGTCAGAGTGTAGTACCTGAAGCGAGCTAACTGCATCTGTAGCAGCTGCAACAACACACATATAGTGGTGTTGATTTTAGTGAATGATTAAAATTGTTAATCAGATTCATCACAAGGTTGATTTGAATGAATGTTGATTAATCATGATCAATCTTGATAATTTTATCTTGGTGTGTTTGTGTGTGTGTGTGTGTGTATTCCTACATAATATATTAGGAAACACAAAATGCAGAAAAAGATATAAAACATGCAACAATTCATATACACACACACATATATATATATATATATATATATATATATATATATATATATATATATATATATATATATATATATATATATATATATATATAAGCATGTTTGTTCAACATCTTCAACAGTTTCTACAAAACAACTGGACACAACTGTTCCCTTTAACTGTGTAAAAAATTTTAACCAGATTAATCACAATTAATCTGCATTAATTTAGATAGCCCAAGTTGATTTATCAACTGTTTAGTCAAACTCACAATTACCGGAGGAGGAGATAAAGGTGGATTTGTTTTCAGATTTATTGTCAAAGTGATTTTCAAAACAGACTTCTCAAGAAAAATTGGACTTTGTTAAAAAAACGTTTGGACAATTCTTCAGCTAGCAGGATCTTTGACGACCAGGAAATGGATTTGACCGTCACCTTCAGTCCATGAACTATGAGTAGTTCAGCTCTGTATGACAGAAGAACGGAACTGTTTTAAAGAAAAGAAAAGAGGATGCACTCAGGGAAGAGATAGTCAGAATGATTGTTAATAAAATGTTCCTGGTGCTGACTCATAGATAATATTGCACCTTTATGTGGTTATTATTGATGCTTTATGTGTGTGGCAGCTATGCACTGGAAAAAAATCTAAATATGACAAAGTGTATATGTCTCATCTCTAGTCCAAATATCTAATCACATGTAATCCATGTGACTTAATTACATCACCACATGTATGTGCCTGTAGCATATGGTGTCACTTCCTGGTTCATTTAGATGCTGTTCTCATGGCTGTGGCTGCTGTTCATGTTCTATCAACTTAACCACACTGTTGCTTCTGATGTGCTACACACTCCTGGCTGGCTCGCCAAATGTAAAGCTAATGGACTAGCTGGACTGACTGCATATGTAATTACTAATACTGATCAGAAGTAGCTTCTTTGGGAGGTATGGGATTGTGTGAATAATGAACACAAAAGGGATAGATCAAAATATCCTTTTAAAAAGAAAAGCTCAATGCATATAGTTCATAATATATGACTATAAAAGCACTCAGAGCCAGGATTATATATTGAGTCCAACTCTGCTCTATCTATCTCCCAATAGTAAAGAATCCTTCAAAACAATCCTGGATCCTGACGGTGGTCCAGATCACCCCCAAAATATAATCACATGTTACTTTTGTCATTATTGTGAAATCTGTCAATAACTTTTTTAGTTATGTTTCTACAGTAACAGACTGACAGACGGACAAATTAACAAATTGATTACTTAACCTCCGCTGGTGGAGGTAGTAATAGCCCATTAGCCTTACACACACTTAAAATCAGACAGAATCACCTACAGATGAACTTTTCAGTCAGATATAAGAAGTGATTTATAGACAATAGATCTGGAAAATGTTATTGTGATAAATCATACCACGATTATTTTTCACTTGTTCCATTGGCAGACTTTAAGCAATAATTAATTAATAACAATAAATTAAATAACTAGAATAGCACTCAGAGAGTGCAGACTCTGCCAAGGAAGACCAGCCCCCCACCCCAACAGACATATTTTCATCTAAGGTGAAGTAAAAGACAGTGACAGACACATCATATGTGCATCTGTCACTCTCTTTTGTTTTGTTAGCCCACCACAACTGTCTTACCTGCAGCCACGTCTTGTTTAGATCTGACTGTGTTTATGCGCAAAGAGAGAGAGAGAGAGACAGAAAGAATAACATGCGACTTGTCGACTCCTCCAAATTTAAGTCGACTTGTGCTACAGGAGTCGACGTGTCGACTAGTTGACGTGTCTGTTAATGCCCTACTATACACTGCCTGTTAAAAAAAAGAAAAAAAAAGTTGCACATGCAGTATTTGACTGCACCACCTGTGGTTCTGATTACAGGAGACATTTATTTAGACTTTTTCCCCATATAATGCTTATGTAGTTTCACAATAACATTTATTATATGTTGTATTAATTTTTCATTGATGATGATGATGATGATGATGATGATGATGATGATGATGATGATGATGATGATGACGATGACGATAACGATGACGATGATGATGACGATGATGATGACGATGATGATGACGATGATGACGATGATGGCGATGATGATGATGATGATGATGACGATAACGATGACGATGATGATGATGAAGATGATGATGGCGATGATGATGATGATGATGATGATGATGATGATGATGATGATGATGATGATGATGATGATGATGATGATGATGGCGATGACGATGATGATGGCGATGACGATTAGCCTAGGATCTAGTCTGTCCCCAGTGGCTGCAAATGGTATTTGCTACGGGGAGACAGACTAGACAGCCTCGGATCTAAAAATCCAAAATGGACCGGACCAATCAAATCGCGAGGGGCGGGATTGGAGCCCGCCCTGCCTCATGATGACACAAATATGACACGTAATGTTGTAGTCACAGAGACGTAGCAGCTAGCAAGCAGCTAGCACACATTGCCGTAACACCAGTTGCTAGCTGCTAGACAACATGGCTCATCACCAGGAACAACCATTCGAGCTGGCTTTGGCAGCAACGCTAGGTGATTTAAAATTACAGTTTTCCCTGCGAGAGGAGCAGAAAACGGCACTTAAGCTGTTTTTGGAAAAAAGGGACGTTGTCGGAGTTTTGCCCACCGGGTATGGCAAAAGTTTGATTTATCAGCTGGCTCCGCTAGTGGGACGACGCATGGGTCTGCACAACCCGCTGGTGATCGTTGTGTCACCCCTTTTAGCCCTAATGGATGACCAGTTGCAAGAGGCAGAAAAACAGGGAATACGAGCAGCACAACTCGGCAAAGGCGACCTGGAGGAGATCCGAAGCGGCCGGTGCCAAATAGTGTACGGGAGTCCTAGCTAAGCTGCTGCACTCGTTTTGAGACTACATTCTGGTGTGTTCTTCCGGTGACGCTGTCTACGAAATCCATGTTCATCACTCTGATTGGTTGGCTCTGACTGGTTACCCATCCAATGGCGTGGCGTTGTGTAAAGAGAAAACTTGACAGACAGCGGTTATCCCGCCTGCAAATTCGCCTACACTTTCTAGACTTTCCCCCGTAGCAAATACCATTTGCGGCCACTGGGGACAGTCTAGATCCTAGGCTAGATGACAATCAGACCACTGCATCAACTCTTCATCATCCCAAATTAGAGTGTGGACTTTTTAGAAGCAAATATTTGTATGAAAATGATGTGTGATGGTCCCTGATAAGTCCTGGTGTCCAATCTGTTAAACATTACAGACATGAGAGGACACTTCCTGCATCATTATTAACCACTGCAGTATTTACCCATGGAAGGATCTAAACTATTAGCTTAGTAACATTGAGTGTCAGTCTACTGTGATCAAAACCAAAGGTGATGCAGTGAAAAACTCCATGTGTGATTTATTTTGGGGACGGGCAGAGTATCATAGATTATTAGATTATAGATTCCTTGAAAAAACATTCTCCAGATCTATCAGTTCTATCTGACTGAAAACTCCCTCTGTAGGTGATTCTTTCTGATTTTAATTCTGATGATCTGGACTAAAAAGGACTCAAACAGACATGGTCATATTTGTTCTTGTGGTTTGTTTAAGGCTTTTACTGCTGCTACAGGAGTTCTCTATCTGCGATGCAGTGGCTCTTTATATTGTATTTCTGCATAAAATGCTTTTATAGCCTTAAAATACTTATTGACGGTTGGATTGATTCAGATGGAGCACTACTGAAGGCCAAGGTGTAGATACAAGGCCAGATACAAGGCCGTCCTGTCAGCAGTCGCCATGGGAACGTCAGGATAAGCACAGTGAGCTGCAGATGCTCATGAAGAACCGGTGTCTGTATCATGAGCGGCGTCTCCTGTGTTTCATGGGAAGTTGGCTGAACATAACGCCAACACCTGTGTGGACACGCCAGGCGTCTGCGTTGTGTGAGCGGAGATGAGCAGGGTGGGGGTGGGGGTGGTGGTGGGGGTTGTTTGTGAAAAACAGACGGTGCAACACCCAACATTCAAACTCAGACTGCAGGAATAGAACACCAAATTTCACCATAAAGCTTCTTTTTCCAGACTGATCTCATGAAATTTTTTTTTTTTTTTTACAGCAGTTCTTTCTGCTGTATGTGAACACATGAAGCAGACAACTTTCCTGAAAATGTAAAAAAAAAAAAAAAATGCACTTAACTCGTTTGAAAGTTTAATCAAACCCAATACTGTAATAATTTCATGAAAATTTAATAAAACATGCACTTGACTCGATCGAAAATGTAATAAAACCCAGTCAATGTAATACTTTCTGGAAAATGAAAAACGTCTGAAAATATAATAAACTTTGCAGTTAACACGATCAAAAATTTAATGAACTCCAAGCATATGATAATTTCTTGAAAGCGTAATAACACCTGATATAATAACCACATTTGCAGATAAAAACCCAAAATGTCATAATTTATCAGAAATTAACAAAAATTTAATAAAACCCAATAATTTAATAATTTCCTGAAAGCTTAATAACATCTGAACATGTACAAAAAAATTTACAATGTGCACTTACATAGATAATTTTTAAAATAAAACTCTATAATGTAATAATTTCTGGAAAATATAATAACATTAAACAGATATGTGGGTGTGGTCCTGGGCAGTGGGCTGGACCCTTCTCCATCTGGCAGAAGGGGCGGAGTCAGTTCAGATCCTCTGGCCTATCATGGAGTAGCTGATGCTCACTGGGTGGGTGCTGTGTTTTTCACTGCAGTCTGTGGGGGTGGGGGTGGGGGTGTCTCACTGACAAAAACAGAAAGAGCCTGAAGAAGATGGTTAAAAACACCAGCGACAGGAAGGAGCTGATGTTAGGGAAGTGTGTGGAGAGCAGGGACTCAAACTCATGTTCCCTCAGGTGTTTCAGTCTGGTAAGATCTGAGCTGGGTCGCACCCAGAGGTGGTCATAGTACTCACATTCTGTACTTAGGTACTTGTACCGCTACTCTGGTAAAAGTAGAAGTACTGATTCTTCTAAAAACTGCATTTTGTTTTTCCTATGGATGAAATAAAAATGTCTAAAATACCTTTAAATGTGAGTTACTATGTAGATGATGTGTTTTATTAGGTCATGGATGTAGGTATGACATATAATTATGAGATTTAAAAAATCTCAATTATGTCAAGTTGAAAGTCAAAATTATGAGTTTTGAGTTATACATTACACACACACACACACACACATATATATATATATATATATATATATATAACCCTAAAGTTATTAATTTCCCAATTGTGGGATCAATAAAGTACTTCTATTCTATTCTATTCTATTCTATTCTATTCTATTCTATTCTATTCTATTCTATCTACAAATGATGATTACAAACTTGGTCCTCTTGAGACACAAAAGCCAGTGTGTGTGTGTGTGTGTGTGTGTTAGATCCATATTAATCATGCTCCTCATAATTACCATTTTCTTGTAAATGGATCTGACCTTTTAATCACCATTTTGCCCTGTGTCCGTGTGTGTGTGTGTGTGTGTGTGTGTGTGTGTGTGTGTCCGTGTGTGTGTCCGTGTCTGTGTGTGTGTGTTTGTGTGAGTCAAAGACAGAAGACTTGAACAGAAAGACTGAGAGAAGGGTAATTTGGCTTAGAGCGGGTGATTGTAACTCTGCAGGTCGTAAATTTACACACACACAACCAAAGTACGTGTGTGTTTGTGTGTGTGTGTGTGTGCGTGTGTGTGCGTGTGTGTGCGTGTGTGTGCATCCAGACACATGCTGAACATCATTTCCTATTATCTTAGATAAGCAGGACTTCCTAATCAAACTCTCAGAGTGTGTTGGTCCATCTGCGTTCATGATCGCAGCCTTGTTTTTCACAGAGAAAAAGAAAATATTAAATAAAACAGAAAACTCTTATGGTAATTACATTCTATTGTGTTCTGTTTTACTTTGTTTAATTAACTCCGTCTGGAAAGTGAAGCAGTAAAAGGCGCCGTCGTGTCCGACAAAGGTCGATGGTGGCGCTGGGCTGATTAGAAACCTTGCCCGTTGAACCAAACCCACACGCTTCATTCCTCTCACACACAGAATTGCTTTTCAGCAAAGCCAGCGAGTATCAAACAGACTCAATTTATCTCCTCATGACCCAAATCCTTTTTTTTCCTTAACTAAAAAAAAAAAAAAAAAGATTTTCTTGCTTATATCCCAAACGTCAGCAGGAGTTGCTTCACATTGGCCTAATGCGGTTTTAAAATTCCACTTCTGACCTTTAACACCATTGACGCACAAGTGCAATTCAGAATGTTACATAACAGAAGGTGAGAGTGAATACTCATGTGAAATGGATCCAATAAGACAAACAGATTAACCCCTGCACACCCTCTGTTATGGCTGCCAATATACAGGAAAAGGCATTTTTACTCTACACTTAAACAGGGCCATTTCTAGCACCATGGGGCCACTGAGCAAGACATAGTTTGTGTGTGTGTGTGTGTGTGTGTGTGTGTGTGTGTGTGTGTGAGGGGGGGGGGATATTTATTCGGAATAAAATCATTTGGAATTAAAGTTCTTTCCTTCATGTTTACATGGACATAATAATTCTGAATAAAGGATAACATCTGTATGTCTACTGGAAGAAAATGATCACATCCACTTCCTGTTTTGCACTCGTTTCAACTATCAACATGTTAGACTAGATACTACATATGATGTTTGACTTTATTTTTTACTTTTATTATGAAGCAGCAGCTCGACTGAATCAACCATAGGAATCAACAAACTAATGCAGACAGCGAACTATGTGTGTGTGTGTGTGCGTGTGTGTGTGTGTGTGTGTACTATGCAGTACTATGTGTACTACATTATTCCTGTCGTTCTGCACATGCTCATGGTCTCATTACAATGATGCACATATTACACTGTCAGCATTAGTTTGTTGATTAATATGGTTGATTCAGTTGAGCTGCTGCTTCATAATTATTACAAAAATGAAGTTAAACATCACATGTAGTATCTGGTCTAACATGTTGATAGTTGAAATGAACATAAAACAGTAGTTTTCTTCCAGTAGACATCCAGACATTAAGCGGTTGTTCTGTCCAATCAGAACCTTCTGTACCTCCAGCTGTGAAAGAACAATTTACTAGTGTGGGAATCTATCCCTTCATTTGGAATTAACATATCCATGTAAACATGAAGGAAATAACTTTAATTCTGAATAAATACATTTGGAATCAAAAACATCATGTAAAGGTAGCTATTGATGCAGATACGGCAGCTTTTAGTGCCTCATGCTTTAACGCAAATACGATAAGATATAAAGATAAGATAATAGATAATAAGATATTGAGGAAAAACACTATCTTCTATGTACACTATACAAAATATACAGGATTGAAAAAAGTATATACAGAAGGGATAAAACTGTGAAGATGAAATAATAAGAATAACTATATATATATATATATATATATATATATATATATATATATATATATATATATATATATATATATATATATATATATATATATATTAATTGCACATAATATAATATCAGAGGTAGTATTGTTAAGTGGTGTCTTTGAACCAGAACTGACTCCTCCCCTTTCTTCCATGGGGTGTGTTTATGCCAGAATGGCATCACGCTACCATGGCAACTGCAAAGAATGCCCTGACCCCTGGTTGAATAATGGCTGCTCGTGAAAACATTGCAGTAAGACCGTATATGGTGGAGCCAGAGTCAGACACCGAAGAAGAAGAGACTCACAAACAAATTTAATATTTAAATTTTGAATTAAATTTAAAACTTTTCTACATGGTTAGTCCACTTTATGTCACTTTGATATTTTCACTTCTAATATTGTCACTTTTTTCTTTGTTTCTACACTGACTATAGGGTGTTGCTGAACGTAGTTACTGCTGGTAACTCCCATTAGTTTATTGGGTGTTTATGTGTTACTAGTGTTCCACTGGTAAAAGTGATGTTCAAACATCATAGATTAATTACCAGCAGTGTTTACTGGGTAAAAATATCAGACAATTGTCCAAACTGGGGGGAGTGGACCGGTCCACTTTAGTCCCTTTTAGTGTGGATGTGGGCTCTGAACCAGTACACTATGGACCACCAGGTTTGGGCCCACATCTCCATGCTGGCAGTAATAGCTGCCCTAAATAGGAGACCCCATTAAGGACACTCACCATGTCTTTGAAAGTGTTTTTTTTCCCCTTTTAAATGTATCGTCTAACGTCCTTTCCCTTTTTGTCCTGCAGTCTCCATGTGTATCTCTCTCTCTCTCTCTCTCTCTCTCTCTCTCTCTCTCTCTCTCTCTCTCTCTCTCTCTCTCTATATATATATATATATATATATATATATATATATATATATATATATATATTTTTTATTTTTTATTTTTTATTTTTTTAGTGGTACCTCTACGTACAAAATTAATTCATGCCAGAAGTGGTTTTGTATCGTGAATTTTTCATAAATAGCGTCGTATTTTACATATAAAAGTCCTGATTCATTTCAAGGCCCCAAATACTACCCCATCAAAACCTTTAAAAAATTATAAAAGTATACCAGTTTTGTGTAAAATATGTGTTAAAAGTAAAAGAAAATGTAGATGTAGATTTTAGATGTAATTTTTTGGTGTCAGTGGGGAAATGTGTCTTCACTGATTGAACATTTAACAAATACTACATGTCCTCTGTACTGTCCATACATAACCCTATAATCCTAGTCCTCGGTATAAGTAGACATACTAATGATTTGTGGACGTAGTTATCAGTTTACTAGCACTGAACTGATCAGTGCTAGCAGTGATCTCACTCCTTACTTTGATACTTTTTCCTCACTACCCTTTATCAAGTTTTTTTTTTCGCTAGTGAATTTTCCTACACGATTCTCCCAATATCTGCAAATGTTAAAAGTGGCAAATTTCTTCAGGAACTGGAAAATACTCTCTCAATATTACCGGCTTTCTACTCTCTTGATGTTTAATAGGAAGTTCGGTAACACTCCTCTGACGTATGTCCGCTTTTTGTGAAAAAGGTCCATACATGATCATTTCAGGGTGTCATCGGACATCTGTTTTTGTTGTAATCAGTGGTTTCCATGGAGATCTGAGGTAAACAAGACTACAGCTGAAGAAAACTGAGGTGCTCTTTCTATTTTATTACTGGTTATGTATTATTTGGGCGGCTGTGGCTCAGTTGGTAGAGTGGGTCGCCCAATGACCGAGAGGTTGGTGGTCCGCGTCCCAGCTCTGGTTGTCCACATGTCAAAGTGTCCTTGGGCAAGACACTGAACCCTGACTTAGTCTCCCAGTAGGACTGACAGAACCTTAGAAACCTACTGGTGTATGAGTGTGTGTGAATGGGTGAATGTGAGGCTAATGTAAAGAGCTTTGAACCATGAAGGTGGAAAAGAACTATAGAAGTGCATAACATTTATTAAATAATACTGTATATCAGTAGTTGTGTCTTTGTATATTTAAGTCATTTATAAGTTTTATAGGTATTATTATAACTCATTACATCTCGCTAACGTTAGCTAGCAACACACTGTTGCTAGCTATCTATATTGCTATTAAAGTTACCATCAACAGTGTTTGACAGTGTTTTATATATTTATCTATAGTTAGAAATGTCTGTCAGTCTGTCTTTCTGTGCCTCACATATCTCTTTCAGTGTTTCTCAGATCAACCTCAGCTTTCACGTGTAATCGTATTGCTAATTAGCACTAGTAGCACCGCTATTTGGGGTAAAAAATTGATCATAAATCAGGATTTACTTCACCTATCATCACATTTTAAAAACGGACATGTAGTATGAGACCCACTCTTTGAAGCTAAGCCTAGTCTGTCTTACTTTGTGGGTTTAACACTATTTTATCAGACTGTTTCTTTAGTTTCAACCTGCAGCTGATCTCAGGTATCAGCCCTTCACCTGTGTATTTTTGTAGGACAGCATCATCTTATGAGTCAATATCAACAGGATGACTTTTAGACTTTACATTTTAAAAATAAATAAATAAAAGGTTGAGATTATACATTAAATTTCACCCCAATTATTATTACATTGATAGATTGATTCATAGTTCAGTTATTATCATAGGTGATCTATGATAAGTGATCCTTAATATATAATATTATAATATATAATAATATTATTATAATATTATTTATTTGTATATACATTATTACAGAGGTCTTCAACCCTGATCCTCAGGGTCCACTAACCTGCTCCAACACACCTGGTTCAAATGATCAGCTCTTCATTAAGCTCTGCTGAAGCCTGATAACGACCCACTGCTTTGAACAAGTTTTGAAAGTTAAGTTCAAAAGAAATGGTAAAACAGATATTTTCTCATGATTTTCTTTAAAAAACATGTTTGAGCACATGTAAAATAGTTGAAAGTATATTTATATAATCTCGTAAAGGTGTAACTATGAACATTTGCCATTGTTTTTCATAGTAATTATGATCAAATTTGAATTCTGAAGTGAAGGTTTTGTTTTTAAGTTTTGCATTTTTTTTTCGCATAACACTATTTTAAGCATTTACTATCCATAAAAATGATAATAAGGGAAACCTATTGAAAGTTAAGTTAAAAAGAAATGGCAAAACAGGCATTTTCTCATGATTTTCTTTAAAAAACGTGTTTGAGCACATGTAAAATAGTTGAAAGTATATTCATATAATCTTGTAAAAATTTAATTATGAACATTTGCTGTTGTTTTTCATAGTAATTATGATCAAAATTGAAGTCTGAAGTGAGTTTTTTCTTTTTAAGTTTTGTATTTTTTTAGCATAACACTATTTTAAGCATTTATTTTACATAAAAATGATAATTAAGGGAAACCTATTGACAGTTAAGTTCAAAAGAAATGGAAAAATAAACATTTCCACACACTTTTTTTTAAAAAAAATGACTTATATAAATGTCGGCGGTCTGTCATAATGGTAGTTATCAAAGGGTTCATTTGATTGAATAAACAAACACAACAACACTGGCCATTGAAAACTGACTTTAGTGAACATGTGATGAAGTAGGCGCTCAGCTGAAGAGCCGTTCAAACGACAGTATCTGCATCGTCTGAGAACATGAACAAAACCAACCTTTGAATAGAGCGCACGCCCACATCCAACAGTAAATTGAATAACAACATAATCATTAAATATGGGGTTAAAGGGACATGTTGAATGTGAACTGAGTCGCAGACAGATGCTATTAGACACTATTGATTGGCTGATGAAATCATAAGGAAAGCAGTTGAATAGCTTATCTGAAATGAGTTTGCTACTGGATATTGTTGCAGCTTGTGCTCAATAAAATAGTTCGATAGCGGAGAGGAAACTAAACGCTCCTGATTGAGCCGTGGCAGTTTGTGTAGTTTATCAGAACACCAGTCATTCCACAGTCAAGGTCACGGACTGTGGAACAAACACCAGTCCTGCGTCCATCTGCGCAAAACTTTACCTATATTTAACAATCAAAGCATGCAAGTGTGCAAAGTGTGTAATGTCGGTTTTTCCATTAACCCTCTGGTATCAGGGTGTACATTTTATGCACACTTTGCAATTCATGTTAACAAACTAAATGTTATTTTTAGTGCTGTCAATCGATTAAAATAATTAAATGTGATTAATCACCTAAATGCAATCGTTAACTCCTGATTAATCACAGTTTAATCACACATTTTTGTCTCATTTAAATCCAGATGTATCCAATGTAGAAAAATGAATAGGCTTGGTGTGAACAAATGTGAATTTTTTTTAAATTAAAAACAAACAAGTAGACACTAACATCTGCCATAATAAGATATGACAAACAGGGGGAAAACAGAAAAAAAAATTATAATGAAGGCTCCAAAGCAGCCCCTGAAAATAGGCTGATACAAAAGATGTTTTGGCCATAAAGTGATACTGTGGTGTAAAATAATATCTATTTGTAAAATGACCAAATGTTTAGGAAGTCTAATCATGATAAAAAAAAAAATAATCATGATTAAAAAAAAAAATAATCATGATTAAAAAAATAAATAGTTACCTGTGATTAACTCGATTAATCATGACAGCCCGAGTTATTTTTCTGAACATAAATAAGGTCATAATTCAAAAGTTATTCATTTTTGTATGAGCTTTATAGTCTGGAAGTCAAGTAAAATATAGACATTGTAAACAAAAGAAAACGACCTGTACGTGTACGAAAAATGTACCATTACTTTCATTATAACCACTGTTTTTCCATAAATCCTCCTACTATTGATATCTGTGCTTCATTTGAGAGATAAGGCTCTAAATTAATCAGTCGACCATTTTTTTTTTAAACCTGTGATGTCACTATGACCATGTTTGTTTTTTTCTCCACAGTGTATTGTTCTGTTCTAGCCCTAAAAATAATAATGCAAATTAAGCAGTGATGGAGTGAATCATTAACTGCGTTTACATTACCCTTGGAAATTTGCTAAATGTAAATATTGCTATAAAAAAAAACAGATAATGGAAACACCTGAACTTTGAAACTCAAATATCACTAAAACAATTTTATGCTTTCATGAGGTGGTTTTTCAGACATTACATACTTATAGACATATAGTACTTATATTTATATAAATATATGTACTTTATACTCTTTACATTTATATAAATATCTATACTTTATACTCCTTACATTTATATAAATATCTGTACTTTATACTCTTTACATTTATATAAATATATGTACTTTATACTCTTTACATTTATATAAATATCTATACTTTATACTCTTTACATTTATATAAAAATCTGTACTTTATACTCTTTACATTCTCAGAATAGACTCATTACTTTTTCAAAATAAACAGAGGTGACAGTAGAAAAGTAAGTCACTTCAGAAGGCAAATCAGTGATGTCAAGAAACCCCCCTGTTTTTCCTAACTTTTTTGTTCATATCCACTAAAGAGAGTTACTGTGACCTGAGCAAACACATTATCTACACACTAACTCACTTTTAAAGACATTTGGATACTTTTGAAAGTTTTGGGATATTTCCTGACTGATTTACAACTTAAAACACTCATAAATATTGTGTTTTTCATCTGATTGCCTCAAGGTCTTATGTTATCCTCCACACTATGCACTTGAACATATAAAAGCGATGATCACTTCTTTCATTGAATTTTGAGTGTTTTAATCAACCTTGTAACATCTGTGGTGTTCCCGCTCAAAAGTGACCGCCATAAGAAATGAATGGGAAACATCCCCATACACACCACCCAAACTCACTCACTCACTCACTCACTCACTCACTCACTCACTCACTCACTCACTCACTCACTCACTCACTCACTCACTCACTCACTCACTCACTCACTCCCTCGTCTTTCCTGTGCTTATGTGTTCATCCTCCCACCTGAACCAAACCTTCCAGTCTGATCAGTGAATCATTTTTACAGACTGTACAGGTGTCTGTTATGTGAACTCATCTCTTTCCCTTTATTTTGTGCCAACATTGTTTCCAGAAGAGACTTTTCCTAGCAGACCTATGGAAAGGATTGGTGACTCCTCTTATTCAACAGCACCAGGACATTCTCCACACACCAGCCTCTGCCAGTCTGTTTCAGAGTGTGTGAACCCCAGCCCTGGCTGCTCTGCCCCAACAAGGACATGGGCAGAAAAGTGGAGGCTGATATGCTCCAAATTAGTGATGCACGATCATAATTTTTCGGTCTGATCACAGATACCGATCACCAAAACACTTAATCTGCCGATCACGGAAGGAATTTTAAATGTCCAAACCTTTCATCTAGCATCATTTTTAGAAATAAAACTATTAACTATATTTTAAAAAGTACAGAAACAATCCAGACCAGTTCTGTAGTGTGTTAGCCAGTATGAAAATGGTCAGTAGTAATTTACATCAGGCTTTTTCAATGGCATATTTTTCCACTATTTTTAGGCAATATCAACCAATTATGATCAGTGCAACACTACTGCAAATGTAACATCTGTGTTTGCAAGGCCCACTCTGACCTGAGTGTAACATGCCACTCCCACACACACTGGCGTGTGTTGGAACCATGATGTGTTTATGACCCTGTGTGTCATTTCCCAAATGCTAAAATCCTGTCGTCTATGCTTTGATTCCATTATTTTTGGTCCTTTAAGGAACGGTGTTTGGGTGCTTGGGTTTATTTTCGTCGTCTTTTGAACTCCTGATTCATGACTCTAATCTAAGCAGGTTTGAAAAACATTGTTGTTACTAATTGGCAACAACATAGATGAGGATCTTTTCATAGCTTTGGCTTTAAGGAATACATTTTAAAAAAAGACTAAACACTAGTAGGATACTAAGAATAAACAAAAGTCTGTCAAACATAAAGTGTGTGTTTGTTAAGGTCAGAGATGGAAAGTAACTAAATAAAAGTACTTTGTTTCTGTACTTGAGTAGATTTTTTTAGGTAAGTATACTTTGAGTATTTATTTTTACTTTACTTTTTAAAATTTTACTGACTTTTTTTAACTTGCTGGTGGTCGCTATTGGATAACGGTAAAAAACAGAGAGCAGACCCTCCCACCACTAAGCTCGATCCCTTCCCCCACCCGTCTGCACCTATAAATATTGTCCATAAAAGTTCGGAACAGAAGCGGTACCAAAGGGCAGCCCTGGGGTACTCCAACCCTCACCAGGAACAGGTCCCATTTATTAAGTGCTACACAGACCAGATTTACAGTTTTTATGAAGTTAGAAATTTGTGTAACAGGAAGTATCAGGTGTTACAGTGTAGGTAAGGTAGATTAGGAAGCTTATTATGGTT
This sequence comes from Siphamia tubifer, assembly GCA_020466265.1. Classification (NCBI taxonomy): domain Eukaryota; kingdom Metazoa; phylum Chordata; class Actinopteri; order Kurtiformes; family Apogonidae; genus Siphamia; species Siphamia tubifer. Next base: position 9,908,304 of record CM035793.1, read on the forward strand.
AATTATTTGGATGGGGGGGTTAAAAGTTTCTTCTTTTTGAACAAAAATTGTATGTTGTGTGTTTCCATGTTTTGTTTCTTTATTTTTTTGACATTCACTCAGTCAAACATCCACAGCAGAAAAGAGGTGGGTCCTACCTGGTTCTGAAGTTGGCAGGGTGGGGGTGTCCATCATATAAGGACAGGAAGTCGTACTCTTCTTCTATGGCGAACGATAGGAAGATGAGTTGGATCCTGCTTCCCTCCTCCCCCACGATCACCCAGGTACAGTTGGCCCCGTTGGGGTAGCCGTAAGGGAAGCCTGGGGACTCGATGCTTCCATTCCGCCCCTTCAACGTTCCACCGCATGTGTAGATGAAACCTGTGACAGGAAATGGAACATCTGAGGTCACACATACATTTACTGAGACTTTTTTCTTAAGACCCCAATTGTTTGTCTGTCAGAAACTTCATGTAAACCCGACCAACTTCCATGACATTTCCAGGAAAGGTGTGAGGTGGTCCAGAATTTTTCCCAAACAATTTTGATAAATGTAGGTCAAAGGTAGCCTGACTATGATATGAGTTCATAGTCTGGGAGAGGATCCATAGACTGAGGTTAAGCATATGGGTGGGATCAACAGATGTCTTTCAAACTGCTCTGCACGTAATAGGCCAGTGCTATGACCAATCAGAGCAACGAACAATTTGATGTACACAGAACAACGAAAACAGGTCTAAGATGGCGTCTATCTCATTGTTTTAACATCCTAAAGGCTAGGCTAATTAACATTAACACACTGGTAACAATGGAGGAAAAATATCCAACTGGGTCTGGTTACATGCTGCTTATCCAACCATAGACTGTTTATAAGTTCGTACTTCTTCAACACTGTCGTCATTGTGCTAAGTACACCCTACAATCTAGTTACAGAAATGGAGTATTAGGATTGGACCAGCCTCTGGCTGAGGCTCTATGGAGCATCGCTAGACCAACGATTCAGGCAAAAACATTTTTTGTCATTAGAGGCGGGCTAGTTTACATATATAGTTTATATATATATATATATATATATATATATATATATATGTGTGTGTGTGTGTGTGTTAGGGCGGCATGGTGGTGCAGTTGTTATCCCTTCTGCCTCGCAGACAGAAGCACCCTGGTTGTATTCCCACAATAGACCTTTCTGTGTGGAGTTTGCATGTTCTTATCACGTCTGCGTGGATTTTCTCCAGGTACTCTGGTTTCATTCCCACCATGCACTGATAGGTTAACTGGTTAATCTAAATTGTCCATAGGTGTGAATGTGAGAGTGATTGTTTGTCTATATATGTTCAGCCCTGAGATGAACTGGAGACTCATACAGAGTGTACCCTGCCTTCACCCATTGTAGCTGGATTAGGCCCCCAGTGACCCTAGTGAGGATAAAGACTGACACAAACAGCATTTAACTGCAACAAAACAAAGGCTAACGTCAGCAAAGAGTTTTCTGTTAAATGTAACTGAACATCAGTAGGTGAACATATGTCTGCATTTGGTCTGGACCCACGGCTCTAAAACTGGACTGTCCACACGTCTGTGGACAGTCCAGTCTTTTTATATTACATTTAATAAGTTTAAGGCCAACAAGATGAACACAACACTGTCCATATCATGTGTTTGGAGGAAAAAAGAGCATGTTGTCATAATGCAGGTTGCCAGCACTGCTTATCACAGGTTAGCTAGCTAATGCTGCTCGTATCATTCACATTAGCCGATACCTCTTCAGATGCCGTTTTTTTTTCCACACATGCAAAGTGTGTGTGTGTCACTATTGTTTTGTTAGCCCACCACAACTGTCTTACCTGCAGGTGTCTGTCTGTTGTGTTTATGCGCGCATGCGAGGAAGCAAGAGAGAGGGAGGCAGGGAGAGATAGAAAAACATACGACTTGTCAACACCTCCAAATTTAAGTCGACTTGTGCTACGAAAGTCGACGTGTCGACTAGTCGACATTTTAGTTAATGCCCTAATATATATATATATATATATATATATATATATATATATATATATATATTTATTTATTTATTTATTTATTTATTTTTAGATTAAATAAATAAATAAATCTTCAAACTTTTCAAAAGTACTGCTCTCACCATGATGTATGGCGACTGCCAGAAAATAAAAGTATTTATAGAGCCGCATCTTTTGCACAAATATTGATACTTCACACAGGTTTATATTTTACTAGTGGGGACCTACATTTTTGAAACCATGTTTTGACTGTGAATGGATTAATGTCCCCATAGAGATAGGAATACAAGCACACACACACACACACACATATACTGGAGCTGTGATTTCCACCAAACTCTAAATGTCTCTAACATTGTGCAGCCGTCTGAGTGTTCTGGGTAAATGTGTGGACAGCGTCGACCTCCAGGCTCTTATTAATCAGACACTAATTAGTATTTCTTTTCAAAGTAACAGCTGTCAAAAACAGCTCTGACTGGAATAAAATGTTGCTTTTCATGAGTGTTGGGCAAAGCCAGTGGTCAGAGTGAGTCAGAAGGAGGTGGCCTTGATCTTCTACGTCCGTCTGGGCTCTTTGATGCCAGCGCTTGATGACTTATTAATAGCATGTACAGGTACAACTGGGAACATGAGAATATGGTGTAAAAGTAAATTTATTCGGGTATTTCAACAAGAAAAGGTGAAACTAGTGCAGGCTGTAGCCTTCTGACCCGCACAGTGGGATATGTACGGCATTCAACTGTTATCATATTATTGAGTATTGTTGGAGACACACAACTTTCAGACACGTTCGAAGTGGATCTGATGAGAAAATCTGCAGTTTTTAAGACCAGTAGTGACTTTTATATATGAGATAACACCGTATGACTTTAGAACAGAGGGGTCAAACATGCGGCCTGGGGGTCAAATCTCGCCTGCTTCAAGGATCCAATCTGGCCCTTTGGATGAATTTATGAAATACAAAAATTACACCAAGATATAAAACATTTTAGTTCATAATCCACACATTCAGACCAATTCAGTGTCATAATATAATAACCTACGCCCTTGGTTTGACACCTCTGCTTTAGAACAAGTTAATAGTCAGTGACTCCACCATATAAGACATTTAAAATAGTATGTTTGACAACCTTCGCTCTTCTGTTTTACAAATTTTACAAATACAGTCAATTTGACATCTGCTTTACAAATGTATTAGTCATGGTGACATTTAAAATAATTAAAGTACATTCTGATTTACTAACAAAAAAATCACACATACTGACCTCAATTTATGCATCATGGAATTATTATCCCTGTATACATGGGAGTGAGTTTTGATATTTAATTCAGAATAAAGGTTAATTCCACTTTGAACTGAACCATGTAAACACAGAATTCCAGTTGAAAATGGTAATTCCGAATTAAACTTAATTCCAAATAAAGGAACTGGTTTATTCCAAATTCCATAATTCCTCTGTCATGTAAACAGTTAATTCCTCTTTAACATTATTCCTGTCGTTCTGCACATGCTCCTGGTCTTGTTTCCATGACGCACATATTCAACTGTCAGCATTAGTTTGTTGATTCTTATGGTTGATTCAGTCGAGCTGCTGCTTCATAATTATCACAATAATAAATGCAAAAATCACATCTAGAATCTGGTCTAACATGTTGATACCTAAAATGAATGCAAAACAGGAAGTGGATGCAATAGGAATCCGTTCTGTCCAATCAGAACCTTCTGTACCTTCAAGTCTTAAAGCCCAGTTAACTACAGTAGAATACACCCGTTTCCATGGAAATGTTGTCCATGTTAATTCAAAGGAAATACCTTTAATTCCAAAGTATTTTATTCAGAAAAAAAACATCATATCAACATAGAAGTTGTTTTTGAGTCACTTTGTTTTATTATTTTTTTTGTTTGTTTGTTTGTTTGTCAGCAACTTTACTCAAAAAACTACTGGACCAATTTCCCATTTTCCATAAAATTTTCCATAAAGGTGTGAGATGGTCCAGAATAGATTCCATTAAATTTAGGTGAATATAGGTTAAAGGTCACTGTCGCCATAAGTGTGTTTTCACAATGATGAGAGATCGAGCCAATCAGGTAAAATGTGTTCAAAGGGGGTGGGGTTTGTTCTGCAGTGTCATTTTGACAGGAAGTGACAAAATAAAAGCAGGTTCATGCATGAAGCCATGGATCCATGGTTGATCTACAGCCGTGTCATTTTATTTGAAGGAGCTTTATAAAACTGCTTCTTTTTTTACCATGGATGCAATAATACTTCTGAAAAATTTCAAAAGTATCTAAAATAAAGTATTTATCAATGCTACTTAAAGGTTACTGTGTAGATAATTTATTTGATAGGGTCGCTGTACTCAGTTTTGTGGTGATGGGAGGGAACTTAGGAAAAACAGAAAAAAAAGTCATCATGAGATTAAAAAAAATATATAAAATTAGATTTTAAAAAAATGCATAATTTTAAGAGAAAAAGTCAAAATTGTGAAATAAAATGTTAAAATTGTGAAATAAAAAGTCAAAATTGTGAGATAATAGTCATATAACTATAATATTCATAGTCACAGTTCTCCTCCCCTAATTTTTCCTGTCTGACTTATTTTTGATACTGTCACATCTGTTTAGTTTGAAAAAAGTACTTTTACTTAGTTACTTTCCACCTCTGAAGTTTAACTGAAATTAGATGCTACTTTGCTAGCGCTACAGTGCAGTCAGACAACAGGAACTATAGTTACTGCATCACTGAGATATTTTTCAACACAAAATACAAATAAATATGACTCCATAAAAATTTACTTTGAAGTGATGGATAATAATGTGTCCTGATGGAAATTTTACAACCCTGTTCCTTAAAATGACAGACAATAAAACTGTCTGACACAACTTCTGGTACTGGGTATCACTTATTTATAGTTTATTAATTAAAAACTCAAACTCAAATATTCATATCTACTTCAAAACACTATCTGCGAGTATTAATCAGTCATTGTCAACTCATGTTTCGTTGACTTTAGCTGGAATTAGATGCTACTTTGTTAGCGCTAAATGTCAAAACAGTGGAGTCAGCCAACAGGAACTACAGTCACTGAGAAGTTTTTCAACATCAGATACTAATAAATATGACTCCTTAAAAATTTAATTTGAAATGACGGATAATAATGTGTCACGATGGAAATTTTATCACCCTGTCCATTAAAATGCCTCTGGCTCCAGGCATCACTTGTTATTTATAGTTATATATTAAAAGCTGAAACCCAAAAACTCAGTTCTACTTCAAAACACTGTCTGCATATTATGATCCATTCACTTTAATGGTTCTTTCTATTGGAATATTTCATAATCCATGGTATAAATGTACATAAACCAGCATATATGTGGAATAACACACCATTATTTATATTAAAAACATGAGCTAACCAGCACTTTCTGATATAGCTGATTAACACATTTAATTTAAAACATTCAATGTCTGAAGAAAATACTTAAAAAAAAACAAAGTAGAGCAGTGTCATTTGTCTAAACTCCACGGGTGTCAAACTAATGTTAATTCAGCTCCACATTCAGCCCAATATGATCTGAAAAGGTCCAGAACAGTAAAATAATAACAGTGAAAATAGTCAAATTCCACATACAAAGGTTTGTTGTGGGAATTGAACCAGGGACCTTCTATCTGTGAGGTACAAGTGCTAACCATTGTACCACCATGGTACCCTGAAATATGAAGTCAAAATGATAAAATAAAGAGTCAACATTCTTGAGATTAAAAAGTCTAAATTATTTAGAAAAAGTGGAAATTTTGAGATAAAAATTCAAATTATAAAATAAAATGTCTAACTTATCAGATAAAAAGTCTAAATGATGAGATAAACAGTTAAAATTATAAAATAAAAAGTCAAAATTATAAGATTAAAAAAGTCTAAATTATTCAGAAAAAGTAGAAATTTTGAGATAAAAAAAAATCAAAATTATAAAATAAAATGTTTAACTTGTCTGGTAAATAGTCTAAATTATGAGATTAAAGGTCAAAATTATTTACAAAAATATTCTAAATGACAATAGTTAAAATTATGAGGAAAAAAAATTAGACAAAAAGTAAAATTTTTCCACCCAGTTTAATTTATCTGTAGTGTATAATTAATATCACTACCAATAATATCTGTTCTACTCTGCCCATCCAAAAAAAAAAATAGTCACACCTGCAGTATTTGAATGCACCACCTTTGGTTTTAATTACAGGACACATTTACTTTGACTTTTTTTTGCTACATAATTCTAACGTAGTGTCACAAAAAGGTTTATAGTTTTGCTTTTTTTCCATCTATAGTTGCATTAATTTTTGATTATTGATGATGATCAGTCCGCTGCATTAACTCTTCATTTTCCCACATTAGAGTCTGGTCTTTTTGGAGGCAAATTTTTGTGTGAAAAATTATTTCTGATGGTCCCTGAAGTATTCTGGCACAAGTCTGATGACCCAGATCAACCCTGGTGGTGTCCAATCTGTTAAACATTACAGACATGAGAAGACACTCACTGTAAATAGAAGACCGAGCCTTCGCAGCCGCCGCCCCCAACTCTGGAACTCTCTCCCACCACCCAACAGGAACTAACTCACTATCCACATTTAAATTAAAACTCATCTTTTCAAACTGGCTTAGTTTTTATTTTTATTTAATTTTATTTTTTATGTACTTATTTATCTATATTTTTTTTCATCTTATTTTATTTTACATATTTAATTATTTTTAATGCATTGCTTGTCTGTTATTTAAAGCATCTTTGAGTGTCCAAAAAACAGCTATATATACATTTGAGGTGTTCTTGTTCTTGTTCTTGTTCTTGTTCTTGTTCTTGTTCTTGTTCTTGTTCTTGTTCTTGTTCTTGTTCTTGTTCTTGTTCTTGTTCTTGTTCTTGTTCTTATTCTCATTCTTATTTTTATTCTCATTCTTATTCTTATTTTTATTCTCATTCTTATTCTCATTCTTATTCTTATTCTCATTCTTATTCTCATTCTTATTCTTATTCTCATTCTTATTCTTATTCTCATTCTTATTCTCATTCTTATTCTCATTCTAATTCTTATCTTTATTCTCATTCTTATTCTTATTCTCATTTTTATTCTTATTCTTATTCTCATTCTCATTCTTATTCTTATTTTTATTCTCATTCTTATTCTTATTCTTATTTTTATTCTCATTCTTATTCTTATTCTTATTCTCATTCTTATTCTCATTCTAATTCTTATTTTTATTCTCATTCTTATTCTTATTCTCATTTTTATTCTTATTCTTATTCTCATTCTCATTCTTATTCTTATTCTTATTCTTATTCTTATTTTTATTCTCATTCTTATTCTTATTCTTATTTTTATTCTCATTCTTATTCTTATTCTTATTCTTATTCTTATTCTTATTCTTATTCTTATTCTTATTCTTATTCTTATTCTTATTCTTATTCTTATTCTTATTCTTATTCTTATTCTTATTCTTATTCTTATTTTTATTCTCATTCTTATTCTTATTCTTATTTTTATTCTCATTCTTATTCTTATTCTTATTCTTATTCTTATTCTTATTCTTATTCTTATTCTTATTCTTATTCTTATTCTTATTCTTATTCTTACTTTTTATTCTTATTCTTATTCTTATTCTTATTCTCATTCTTATTCTTATTTTTATTCTCATTCTTATTCTTATTCTTATTTTTATTCTCATTCTTATTCTTATTCTTATTTTTATTCTCATTCTTATTCTTATTCTCATTCTCATTCTCATTCTTATTCTTATTCTTATTCTCATTCTTATTCTTATTCTTATTCTCATTCTTATTCTTATTCTTGTTCTCATTCTTATTTTTATTCTTATTCTTATTCTTATTCTTATTCTTATTCTTATTCTTATTCTTATTCTTATTCTTATTCTTATTCTTATTTTTATTCTCATTCTTATTCTTATTCTTATTCTCATTCTTATTCTTAATAATAAATATTATTAGCATCTGTACTATAGGTAAATGTAGTGTCCGTCCACTATAATCAAAACCAAAGATGGTGCATGTGTGACTTTTTTTTTATTCTTATTTTTTTGAACAGCCAGTGTTTTAGTTTCACTGGTTTATGTATCACATCACATATCTTCAATAAAGATGTATGGGGGAAAAAAAAAATCCAGTGCAGCTTCTTCCCCCAGTGGAGTTGAATCAAGTGTTAGACGGAGCCTCTTCCAGTCTCCTCCATGTGTAGTTTGTCGTGCTGCTGGAAGTACATTTGTTTGAGCTGGCTCCTCCACAGCCAGGGCGGAGGTCACAGTGTGTTTCAGAACGGCTCCTCAGGAGACAGTGTTCCTGTTCGGCGGGGGGTGTTTGAACCTGCTCCCCCCGCTGAAGGAGAAGTCAGCTACCACTGAGCGCCCCTTCCACCTGACCGCAGAGGTGGAATCAATAAGCAAGCGCTGCCCTTCCCCCTGGATACACACTCGCCATCGCAATCAGATCAAAAGTTGGCCATTTCTAAGCTTTTATCAATGAGCTAACATGTGGAAAACACACGAGGTTCAACTAAAGGTGCATGTGTTGAGACAAATATAATGATACCAACAGAAACAGCTGATAACACTGAAAAAAATTAAACATTGAATCAACTTAAAACATTTTACATTTTGACTTTTTATGTCGTACTTTTTAGCTTTTTATGGTCACACATAAAAAAAAATCGAGTTGATTGAAGCAAATTAAATTGGATAGCGTTAGGGTTATTTTTAATTTTATTTGATTCACTTAACTAGATGTTTTTATGTGTGACCTGATTGATTCAATGTTTAACTTTTTTCAGTGTACTAGTTTAATTTCAGAGCTGATATCTAAAAATACACTTTAATGTACTCACATTAAAATGCAATAAAATGCAACAAATATGTACTAAAAATAGAATAAAATGCACAAAAAATTAATAAAATACAATAAAAAATACTAAAAATAGAATAAAATGTATGGAAAATTTGAATTAAATGCACTAAGAAATGTTAAAACACACAAAAAATACAGTTCTGATAATAAGTTTTACCCCCCACTCCTTGTTTAGTTGAGTTTGTTTTTCATTTTAACGTCTCGTCTAACTAAAGGTGGATTTATATAAAAGCTGATGGTAATTAAATGTCAGAGGTGATATCTCACTATATTTCACTTTTATTAATTCGCTGTAACATGCACTAAAAATCACTCTAAAATACATAAAAAATACTAAGATGCACAAAAAAAGGAGTAAACTAAAACATTCATTAAAACATACTAAAATGCATTAACATCTGGGAAAAAAACAACCCTGAAATGCACTAAAAATATATATTTTTAAGAAACATTTATAAAAAAATAAATAAAATGTACTAAGAAATGCTAAATACACCCTCCACTCAAACCAACTAAAGGTGCATGTGTTTAGACAAATATAATGATACCAACAGAAAGAGCTGAAAAAAATTAAACATTGAATCAACTTATAAAATCTTCAATTTTGACTTTTCATCTCAGAATTTTGACTTTTTATGGTCACACATAAAAAAAAAAACCTAGTCGAGTGAACCAAATTAAATTGCATAGTGTTAGGGTTATTTTTTTTATTTTATTTGATTCACTTAACTAGATGTTTTATGTGTGACCTATTTAAGTATAATTTTTAAGTTTATTCAATGTTTAACTTTTTTCAGTGTAAGTAGTTTAATTTCAGAGCTGATATCTAAAAATACACTAAAATGTACTAAGAAATATAATTCAATAAACAAAAGTCACATTAAAATGCACTATATATGTATGAAAAATTTAATCTATCTATCTATCTATCTATCTATCTATCTATCTATCTATCTATCTATCTATCTATCTATCTATCTATCTATCTATCTATCTATCTATCTATCTATCTATCTATCTATCTATCTATCTATCTATCTATCTATCTATCTATCTATCTATCTATATAAATATATATGTGTGTGTGTGTGTGTGTGTTAAAGTTTTGACAAAAACACTGTATTTATTTTTTATTTATTCCAGGTTTTCCTTTCTGCCTGTTTTAGTCACATGATCGACACAGGAGTTAGGACTGGACTGAAGAACCAGTGTTATGGATACATTTGAATGGTCTAACCATTTATTTCCATTACTGTACAGTAAAATGCACAAAACATATACTAAAGTACATACAATTATATTTTAAAAAATGTGCTAAAGGGACATTAAAATGAACTAAATTATACAAAAATGTGCAAAATACACAAAAATGCGCTAGAGTAAAATACACTACTGTAAGCAAGGGATAATGTATTGCCTACGCTAAAATATTCAGGAAAAATATTCCTCTGCCTTTGGTGTCAGGGTGCTGTTAATGTGGCCCCTGAAAGAAAATGAGTTTGAGACCCCTGTTCTAACAGTATAATTACGCTGGTGACCCATGAGACAGTGATGCGAACTCCACACTGCCTATTCATTTCTATGAAAAGCGAATTCCGCTCCCGAAAAGCATTCTGGGTATGTGGGTCGGAGGAGTGCGGTGAGAGTAGCGTCTAAAAAGTTGAGCAGAGCCAAACTTTATTAAAATTCGAGTCTAATCTAAGGACCGCGTCCACATCGCAAAGCAAGTATCCAATAGTACACAGGGGGCGTCCACAACATTGCTTTTGCATATTCACCACTCGACAATCATAGCGGACGAGAAATTGATACTTGTGGTTTCCATCTTTCCTTGTCTTTAGGACATACCTTTAGACGATGTTATACATCATTAAACATGAAAGAAAGTGACAGAGATTGTTGGGGATGACGGTAAGTGTCAGAGGTGTGTCGTGTGAAGGACCCAAATGCAGAGTCCAAAGCTTCACAATAGGCTCTTTATTCTGAGCGTGGACATATGAGGGACAGGAAATATATATGACAGCACACGCTGTTCCAAAAACCCATACAATAGTCCTAAACCACAACTGGAGCAATATCCCACTGGTCCAGGTGACTCAGAGCTCGGGTTCCGTTGAGGTAAGTTATGGGGGCAAACTGACGAGGACAGGTGTGCAAGGAACCAGGTGAAATGAATGAGGTGAAAGGTGACAGAGTGAGGATATGACAGTAAGTAAGCTAGTTGTTTATTTCTTTAAATTGGACGACCCTTAAAAATAAATAAATAACTACTGTGTACAGGTGCAGTTGTTTTGTGTCCAACTTCACTGCACTAACACTGTCGTTGTTACCACCTACACCAAGCATCTAGGGAATACCTACCAAGTGTCTTCGGAATGCCCACCTAGCATCTGTGGGGAGGAGGGTAGCTTTGCAAATGAGCGCTGCGGTACAGAGTCGGCATGGCTCTCTCGTGTCTCGGATCGCCATCGCTACAATGACGCAGCCGCTGGCAGCGGTCGTACCTGCTTCACGTGTGACATCAAAGTATCCAGTAAAAATACTCCAGGGAAACATGTTGGACACCATGTTTAATGTCAAGTAATTTAACACAGAAGTACTGGACTGAAGTGGATCAGAGAATCTCGAACTCCATGGGTCAACACCATTGATTTATTTTATAGTCGATGTGTGTAAAAAAGTATGAAGGACTGTCTTTTCTCTTCTGAACTTCTTCTTCTTCGTGTTCGTGGAGGCGTCTCATAGTGATAAATTGGAGGTGAGGCTAATTCGGCTGCTGTACTTATTCTAACCCTCAGTGGGATACAGGAGCTGCTAAATGCCTAAATGGTAAAATGTAAATGTAATTGATCTCCCTGGACTTTACAGTTCACATCAGGATCATTATCTTCTCCCTTTGATCTTAATGATCCTTTTATATCAAACGCCTCCACAGGTGTTAGATGAAAACCTCCCAGTGTCCATGAGTGAAGTCGAGCCCAGGATTCTTTTTTTTTTTTTTTTTTTTGGTTCGTGAGCTGCTATAATCGATCTCCGATGTGGACGTTCTTCCCTTTTTTTATCCCACAGGAGAGTCTCAGACTGCAGAGTCAGCTTCAACCCACGGAGCCGCTGCCATTCACGCACATTCTGACCAAGGACAATCCAGCACAGGAGCCCCGTGCGCACGCTCACCCACGCTCATGGATGTCCAAGGACGCTCGCAAATGTTCACCCACGTTAATGGACACCCAAGGATGCTCACAGACATTCACCAATGCTCACAGACACCCAAGGACACCTCACCGACGCCCATGGAGGTTCACCCACATTTAGGGATGTTCTCAAGGAGGCTCAGGGACGCCCACTGATACTCACAGATGCTCACCGACGTTGGTCAGTGATGTTGACAGACGCTCACAGATGGCTTTTTCCTGCTCGTGGATGCTTTTACAAACAGTTCTACCTTTGTTCACATTGATTTTTGGTTTGTTTTTTCAGTTGACATTGGAGCTCTGACTACAACAACATTTCAGGTGTTTTATTCCCTCTGTTTAACCCTTAAAATGCCACCATTAACCCTTAAAGACTAAAACATCTGCCTTAAAAACCTAAATGTCCACCTCAGGCCGCAAGGATGACTTGAACTAAGAACTGATGATTGATTATTGGGGAGTGGGGGCAACATAAATGTCTATTCATGATGGGGATTGTGGGGGCACTGGTGACACCTTTACTTCAGCTTTATCTTGGGCTGCACCACAGCACTTTTTATTATAGCACAATTTTTACTGGGTACAGACTCTGTAGTGCTCTTGCTCTAATTTAATTTTGTTGTCTTGACAATGGCAAATAAAAATCTTGAATCTTGGATCGTTAACTCTTAAAGAACAACAATCCATCTTTATCCCTTAAAGACCCTCAAACATGTTAATCTCTGTTGATCCATTAATCTTATCAATAAACATCAGTATTTGGTGTAAATATTGTAGGTTTAGTTGTCGATGATGAAAACTGTCAAACATTCAAACACTTCAGAGTCAAACTGTTAGTGATGGAACATTTATGCAAATGAGTCAAAGCTAAACTCAGTCCATTTACAGTCACATCTAAGTCCAGTTAGTGTCAATAGTCAATCTATGGACTGAACTGGAATTGATCAGAAATCTCAGTTTACATATGAACAAGATAATCCAGTTATTGTTGGACTCCCTCAACACTAGGTGGAGCTACACGCCATTTAGCGTTAGCATTCTTCTGGTTGGTGCCATAGAAGAAGAAGAAAAATCAGGCATCAGAATTGAAGAAGACATAGTAGGAGGACAACACCAAGACAAGATATGGACCACAACCATGAAGATATGGACCACAACCATGCAACGATTCAGTATGTTTGGGACAAACTGTGGTTTATTCCAGAAATGTACATGTTGTCATGGTAACTGGTTGCCTACTGAAGGGGAAGCGACCAGTAAAAATGTAAGGAGTATAAAGTAAAGATATTTATGCAAGTACCAGGAGTATAAAGTACAAATATTTCTATAAATGTAAGGAGTATAAAGTACAGATATTTCTACAAATAGACTGTACTTATACTGTATAGCTCATTTTATTCACCAGTTGGTGCCTGAAGGGCTTTACAATTCCTCACATTCACCCATTAGACAGCTGCTGCCTGACCCTACTGGGACCAACTTAGGTTTCAGTGTCTTGCCCAAGGACACTTTGACATGTGGACAGCCAAGAAGCGGGATGCAAACCTCCAACCCCTCGATCATTGGATGACCAGCTCTACCAACTGAACCAATAGTACAGATATTTATGAACAAATGTAGGGAGGAATAAAAGTAACAAATAAAATCTACTTATGTACAGTAAAAAAAACAAACAACAACAACTTCCATCTCCACAAATACCTGATTTACACTGAAAAACTCCCACGAAAGACAATAATAATATTACACTAAACAGTGATGAATGACTAAAGAAAGGTTAGAAACAGTAGGACACTGGGTCAAAGCCATAGGACCGGTAGCTTCTACTGGAGCTCCTCTGAGTTTACGGCTGAAATAACAGTGATCATCCTGCAGACTTTCATGTTTATCAGGCTTGTTATTTAGCGCGGCAGCCGAGGCCACAGGGACAGAAGGGAGGTCCTGTTGGAAAGCCTTTCTAACCAATTATCTTACACATGACTCCAACCAAAAAAACCTCTGTGTCTGCGTGTTTGTCCAGCCCTCATTTAGCCAGATGATTCTAAAGCCATCACACTGATGGATATAATGACCAATGGCACTCTGAGCTGCAATTAAGGGTCACTATCTCTGTCCCTTCACAACCAATCAGAGCTGAGATGCTGAAGGAGCCCAAGGCAGCGACTGCAGCCCCACCATGTTCACAGCACAACAAAGCACTGTACACTGTAAAACATAGGACCAAAGTACACTGTAAAAAATAGAAGTCTGACCAAGACCAAAGTGAAGTGATTACCGCTGTAATAAATGAAGTCTAACACTGTAAAAAATGAAGTCTAACACTGTAAAAAATGAAGTCTAACACTGTAAAAAATGAAGTCTAACACTGTAAAAAATGAAGTCTAACACTGTAAAAAAATGAAGTCTACCACTGTAATAAATGAAGTCTAACACTGTAAAAAATGAAGTCTAACACTGTAAAAAATGAAGTCTACCACTGTAATAAATGAAGTCTAACACTGTAATAAATGAAGTCTACCACTGTAATAAATGAAGTCTAACACTGTAAAAAATGAAGTCTACCACTGTAATAAATGAAGTCTACCACTGTAATAAATGAAGTCTAATACTGTAATAAATGAAGTCTACCACTGTAATAAATGAAGTCTAACACTGTAAAAAATGAAGTCTACCACTGTAAAAAATGAAGTCTACCACTGTAATAAATGAAGTCTAACACTGTAAAAAATGAAGTCTACCACTGTAATAAATGAAGTCTACCACTGTAATAAATGAAGTCTAATACTGTAATAAATGAAGTCTACCACTGTAATAAATGAAGTCAAACACTGTAAAAAATGAAGTCTACCACTGTAAAAAATGAAGTCTACCACTGTAATAAATGAAGTCTAACACTGTAAAAAATGAAGTCTAACACTGTAAAAAATGAAGTCTACCACTGTAATAAATGAAGTCTAACACTGTAAAAAATGAAGTCTACCACTGTAATAAATGAAGTCTAACACTGTAAAAAATGAAGTCTACCACTGTAATAAATGAAGTCTACCACTGTAATAAATGAAGTCTAATACTGTAATAAATGAAGTCTACCACTGTAATAAATGAAGTCTAACACTGT
The DNA here is from genome assembly GCA_020466265.1 of Siphamia tubifer. Classification (NCBI taxonomy): domain Eukaryota; kingdom Metazoa; phylum Chordata; class Actinopteri; order Kurtiformes; family Apogonidae; genus Siphamia; species Siphamia tubifer. Next base: position 9,923,517 of record CM035793.1, read on the forward strand.
AAAAAATGAAGTCTACCACTGTAATAAATGAAGTCTAATACTGTAATAAATGAAGTCTAACACTGTAAAAAATGAAGTCTAACACTGTAAAAAATGAAGTCTACCACTGTAATAAATGAAGTCTACCACTGTAAAAAATGAAGTCTAACACTGTAAAAAATGAAGTCTACCACTGTAATAAATGAAGCCTAACACTGTAATAAATGAAGTCTAACACTGTAATAAATGAAGTCTAACACTGTAAAAAATGAATGTAAAATTTTTTACTCCAGCTGAAACATTCACTTCAAGATTCTTTATTCTGTTATTCCTCCCTTCCTTTCTACTCAGGGCCATTTTTAAATCAGTTTAAGTAAATACAAACATAAGGCAGAAGCATAGCCTAGTCTAGCCCAGCTTGGCCCAGCTCGGCTCAGCTCACCTTCCTCCTTCTACCACACGCTGCAGATAAACATTGTGCTCAGCGCAGCAAAAACAACCTATTGAGCTGCCATTTAGTCTGAAGCCCAGAAAGAGAAGATCCATGTGGTTCCTGGAGGAGGGGAATTAAATGTTCTGATCAAAGGGAGAAGGAATTTATGCTGGAGCTGATCTGAGTTCAGTACTTCACCCAAAAACTGCAGCTGATCAATGAGCAGATACAAAAGCCCACGCTATCACACGCTATCACATACTATCACACAATATCACATGCTATCATACGCTATCACATACTATCACACGCTATCACATGCTATCATACGCTATCACATACTATCACACGCTATCACACACTATCACACGCTATCACATGCTATCATACGCTATCACATACTATCACATGCTATCATACGCTATCACATACTATCACATGCTATCATACGCTATCACATACTATCACATGCTATCATACGCTATCACATACTATTACACAATATCACATGCTATCATACGCTATCACATACTATCACACGCTATCACATGCTATCACATGCTATCACATGCTATCATACGCTATCACATACTATCACACGCTATCACATGCTATCACATGCTATCACACAATATCACATGCTATCATACGTTATCACATACCATCACACGCTACCACACGCTATCACATGCTATCATACGCTATCACATACTATCACATACTATCACATACTATCACACGCTATCATATGCTATCACACGATATCACATGCTATCATACGTTATCACATACCATCACACGCTACCACACGCTATCACATGCTATCATACACTATCACACGGTATCACACGCTATCAGATGCTATCACATACTATCACACGCTATCATATGCTACCACATATTATCACATGCTATCACACGCTATCACATGCTATCATGTGTTATCACATACTATCACACGCTATCATACGCTATCACCCGCTATCACATGCTATCATACACTATCACACGGTATCACACGCTATCACATGCCATCACATGCTATCATACGCTATAACACACTGTCACACACTGCCATACTATCAAACGCTATCACACGCTATCACATGCTATCACACGCTATCACATACTATCACACACTATCACATGCTATCTTACGCTATCACATGCTATCACACGCTATCACATACTATCACACACTATCACATGCTATCTTACGCTATCACACGCTATCACACGCTAACACACGCTATCACATGCTAACACATGCTATCACATGCTATCACATGCTATCACCCACATAGAGTCACATGGTAGGAGGACGGAGGAGATAGATGGAGTGAAGAATGAACAGAAAAAAGGAGCTGAAGTTGTTCATTACTGAGAAAGAAAAGATGATTAAAAAAAATGACTTTAGGACAGAAGGAGAAACAGGCGGGGGAGGAGGGAGGAGAGGAAGAGGAGAAAGATGAGGCGGAAATAGAAGAGAACGTTGGAAAGAGGGGGGGGCAATGATGAAGAGGAGGTTGAAATAGAAGATGAGGAAGATGAGGAGGCTGAAGAGGAGGAAGAGGAGGAAGAGGAGGAAGAGGAGGAAGAGGAGGAAGAGGAGGAAGAGGAGGAAGAGGAGTGGGAAAGCAGCGAGAAGGAGACAGGGGTAAAACAGAGTCTTCTAATTATGCCGAGTATCAGACTGAAACTGACACAACTATACACACACACACACACACACACACACACACACACCTCTGGCCACTGGAGGTTTGCCTCTTCGCTTTCCTCTGTTATTCAGAAGAACCCCCCCCCCTTACCTGTACATCTCTCCTCTATACTGGACTAAACTGTTGTCTGTACTTTACCCACTACAGAAAAATATAATGTTTTAATATAAGGACAAACATAGGTTTGATATGTATTGTATACACACACACACACACACACACACACACATATATATATAATGGGATTTACCCCCTTTATTCTTATGCATACTTTGTTTTCATACTTCCTTATTAATGTATTGAGACCAATCAGGATGTTGTGAATTTGCAACATAATATATGTCATTTGTGTGAATTACAGACGCTTGTTTATAATAATAATAATAATAATAATAATAATAATAATAATAATAATAATAATAATAATAATAATAATAATAATAATAATAATAATAATAATAATAATAATAATAATAATAATAATAAAAAGAAGAATGGATTAGATTTATATAGCGCTTTTCAAGGCACCCAAACTGCTTCACATGAGTGTTCCATTATTCATTCACTCTCACATGCTCCCTCTGGTGGTGGTACATTACATATGTAGTCACAGTTGCCCTGGGGTAGACTGACAGAAGGGTGGCTGCCATTTCGTGCCTATGGCCCCTCTGACCACCACCCAACATTAATACTCATTTATACACCAGGTAAGGAGGGTGAAGTGTCTTGCCCAAGGACACAACAGACTGACTAGGACAGAGCGGGAATCAAACCGCCAACCCTTTGGTTAATGGACGACCTGCTCTAGCAACTAAGCCATGGCTCTGAATGAGCCACACAATAACACAGAGGTACAGGGGTAAATGACCAGTGGTCCACAGGTAATACTTATCTTGTGTGAATAGGGCATTAGTGGAATAAAGTCATTAAATACTGAGAATGATATTGTACTGTTATTTCTATTGTTTCAAATAAGGATGATTAAAAAAAATGAACTTGATAATGTAGTGGATGATGAAATATAATTTCAGAACACTCCAAATAACCACCAATATCTATCACACCAAATAAATTACAATCACAAAACACAGTCCTTGCATTCAGGGGCAGCTGTGGTTCAGTTGGTAGAGGGAGTCGACCAATGACTGAAGGGTCAAAGGTCACGTCCCAGCTCTGTCTGTCCACATGTCCAAGTGTCCTTGGACAAAGACACCGAACCCTGTCTTAGTCTCCCAGTAGGACTGACAGAAGCTAGTAATGATTTAATTTAAGTATACTTTAATAAGAATCTAAATTTTAAGGTCTGGAAATGTTTATTTTTGAAGTTTCATCAATTTAAAATAATTGAGGCAATCGATTGCCTTACATTTTTTGATTTCTGCTAACGTATATGGGTTTACAGTGTACAATAACAGATATTGATGTAAGAAATGAAGTGATTTGGGTTTTTTTTAATCGAGAAAACATATTAAATGAACATATATCAGCACAGCTATTGTCAACATTACCATTATATTTGTCCAAACAAATGGACCTTTAGTTGAACCAGGTGTTAAAATGATGGAGAGAAGAAGCCTCACTGTGATTATATATATTTACATTTATTTACAGTGAAAATGACTCTGTACAGTTAATTACCAGTATTTTGCTGATAATAGCAATAAAGTTAAACAAACTAAAGTGGATAAACAGTGTGGCCCTTGTGTCATCACACACTAAACACAATATTTATTTATTTCTGCAGCTCCTTATCTGTAACTCTGCTGGAAATGCATCTGTTTCCATGTTCCCACTGTGCTGATGCAGCAGGAGGCTGGAACACAACTACCACAAATACAAAGAAAGGAGGAAAAAAAATAAAATACTAATCCATCCAAACCTTCAGCTGATGCTTTACCGTCTGCACAAACGCACGACTTTACACACAGTCTGTAAAAATGTTTCATTTTTTAATAAACTGTCCCAGCACATTCTGTAATATATTTTCTCACATTATGTAATAAGCAGAGGTGGTCAAAGTACTATTTTGTACTGAAGTACAAGTACAGCTACAAATTCAAAATTATGAGAAAAAAGTCAAAATTATGAGATTTCTGATTTACAACTTATTTTTCATACTGTCAAATTTGTCTGGTCTATTCTGAGAATGAAATGAGTATAAAGTACATATATTTATATAAATGTAAGGAGTATAAAGTACATATATTTATATAAATGTAAGGAGTATAAAGTACAGATATTTATGTAAATGTAATGAGTATAAAGTACATATATTTATATAAATGTAAGGAGTATAAAGTACAGATATTTATATAAATGTAAGGAGTATAATGTACATATATTTATATAAATGTAATGAGTATAAAGTACAGATATTTATATAACTGTAAAGAGTATAAAGTACAGATATTTATATAAATGTAAAGAGTATAAAGTACATATATTTATATAAATGTAAAGAGTATAAAGTACAGATATTTATATAAATGTAATGAGTATAAAGTACAGATATTTATATAAATGTAAAGAGTATAAAGTACAGATATTTATATAAATGTAATGAGTATAAAGTACATATATTTATATAAATGTAAGGAGTATAAAGTACATATATTTATATAAATATAATGAGTATAAAGTACATATATTTATATAAATGTAAGGAGTATAAAGTACATATATTTATATAAATGTAAGGAGTATAAAGTACAGATATTTATATAAATGTAATGAGTATAAAGTACATATATTTATATAAATGTAATGAGTATAAAGTACATATATTTATATAAATGTAAGGAGTATAAAGTACATATATTTATATAAATGTAAGGAGTATAAAGTACAGATATTTATATAAATGTAAAGAGTATAAAGTACAGATATTTATATAAATGTAAAGAGTATAAAGTACAGATATTTATACAAAAATGGAGTCACAGTAAAAAGTTGCCAGAAAAATAAATGCTCAAGTAAAGTACAGATACCTAAAAACTGTACTTAAGTACAGTAAAGGAAGTACTTAGTTACTTCCACCTCTCGTAATAAATTGTATTTTGAGTAAATTATGACAAAATGTACTATATGTACTTTTTTTCTCGTAGATATAGTGACACAGTTCTTTATGTAAAAACAATTGTAAAGCAGAGTTTATTAATTTAATTGTATTTTCTTTGACTTTGCAGTATTTGTCCAAAGTTAGTTCTATTATTAGTGTATTAGTTTAGTAGTAGTACTTCATAATTACTACAGTACTCAAAGGTTGGATTAACACAGAATATAATCAGATTCTTTTGTTTTGTTTTATAGAAATGTTCAATGCGTCAGGACAGTTTATTACTAAAATAATTATTATATTACAATTCTATAATACTATAACACTATAACTATAATTAATGTATTACAAAATATGTCTTTATTTCAAAATGAAATAACATTTTTCACACATTTATTAGAAAATGCAGCTCATCCTTCTTTTCCTTTTGTCTTTTTCTGCCACAGTGGGAATGTTTTTATATGAGGACGCTGCTGGGAATGTGACTTGTATATTTTTACATTTTAGTATGCGTCTTATCATTACAGATGAGGAAGTGGGGGTGTACAGTGGTCCTCCAGGGGACCCCGGGGGCCCCCGCTCACATGACAAACACAGGAGATGGAACGCTTTCTCAAGATGATGTGAAAATTGTCTTATTTGTCGCCGGTTTCTTTGGGGACAAATAGAATACTCCTGCTAAAGCTCATTATGACGATTATAATAGGACGAGCTTTGTACAAATACTGCAAAGTCAAATAAAATATAGTTAAACTAATGAACTGTGCTTTATGATTGGTATTACATCATGAATTATGTTACTACATTTACAAGAAAAGAATTTTTTAAAAAGTTGCAAATTCATTTTATAATAGTCTTTAAATGTAATTACTTATTATGTAATGGGATTATTATTACATTATTACAAAGTGAAACATAAAAGTTATGAAATTTTGGACATTTATTACAAAATAAAATGAAAAATTATGAAAGTTTTTACATTCATTATGAAATAAAATAATTTTAGACAAAGTAAAATGAAGAAGTTACTACATTTTAGATGTATATTATTAAATACAATGAAAAAGTGATGACATTTTGGACATTTATTACTGAATGAAATGGAAAAATGTATTACAGTTTAGACGTAGTATATATTATGAAATAAGATGAAAACATTATGACATTTTAGACATATTATTACTAAATAAAATAAAAACGTTGTTACATTTCAGATGTATATTACTAAAATAAAATTAAAAAACATGACATTTTGGATGAATATTACAAAATAAAATGAAAATGTTTGTACATTCTAGACATATTATTACTGAATAAAATTAAAAAACATGACGTTTTGGATGTATATTACTAAATAAAATGAAAAAAATATAATATTTTGGAAGTTTATTACGAAATAAAATGAAAAGTGACTACATTTTGGACATATGTTACGCAATAAAATGAAGAAATAAGACAGTTTGGACATATGTTACTAAATAAAATGAAAAAAAATCTAATATTTTAGACGTTTATTACAAAATAAAATGAAAAGTGACTATAGTTTGGACATATGTTACTAAATAAAATTAAAAAAATATGATATTTTGGAAGTTTATTACTAAATAAAATGAAAAGTGACAATAGTTTGGACATATGTTACCAAATAAAATGAAAAAACATGATATTTTGGAAGTTTATTCCAAAATAAAATGAAAAGTGACTACATTTTGGACATATGTTACGAAATAAAATGAAAAAAATTGACAGTTTGGACATATGTTACTAAATAAAATTTAAAAAATATGATGTTGTGGACGTCTATTACGAAATAAAATGAAAAAGTGACCTTATTTTGTATTGATATTACTAAATAAAATGAAAAAATGATGACAGTTTGCATCATTTCCATTCACTTCCATCTGTGACGTGTCCATAAAACACATGGTGAATATAAAAGGACAGCCCAGCAGCGTCCTCATATAACACCAGTCCAACTGTGGCAGAAACAGACAAAGGAAAAGCAGTGTTTCCATCATTCCCTTCCATCTGTGAGCTCCTCTCTGCTTCCTTTCATCTCCCCACCTCCCTTCGCTCTGTCTCTCCATCTCCTCCTCCCTCTGGGGAACTCACTGATACCAAATTCGCTTTAAGGGCTATTCCGTCTAATCTCACAGACTCTCATTTATGATTAAAGAATGGCTTTCCCTCTGGAGCAAACTGACCAATCACATGTTAGCAGACGGACAAACTGTGGGATCTGGATTCAAAGCACGGTGTGTGTGTGTGTGTGTGTGTGTGTGTGTGTGTGTGCGCGCATGTGCAGACACTCACTACAGTCAACCCTTAAAAACACACACTGCTACTTCTGTCTCATTTCAAAAAGAGATGGGAAGTAACTAATTAAAAGTACTTGATTACTGTAATTAAGTACGTATCTGTACTTTACTTGAGAATTTATTTTTCTGGCAACTTTTTACTTTTCGTCCATAAATATATGTACTTTATACTCCTTATATTTATATAAATATATGTACTTTATACTTCTTACATTTATATAAATATAAGTATTTTATACTCCTTATATTTATATAAATATATGTAATTTATACTCCTTATATTTATATAAATATATGTACTTTATGCTCCTTATATTTATATAAATATATGTACTTTATACTCCTTACATTTATATAAATATATGTACTTTATACTCCTTATATTTATATAAATATATGTACTTTATACTTCTTACATTTATATAAACATAAGTACTTTATACTCCTTACATTTATATAAATATAAGTACTTTATACTCCTTATATTTATATAAATATATGTACTTTATACTCCTTACATTTATATAAATATAAGTACTTTATACTCATTATATTTATATAAATATAAGTACTTTATACTCCTTACATTTATATAAATATAAGTACTTTATACTCATTATATTTATATAAATATAAGTACTTTATACTCCTTACATTTATATAAATATATGTACTTTATACTCCCTTATATTTATATAAATATATGTACTTTATACTTCTTACATTTATATAAATATAAGTACTTTATACTCCTTATATTTATATAAATATATGTACTTTACACTCCTTATATTTATATAAATATATGTACTTTATGCTCCTTATATTTATATAAATATATGTACTTTATACTCCTTACATTTATATAAATATATGTACTTTATACTCCTTACATTTATATAAATATATGTACTTTATTACTCCTTATATTTATATAAATATATGTACTTTATACTTCTTACATTTATAAAAACATAAGTACTTTATACTCCTTACATTTATATAAATATATGTACTTTAAACTCCTTACATTTATATAAATATAAGTACTTTATACTCCTTATATTTATATAAATATATGTAATTTATACTCCTTATATTTATATGACTTTTTACTTCAATTGTGACGTTTCTTCCCCATTTTTCCTAATTTCTTGCCCATATCACAAAACTGTGACTCAATCAAACACATTATCTACACAGTAACTCACTTTTAAAGGCTTTATTTTGTAAGCTTTTTATTTGTATTTTTATTTTTCTGATTTTATTTTCTGAAGTATTATTGCGTTCATGACAAAATAAGCAGTTTTACTTTTTGTTTTTGTATTTTATTACAATTGAGAAGTTGTACTTTTTTTTTTACTTTTAATTAAGCAGAAGAGTTGAATCAGTACTTCAACTTTTACCCTGATTTTTTTTCACACAAATAGCTGTACTTCTACTTAAGTACAGAACGTTAATACTTTAACCACCTCTGGTAGAAAGACAGGAGAATGATCGCAGAGTGAGAGTGAAAAAAAAAAGAACGAGCTCAGGCAAATGTATCTGTTATGTATTGCATTTTTATATTTTTAGGGCATTTTAGTGTATTTTTACTGATGAGAAAGACACATAGAAGGGAAGAAAAAAGAGAATAGAAAGGTGGAGAAGTCCAATAGACAACAGAGTGAATGGAGGAAGAGGAAGAAGAAGAGGAGGTGGTTGTGGTGGGTGGATGGGGGGGGTGGGGGGGGGGGTGACAGGGCCAGACAGAGGCACAATGAGAGGAAGAGGACGAAAAACAAAAGAAAAAAAGAACATAAAAAAATCAAATGCAACAGAGGGAGACAGAGTGAGGGAGTAAGGATGTTGGAAATGTCCCATTGGCTCCTGCTGTCAGGAACGCTTGTCAGCCAAGAATTAGACCGCTCCATGTTTCCAATGACTGACAGTCAGCCTGTGGTCTAGACTATACCCTGGAGTGGTTGAGTCTAAATAAGGGAAACGCCTTGAGAGAGACAGAGGGGATACACCGGGCTGAAAATCAATTTATAAGACTGTCAGTCAGAGGCCAGAGGGGATGATGGAGGAGAGATAAGAGGAGCAGAGGGGAGGAGAAGGGTGAGGGAGCAGGAGGGGGAGGGGCCAAGAGCAGGAGGGGGAGGGAAGGATAAACAAATGGGAGTGATGGGGAGGAGATTGTTATTGTGTTCAGGGAATGAAAGAGTGAGAGAGAAAAAGAATGAAAGAGTTCTTCTGCATTTTAGAATAAATGTCCAAAATATGAGGACTTTTTATTTGATTTTATTTTTATATTAAACGTCCAAAATGTAATGATGTATTTATTTTTCTTTTAGAATAGATATCCATCATGTTATGAATTTTTCATTTTATTTTACAATAAATGTCTTTAATTTTCTTTTAAAATCCACTAAAATTTATGAAAAAAATTATATAACACAAAAAAGTGATAAAAAAAAATAAAAACCCATTCAAAATTTCTTCTAAATTATAAAAAAACACAGAAAAGTGATAAAGTATGCAAAACATAAAAATATGAATATATATGCAATTAACACTTTCAAATGTTTCAACAAAACATCCATTTAACTGCATTAAAATATTAAATTCATTCTCATTCATTAAAGCATTCATTTTGACATATATATATATATATATATATATATATATATATATATATATATATATATATATATATATATATAATGTATTCAGAGTGTGCCCACATACTGAAGTTGTAAATTATCTCTCTGTGTCGTTTCTCCAAAGTGCCTCTGAAGTTAATTTGTATTTTTAATTTGCTGTTTATCCGTGTTTTTAATGGTGTTTTCTGGAGGTAGGTAGTGAAATGCTTCTTATTTAGACATTTTTATTACATTCCAAATATGTCCCTTTGTGTTTAGAGATGTGTAGAGATAATTAAAGTGTCTTCTTTAATATATCTGACATTTATCGTCTCTGCAGTCGAAGCTTCCCAAAGAATTTACCAGTAAAATGTGCAAACAAACCATCGCATTAGATTAGATGAATCGTTCCAGCATGTGAGTGTTTTTAAACCGCTGTAGTGACTCTAATGTACCCCAGATTATTATGGGATGTTATTGACAGGCTAATACAGGAGAGTCTATGTTGTTCTGGTTTTACTTTTGGTTCTTTGAAGGGTCTCGAACCGCTGAACATTCACAGGGATGCCCACCTGAACACTGACCTCTGACCCCTGACCTCTGACCAAACCCATCATTTATGATGATTGGCAGAAAAGAGCTTCTGAAACCTTCTCCTGATTCAGTTTCAACTACAGCCTGACCGAATAATTAGTCGATTATAGCCCATGATGATTAATCAGTCGATTCTCATCCATCAGTGATTAATCAGTCGATTATAACCTACCGTGATTGATCAGTCGATTATAGCCCATCATGATTAATCAGTCGACTATAGCCCACCATGGGTAATCGGTCGATTATAACCTACTGTGATTAATCAGTCGTTTATAGCACATCGGTTTAATTTCGATCCCATTGTGTTTTTTATGTCTGAAGAATAAAAATACTCCACAAACTAATCTCCACTACACTTCTCATAATTCATGCATCAAACAGGAATAAAAACTCTGTGTCATTTTTCCATTTTACAAACTCATGCTGTGAACTGGAGCCGGTTTGACACCTGTGATTTAAACCCAGACCTGGACTGGTGGCAAAGTTTGTGGAGAGTCCAAATGCATTCCCAGTGAAATGAGCAGCATTAGTATTCCATACTGTTGATGAGTTGTAGAAACATGGATTTACTGTTAAAGCCCTTTAAAATTCCAAAGGGCTTTTATGCTCTCTTAGGAAATTATTTGTAAGTGCTATAAATTACGACACACTGTCTCCATTCATTGTGGCTTTCATCTTAATACTTTTTCACCTTAATGCTTTTGCATTTTAAATGTGATTAGGCTTTCAAAGTCAAACGTGTATCCTCAGTCGACCTGGTTTTAAGTGCCTGCCTTTGGGACGATGCTGACGGTAGATTTCTATATGAGCCTCTGACTCCACAGCGTTCTTTCTTCTCTTTGATGCTATTCTACTTTTATCACTTTAAGTTATTGTTCTACTTAACCTTAACTTGTTCCTTGAACACATTCACAAGTAACGCCCACATACTGTATTTAAGGTGTTAGTATTTCACTTTACATTCCATGGGTGGATGAGGCCCGGGGGCCAGAACGGGCCCATCAAAGGCTCTGGTCCAGCCCCTGGGATGACTGTGTGAAATGCAAAAATGACACTGAAGATATGAAAAACCAATGATGTTAAAGTCACTGCAGGTCATTTCAATCTACAGTGGGTCACAGCAGTCAAATACTATCAGAATAACCTAGAAATAATGAAAAACGCAACTTTCTCTTTGTATTAATATAAAAGAAAAGGTAAAAATCACACAAAATGTGAATGGATATAACGACTTCATTTTTTTTCAAGTTGACTCATCAGTCAAAAAAGTCGGAGTGGAGTCGTCGTGTTGTGATGACGTCATCACATTGTCAGCTGAGGAAAAACACAGACACATGGCTAAGAAAAAAAACAAAAAAATACGGACACACGTCTGTCCAACAATGAGCGACATGTATTAAAGTTCACTGACAAGACACAGGCATCAGTATTTTAACACCAACAAAACAAAGGCTAATGTTAGCAAAGAGTTTTCTGTTAAATTTAACTGAACAACATCAGTAGGTGAAGATATGTCTGCATTTGGTCTGAAACTGGACTGTCCAGACTATGTGTGTCTGGGAGAGAGAGAGAGAGAGAGAGAGAGAGAGAGAGAGAAAGTGACATGCGACTTGTCGACTCCTCCAAATTTAAGTCAACGTGTCTGTTAATGCCCTGATATATAAACTAGAGAATAAACTAATACACTTAAGGTCAGAGATAAAAAGTCCAAATTGTGAGATAATGGTTATATACGTATAATATATAAAGTCACAGTTTCTCTCCTTCACTGATTTTTCCTGTGGTGACTTTTTTTTTCATACTGTCACATCTGTTTAGTTTGAAAAAATAACGAGTCTATTCTGAGAATGTAAAGAGTATAAAGTACAGATATTTATGTAAAATTGTAGAGAGTAAGCAAGGGATAATACATGGAACACGAGTGACTATCAGAAAAAGGTTCCATGTTCCATGTATTATCCCGCTTATTCTACGGGTTATTAGTTTATTACTGTCTCTACTCTAACAGACTAGTGTTGTATAATAGGCGGGGCAGACAGAAGGGGGGTGCAGAGAGTTTTAGGCGGAGAAAAGAGAAAGACAGATGTACACAGTCAGGTCGGCGACCGGAGCAGGTGTTGTCCCGTTCCTGCAAATAAATACTGAAAACGAAGCTCACTGAAACCA
>CM035793.1:9943909-9966409 GCA_020466265.1 Siphamia tubifer
GAAATGTAACTTTTTAACTTTTTAAAAGGAAAGGATTAAAGCAGTTGAATCACTACTTCTACATTTACCAGAGTATTTTTTCACACAAGGAGCTGTACTTCTATTGAAGTACAGAATATTAATACTTTGACTACATCTGGTCTGATATCAGAATAGATATAGAAAATATATCACAAAAGTTCTGTCAATTATCTTTATGAGATAAAGTGTTAATCCACACATAATAATAATATTAGTAAATTCTGTCTAGATACATTTTCTTATTTCATATATTGGTCAATGTATCAGTTTTCAGCCCAAATGTGATATTGGCCGATATATTGAATATCAGCTTTTTTTAACCCTCAAATATTGGTATCGGCATCGGCTACAAAAATCCAATATCAGTCAGGCTCTAATAATTATCACAAAATAAATGTAAAAATCACATGTAGTATCTGGTCTAACATGTTGATTGTTGAAATGAACGCAACAACAGGAAGTGGACGCCATCAAACACAGAGGACATAGCTTTAATTTTGAATTATTTTAATATGAATAAAACATTTATAATTATGTAAATGATTTCTTATCTCATATTTCTGAGTTTTTAAGTCATTATTTTCACTTTTGAATCTTACATTTAGAATTCAGATTTTCATATCCACTAAAGTGAGTAACTGTGACCTGATCAAACACATTTTCTACACACTAACACACTTTTAACCTTCATATTATGTTAAGGGTCAATTTGACCCATTTCAGTTTTTGACCAAAGTACTGGTTATTCTTTCTTTTTCCTCATCTAGGGTCACGAACTGTTCAGTAAAATCTGAAACCGTCTGTGCAGAGTTTATGTATAAATATAAATATAATGTTGTGGGTCATTTTGACCCAGATATTTTAATGTGGGTAATTATCTGTTCAGATCCAAAATAAACATGTTATATACTTAATTCTGTTTACCCAGTTATTAGTATTTTGATAGTTTTTTCTGAATAAGCATGTGTAAATTAGAAAGCTAACTGGACACAAGTAAAAGAAAAATAATGAAAAATTAAATAAAATGTGTTTATGAAAAGGGGAAAACTTGAACAAAATAGAACAACATGTATTGTATGTCTCTTTTCTATATATTTATGTAATCTAAAATAAAGTTATTGGTTTAACCTGTCATTTATTTATTTATTTATATATATTTTTTAAAAAGTACGGGTCAAAATGACCCACAGCATAATCAATGTAATTAATTTTTAACATAATACAAGGATTAAAGACTTTATTTTTTGGATACTTTTAAAACATTTATGATTTTGTTTGGTTCAGAAAATACAGTTTTAGTTTTACTTTTGTACTTCATTACAATTGAGACATGGTACTTTTTAACTTTTACTTCAGTAAAGGAGTTAAATAAGAACTTCCACTATTAATTTGGATTTTAAAAAAAACATTATGTAAACACAGCTACTCAGAGTACTTTTACCAGCTCAGTGTGATTTACATTTATTTTTTATTTTTTTTACAGTGGTAGATTCTTCTTCTGGTTGATATATTGTGATGTGCGTCATATGGTCGCTGGTTGTTTGTCGTTTTCCGTCAGTTTCTCAGGAATATTTAATTGGCTTTTATGTTTTCAGAGGAATTCCTGCAGCACAGCTTTTTTTTTTTTAGAATCCACACGTTGGTCGTTGTCTCATTACGCTGTTGTACAGATGAAATCCTGCTTAGAAAAGGCGTCTCATTTAATGGCAGCGTAACCATTAGTTATATAACTTCCTCGCTGCGTTAATGATTGAAATCAGTAAAGCTTTTACACCAAACCAGAAAGTCATTTGAATCATTAATACATCAAAGTAACACGTTTCCTTTTTCATCTTTTTCACCCAGATCGCTTTGAGCTCTGGAGAATTCACACATGATTCGCTTTTCCACTGGATAAAACTTTATAGATATTTACTAAATGTCCTAAAAACACAAGTGTGTAATTACAGCAACAACTGAACCAAAGATAAGAAATAAAATCACAGAAGTGTTGTCTCGGAGGATTTGATTTTTAAAGGTGTCATTCCATGGTTATGTCGGTAATATTGTTGTGTTGTTATTGAATGCATTGTGTTCTGGTTCTATTTAAAAAAACAAAACAAAACAACATTTCTGGATTGCTTTTTTTCAACCTGTATTTGGATGGTAGAAAAATGACCTTCTTTGACTCAGAGAATGCATGTGTGAAGGAACACCCCCCCCCCCTCATTCCTCTCCTCTCGCTCTGTGTGTGTCATGGGCGTTTGATTTGTCAGTGTTAACAGCCGACCAACATGAAGCGTCTTGATGGAGTTTTCATTTCACTGAAGATTAAAATATCACATTAAGGTGAAACATGTGTTAGTTTTGGGTGGTGCTAGCATTAGGCTAATGCTAGTACTAGGCTAATGCTATAACTAGGCTAATGCTAGGACCAGGATAATGCTAGCACTAGGCTAATGCTAGCACTAGGCTATTGCTAGTACTAGGCTAATGCTAGTACTAGGCGAATGCTAGAACTAGGCTAATGCAAGAACTAGGCTAATGCTAGGACCAGGATAATGCTAGCACTAGGCTAATGCTAGTACTAGGCTAATGCTAGTACTAGGCTAATGCTAGAACTAGGCTAATGCTAGCACTAATGTGTGACCTAGCTTGGACAAACATGTTAGTGCAGATATATTCACTTCTTTCTTGAGTTTATTTGCTAATGTTGGCTGATGTTGATTAATTAGTGATTAGGCTATAATTAACTGATTAATTATTTATATTTATAATAATTTCATTTAAGATATTTTTTATCACATTTAAAAAAAAATTTGTTCTCTATGTAAGAAGAGTTTCTTGATGTTTTGTTTTTTTATTGCTGTTTTCTATTAGTGTATGAATTTTAGTTTTGCATCTTTTTTGTCACATTGTTTGTTTGTTAGTGTATTTTTGTGTATTTCGTGGGAAATTTGAGTACAAAACAAAAACAACACAACAACAAAAAACTGAGACAGAACAGTCGATCGACAAAGTATTTTAAAATAAGATTTTCCTTTGTTATTATAATTAATCAAAATTAATCAAAATCAACACTGTGATTAATGTGATTAACAATTTTGACTCAATTCAATGGTTGTTTTGTTCAAATTGTTGAAGGTGATAAATAAACATGTTAATTGCATATATATTCATATTTATGACTGTGTTTAGGATATTTAATCATATTTTATTTTGTAGTTTAGAACTGTTTTTTAATATGTTTTAGATTTTTCATTGCTGTTTTCTGTTAATGTATTATTTTAATTTAAGTAGATTTTAGAATGTTTTGTACAGAGGGAGGAGCTGCAGTTTATTTAGTTCTCAAAGTATGTTTGTATTATTATTTAATGTGTGAGTGTTAGTGGTGTAATAAGAGCGTGTCAGATGGAGTTCAGCAGCAGTGTTTAGGTTCACACAGTGAAAAGTGCATGAGAAAAACTGCACATGAATATTCAGAGTGCACTTCCTGTCAAACAGGAGGTCTGTGAGTGCAGAACAAAGTTAACCTGGAACATCAACTGGACAACTGCAGTCCTCATTTAACCCTTTAACACCTGAAACATTCAAACAGTCAAAGAAAAGTCCACGTTTCTGAAACTGGAGTCTTTATACTGAAAAAACCCCCAAAAAAAACAGTTTGGTTTCTAGTTTAAATCTGTGATCAGACAGAATCACCTACAGACTTTTTCAAGATCATAACAAAAGAGTCATTAGCAACTTTGATTAATTTTGATTATTATGATAATTTCTTTTTTTTGCTTAATTCAAGATACCACTGCCAGAGAGTGCATGTGAGAGCGAATGAATAAAGGGTCACTAATGTGAAGTGCTTTGAGCGGCTAAAAAAACACGATATAAATGGAATCCATTATTATTATTATTATTATTATTATTATTATTATTATTATTATTATTATTATTATTATTATTATTATTATTATTCAATTCAAGATTTTTTGCTTAATAAAAATAATACTTAATTCAAGATTCAGATTTTTTCTGCGTAATTAATCTTTTGGGTTTTTAGTTTGTTTAATTTAAGTTTTCTATGCTTCATTAATTTGCTCCTAATTTTATATATATGTGTGTGTGTGTGTGTGTGTATTTTTTTTCAGTTATTTATTTATTTAGCTTAATTCAAGCAAGTGATGGATGCATGGCTGCTCTTTGAAGCCCCACATTTCTGTCTCCTCATCCTCTTCTGCACATGCTCAGTGGCTCCTTCTCCTGCTGATATTTCCATAGTGACAGATTAGCAGGAATCCGCTCAGCGTCCCTCTGCCAGATTGGATCATTCACACACTTCAATACAAAACTTGGCAACTCTGACAAATGCAGACTTTCATACACGCTGTAATCGAATTATTGCAATTATTGTGGAAAATTGAATTAAACAACATGCACAGAGAAATGTTCCGCATGTTTGTGTGTTTTATGTGAGCATGAACAACAGCTGGAGGCGTGTGGAACAAGCCCATGGCGTTTTACACAATACACTGAATTACATTAAACTACGGGGACGTGTTCGGCTTCAATCACTTATTTATGGATTTTTTTTAATAGCTGATAAAATGCTACACTATAAAAAATAAAATAATAAAAAAATACCCTTATACACTCAATAAAATTATGGCAACACATTACAAGCAATAATATGAAGTAAAATTAATTATATTTGGCCTTGAGTAAATGTTAATTAAATTAAATTCCACTTCATATGAGCATTTTTCAATGCAAAACTATATAGAACTAATTAAAACCTTAAGAAAAACATTTACTTCATATGAAAAAGAAACTGCTTGATGTGTAAATTGTGAAAATGTGGTTAAAAAAATATAGTGTTTTGGTGGTGACGTGTTTTACATTTTAAAATGACCTGATTATATTGATTTGAATTCACTCAATAATACCTGTGCAGACAAAGCATAAGGTTTATTAAACTACATTAAATATATATTTTTTCCAAACATTTCAATTTTAAATGTAATTAAATAATTGCCACAAAACCAAAAAACAAATATATTGAATATATTTGCAAATATGCAACATACCAAAACTATCTATTTCATGTCCTACAGACAAGGTAATTATCTCCATTTAATTTAACTATTTTTTATTTGTGGGGGTGGCAATGTCAAATGATTAAAATGTTTAATCTGATGAATCACAGGTTTGTTTTGGATTAATTTTGATTAAAACACTTTGTCACTCAATTGTTCTGTATCAAGGTTTATTTTTTGTTCACTCAAATATCCTAAAAAATACACAAAGAAACACAAGAAATGTGGAGAAAAAATTAAACAACACATAAAATGAAAGAAAATGTAGATTTTAGATGTAATTTATTGGTCTCAGTGGGTAAATGCGTCTTCACTGACTGAACATTAAACATTAAACCATTGGATTTTTGGGGTCTTTGTGGGGTGTGTGTGTCGTTTGTGGCACAGCTCATGGACATTTTTCCTGTGTTTTTTTTCCCGCGGGTTCAGAGGGTTCATGTCCTTTTGTTCGTGCTGGTGCAGTGATGGCTGCCTCCTCCTTCTTTTCTATGATCTCCTAGTTCACTTCTGTTGGTAGCGCAGCCCGCTTCTTCTTTTCATTCACACAGGGAGTCACTTTGTTTAGGCTTGTGGCAGGTGGTGGTGGGTGCGTGTTATAGTGAGGTGTCAGTGGGTGTGCTCAGGGGGCTCAGGGGGGCAGCGGTGGGTCTGTCCTTTACGCCTGTATGGTTAAAACTCTGTGATGATTGAGCGTCAAAAGCATCATGGGTAGCTCTCTCATAGCCAAAGTGATGCTACGTACAGTACATACATGATGTGTTTACGTACATTATGTAGTTATGTACAGTACGTGCAGTAATGTACATAGTATTTATGTATCAGGGGTTCGGTTTCGTTATGTAAATAGAATTTTATTTCGTATTCAGATACGAAAATTTGAGGTAACAGTTTTTCGTTACTGACATTATTTGTTAGCTGGGTATTTTATAAGTAGAGGTACCACTGTGTATGTATATATATATATGTGACCCACCACCACGAAACCAGGCATAAGTGTCTGGAAATCAAAACTGAGTTATCTGTGTAGCTTGGTAGAGTGGAAACTAAGGTTTAAGATGGTGAAAAAATTATGTTTCTATCACAAGTAGAACCAAAGTTATGGTCATTTTAATATCCACAGTTGGACCTATTATGCAATTTGCATATTTTTAGATATTGTCCGTTAAAGTTTTGGACTGTTTTGGGGTAGGAAGTCCTTAGCAACGCATAATAATTCGTATCCGATTGACAAAAAATATTCACAGATGTTAAAGGACACTCTGATGGACATGTCACAGAAGTTTTATATATTATAATAATAGGACAGAAGTGCGACGTATTACAATCATTTGGCTTACGACATTGGACAAGAACATTCAATATAAGCTTTTACCTCGTACCGAACACTTGGATGTTTATTCACGGAACGGAGATCGGTTTGTTCGGCGAAAAGAGGTGGAAGTCGTCTTTGTCTTTGCTCAGCAATCCTTAAACTTTTGTCGCCGCTTAAATAATTGACCCAATAAACACCTTTATTGATTGGATTTCAATGTAATGACCACAGGAACTGAACATAGAGGTGTTACGGTACCGTTTTTTGATAAGGTGTAAACACAAATAAGGAATCACCTTCCAGCCTAAATTTGGCTGTAGCTCTGAACGGCTCAGTGCGACTTATGCCTGGTTTCGTGGTGGCGGGTCACATATATATATATATATATATATATATATATATACAGATATGTGCATCCTATTGCTCAAAAATGTTCCTCATTTTATTTTAATTTCATTTCAATCTCCATAAGTGTAAAGGATCAGGGTGAATAAATCTTCTAATACCTGCCTGTTTATTATAACACCTGCTCCATCAGACAGTCACCATTACAGCAAAAACAAAAACAGTTGTGACCTGGACCAACATTCCTTGCTCACAGCAAGATGCCAAATTAGGTTATTATGCTACTGTTTTACTGGAGATCACATCAGGCTGAATGTGGCGCCTACAGGAAAAAGGAGTGAGATCTCTGCTCTAGTTTGTTAAAGTTTGTGTTTCCACCTGAAGCTGTGGGTCATTTAAGTTCATGTGCACTTTTTTTCCAACACCACCTGTCACACATCCTCATGTAGGCGACTCACAACCACATGCAGCTCATCCACAGGAGCAGCGTGGGTGGGGGTGGGAGGGGGGCGGGGGGGGCTGTGCGGCATATGGGGAGGAGGTGGCAGTTGGGTGTCACTTCCTTCTTCCTGCCAAAGGGGATTTAAATCAGCAGCCATGTAGCCTGCAGGCTAATGCTAGCTGACATCTGAAAGATCCAGAGCCAGCCACGCTAAAGCTAACTTTACTTCATTTACGTCAGCCCACAGAATATGGATGATGACATCATCACTGTCCACACCAGCTGGAAACTAGAGCGTGAAAAGTGGAAATAAGACCAGGTGACACTTTTTGGGTTTGCTCCACCGGCTGAATTCAAAACTGATTGCAGTGCCTGGCAGACGGGGACGAGGGTTTTAAGAAAATTCACTGAAATGAGTTGATGTGATATTGTGTCAATGTTGTGTTTTTTGCAGCTGTGAACGTGTACGATGATGCTGCCCATGTCCAGAACCTGCATGTTTTTATATGGAGAGAAATAGTGAGGTATAAAATACTGGAGGAAATAAGATAAGATAAGATAAGATAAGATAAGATAAGATAAGATAAGATAAGATAAGATAAGATAAGATAAGATAAGATAAGATAAGATAAGATAAGATAAGATAAGATAAGATAAGATAAGATAAGATAAGATAAGATAAGATAAGGGGGGGGGTGTTGTGCTGTGACTGGTCAGCCAGTAACGGATCAGGGGGCGAAGGCGGCTCGCACCCTCCACCCGGACTTCCCATGTACTTCCCAGGTGTTCCCTCTTCACTGCTACAACACACTCATGGGACATTCACAAACTCCACTCTCTTTATTTTTGCATCTTTTCTCTATTTTTTTTTCTCTGTATTTTTGTTTGTTCTTAGTGTAGTTTGTGGGAAATTTGAGTCGTAAAAAAATAAAGAAGCAGAATAGTCGAATGACAAAGTGTTTTGATGAATGAAAATTAATCCATAGTAACTCTGTGATTAATATGAGTCATAATTGTAATCATTTGACAGCACTGATTTTTATAAGTAACATTTCGATATATAAAACATGTATGGAAGTTTACACAAACAAGCCTCCTACTTCCTGTACGGACGTAGCAGTGCCAGGAGTGAGGGTCACAACATCCTGAAATGTTCCCTCCATTCCTCCAGGACAACAACGAAATTTTCCCCCCAGACAACAGTCTGTCCAGGTCGGAGCCAAAACCGCTGACGTTGATGGAACGGGCGTGTTGATGTCACAACTGACCTTTGAACCCTGATGCGTGTCTGCTGGTCTATGACTTGGATCAGCTTTATTTTGAAAAGTAATATAGTGAATATAATAAGCCTTAATAAAAGAAATACTGCTGTTCAGACTGTATCCATGTTCACCAGGTGTACGATGCTGCTCTTTTTTTTTTTTTTTTTTTTTGATCAAGTTTTTATAAAGATGCGTTTTCAGAAGAAAGAACTAGAACTCTGTGTATAAACAAAAGGCAAAAACAAAGGCAAATATCTGCATTTTAAAAAATACCCAGGTTTTTATAAACAGGCCCTAAATGCATCAAACACCTGCAGTTCAGAGCCTGTTTACACAAACCTGAGGATTTTTGAAACGCATATTTTTTTTAAGCTGCATTAAAAAAAAAAAAAAAATCATGCACATTGCAGTATTTAATTTTTTTTTTGTTTACGTTCATATTGATCCACACAAATACGTTGTCAAGAGCCGTTAAAGCACACCCAGCCTGTCTGTGCCAGTGTTAGACCAATGACATCTCCACACAAACCAATCAGAAGCCTCATGGACAATCACTGATACTCCTAATTCCTGTTCCATTCCACAGAAGAAAACAAAGCATGACATTTGTTTGGACTGACAACAAAATTTTACTTCTTCTCAAAGTATCTCCAGACTACAAGGCCAACATATTGATTGGTAGACCGTCAAATTTAAATATGCGGACATATTGATGTTGTATTTAGAGAAGAATCAAATTTTCCCACATGCTAAGGGACACATGTCCCAAACAACCTGAATGTAACTGTGGCTCAGTTGGTAGAGTGGGTCGTTCAATGACCGAGAGTTTGGTGGTTTGTGTCCCGGCCCTGGCTGTCCTTGGGCAAGACACTGAACCCTGACTTAGTAAAAGTGACAGAACCTTAGAATCCTACTGCACTGTAGATTTTGCAGTGTTAATTTGGAGACAATGGAACCAAATACACTCTAGAAGAAGTTAAATAAACTCTCTAAGTGTTGATTTAACGCTGCAAAATTTACTGTGTGGTGTGAATGTGAAGCTAATGTGAAGCTTGAGGACCATAAAAGTGCAGACCATTTAACTCATAGGTGTCAAACTCCAGTCCTCGAGGGCCGGTGTCCTGCATGTTTTAGATATATTCACTTTAACCCTTTAACTCCTGAGAACTAACAAAATAATTGGTAACATGAGTAAAGAAAGACACAAATCAAAGAAAAATACTACATTTAAAAAACCAAAATGTAGAAAAATAAACAAAATGAGCAACAAAAACTAATAAATATTTACAAAATGACAAATGATGTGGAAAACTACTTATTACTTAATAATCTTTGCTTCTGCCTGAGCCTTTTTCAGTCAAATTCTGTATTGTTCTCTCTCTTTTTGCTGCTTTGAAGTGAATATATGACTGAAATAAACTAAAAAAAAAAAAAAAAACTAGTATTGAAATTTGATACCAGCAATTTAAATTTTGCCTTTAAAAATGTTTAAATAAAATAAAAAACTCTTGCTTTTTGGCACCTTTTCCATGCATAAAACTAAAAGGAAAACGGTTGAATTTTTCTGAATATTTAAACAACATCATCCATTCAGAATGCATCATCCCTGACACATAAAGAGTTAATAATCAGCTCCTCATCAGACTGATAATGATGTAATGGAAGAGGGAAACATCTAAAACATGCAGGACACCACCCCTCGAGGACCACAGTTTAACACTCCTGATTTAACTTAAAAAAATAAATGCTGCTGTTCAGAGTGTATCCATGTTTACCAGATGTATGATGCTGTTCTCTGTGACGCCAAATTAGCCTAAAAGTCAAAATGCAAAAATGGAGTTTTCAAAAAGCTTCACTTTTGGTTTTATAAAGATGTGTTTTCAGCAGAGATGTATAAAGTACTGGACTAGAGGAGTGGAGTAGAAGTACAAGTACTACATCAAAAAACTGACTTGAGTAAAAGTTGAAGTATTCTTCAAGCATCATACTCAAGTGAAAGTACTAAAGTATCCAAAGAAAATTGTACTTAAGTATTGCAAGTAGAAGTATGTAAAACATTTCTACTCAAGTACTGAAAGTAAAAGTAAAAGTAAAATTACAAGTAGAAGTAATGAAAAAAAATACTACTTAAGTACTGAAAGTAAAAGTAAAATGTAAAAGTACTGTGTAGGCCTATACTAAATGAAAGCAGTCACAAGTTTGAACACATTTCTATATTTAATATGAAAGGTACAACTTCAGCTGAGGCAGCAGTAGTACAAGTACATACCAGTTCACTTACAAGTGTTCATGAAAAAACTACAACTTTCAAAGGCCAGAGTATTCCAAGAATATGACCAAGTGACAAACCAAATATTTCTTGTGTAAACACGGTGTAGCAGCTACACATGTAACATTGTCAAAAGGTGGATTAGAGCGTGCAGTTTTATTATGTAGTGTTTGATCGATGACTCGTCCAATGATGAGACACCATCATCAAACCAGGTGACAGAACCATTTATCGCTGTGGTATTGATATGCTATGGGTTTGGTATGTTTGGTATGTTTGGTATGTTTCTGAACTACTTTAATAAGAGGAACGAGGAACGATCCGGCACATAAAAAATGTATCGGAGTAAAAGTATTAACATTTTTTTTTAAAATGTAGTGCAGTAGAAGTGGAAGTAGGCGAAAAAATATATACTCCAAAAAGTACATATACTGCATTTCACTACTTAAGTACAGTACTTAAGTAGTTGTACTTCATTACTATACATCTCTGGTTTTCAGAGGAAATAACTCAGTTTGTGTTTAAACAACAGTCACAAATGAAGGTAAATGTCTGTGTTTTCAAAAATACCTGCGTTAGTAAAAACAGACCCTTAGTAAAAGTGGAAGTAAAGAAATATAAAAATACTTCAAAAAAGTCCAGATACTGGCCTTCAATCCTTCAGTGGAGTATTTTATTGCTGGTACTTGGTTCTTCAGAGCCCACACACACACACACACACACACCAGCCTGTGAACGCTCACATCTAAACAGGCTTCAAACAGGCTTCAGTCTGAGTGGTGCATCAGTAAAACCTTTTCCCACGCTGCTGTTTGTGCAGAAATGACAGGAAAGCTTTTCTCCGCCCACATGTTTGACAACAGCCGAGCCCACGCAGTGACAGCCAGACGGGGATCAGGGGGACATTTTACACCTCACCTTAACTCTGTTACTCAGTCAGTGTGAAACCTGTGCATTTATTACAAACACTGGAAAACAGGATGGTGCGTTCACTGACACTAAGTTACTGTCAGTGTTTTACTGCAGCACTGATGCTTTTCTTTATACATTATATCACGGTTCACTAACAACGTTATCATTTTTTATCAGAGGTGGAAGTAACTAAATAAAAGTACTTTGTTACTGTACTTAAGTATATGTTTTAAATATCTGTACTTTACTGGAGTATTAATTTTTCTAGCAACTTTGTCCGTTTACTCCCTATAATTGTTCATAAATATCTGGATTTTATACTCTTTACATTCTCAGAATAGACTCATTACTTTTTCAAACTAAACTGAGTGTTAAATACCAACAGTAAATGTTTCAGAGGGGAAACCAGTGAAGAGAAATAGTAACTGTCTTTCACATAATTATGACTTTTATCTCATGACTGTGACTTGAGCTCATAATTTTGACTCTTTTTGATAATTATGCATTTATTATCCTATATTTATGACTTTTTAATCTCCTAATGGTGTTTTTTTTTCATCTCAATGGTGCTATTTAATTTGATAATTTTGGCAGTTCTTCCCATAATTATATATTTCTTTTTTCATATTTATGACTTTTATTCCCCATTTTTCATACATTTCATGACCGTAAAAACGGAACTGTGAACCAATCAAACACATACTCAACATAATAACTTACTTTTAAAGACTTTATTTTTTGGATACTTTGAAACCTTTCTCGATTTCACCTGCTTAAATAAGTATCATTTCATTCATGGCAAAAAATGCTGTTTTACTTTTTACTTTAGTATTTATTACATTTGAGAAGTTGTACTTTTTTACTTTTGCTTTAGTGAAGGAGTTGAATCAGTATATCAGTATGAATCAATATATATATATATATATATATATATATATATATATATATATATATCCACACACTGTGGATGAACAGGAAGCTGTGAGCACATTTCCAGTCCATGTTTTTTCCTGTCAGTGTGTGGGTGTGTTTACATTACTGTTAGTTTCCAGTTCATGCTAACACTAGCAGAGGCTACAGTTTTCAGGTGTGTGTGGTTTAAAGCTTTAACTACTTTATATACAGTAGACTGGACTCATCCAGTCATCCATCACACCCAGACTGAGCGTGAGCAGGAACATGTTGCTATGACAACAGGAGATCTCTACTACTGCCTTGACATGTGGGGAAACATACGGGTGAGGATTAGGACCACTGGGGAAAAAAGAAGTCCAAAAAAATTCACATCATTCTCCTAAAAATTGGGGTTGTCCTCAGGTTGAGTGGGACGGTTCCTTGTTTGTTTGTGGTTGCAGGAGGCTGAGTAATTAGTCCAAAGCAGATTCACCTGTGGCTCATCATCAGCTCCACCTGTGCACTTTAAAATGGACTCCATTGCTGCTCTTCTGAAGGACCTTTGGTCCAGTCCTGTCCTCGCCTCCATGCTGACTTCCTTTTAGTTTGAGCAATCAACACATCCACTCACCACTCACACAACACCATTGCATACATGCTGACTCACACATCCACATTCTTTTTATTTAATAAAGCCTGTTAACCTGTTATTTTTTGATGTGGTCTCCCATCTCTGTTGCTACTTGTGAGCTAGAGTAGTAAAAAAAATAATAAAAAAATATCTATCTATCTATCTATCTATCTATCTATCTATATATATATATATATATATATATATATATATATATATATATATATATATATATATAGATAGATAGATAGATAGATAGATAGATAGATAGATATCTACATTATATATATATATATATATATATATATATATATATATATATATATATATATATATATATATATATAATGTGTGTGTATAATTGAGCCTTTATTGTCATTGTATGATAATACAACAGAACAGCACATACCCCCTCCCACATAAAAACTACAAACATACAACACAACATCAGTGTTTAAAGTGTAATGTGAAAGTTTTGTTCATCCTTAAATTCAGACTTAGTATTAATTAGACATTATTTTTTATAACACCTAGTTAGTAGTTGTAGTTGTAGTGATATAGATATATTGAGAGCATTTGAAGAGTCTCACACACACACACCCACACACACTCTATTTCTTTATAGTTTCTACTAATATTGAATAAAACTCTTACAGATCTGCAGTTTGTTCCACAGTTTTACATCTGAACCTGGAAATAAGAGTCCATATGTGAGTCGTGTTCATCTCCATTTTCCCTCTATTCTGCACAAACACAATCATTTTCCTTCTCCTCCATTTCATCTGTTGGCTGCTGTTGTGGGCGGACGCTGCCATTCACTCTTACATTTGGGTAGATTCTCAGAAAGCTTTTCTTGGAGTCTAAAAAGTGTAATTAGGTCACACTACAGCTTCCCATAATCTGTTTTTTTTTCTTACATTTTAAATTTGGCTTCTGCTCTAAACCTGGCAACATCTGAAAAGTGGAAAACAGAACAGTAGACGTTTCCAAATCTGTGGAAGTAGCTGGAGCAGGACTGCCAGATGAAAAACAACAAGACAAATAAACAAAAAAAATAACATGTTATTATGACATTTAGACACTCCTGAGATAAAGAAAATACAGACTGAACAGATCCTTTAATACCTGCAACTGATCTGTCACTGTTTCACAGGTGGAATGAAGTCAGTAAAAGTACGTACTGTACTTAAGTAGAATTGGTTTTAAGGTTTTATATAAATATCTGTACTTTATACTCCTTACATTTATACAATTATATGTACTTTATACTCAGTTGTGTAAATCTACAGTTGAACAGACTAGTGATGAATGACAGTAGAATGATGAGTAACAATTATGAGTAACAACACAGAACTGTAGTCTGATCAGAACCATGGACAGGTCCTCTGTCCAGGTCCATGCACAGTTCTTCGGTTCAGGACCAAGGACAGTTCTTGTGTTCAGGCCCATGGACAGTTCTTCTGTCCATGTCCATGGACAGTTCTTCGGTTCAGGACCAAGGACAGTTCTTCTGTCCAGGTCCATGGACAGTTCTTTGGTTCAGGACCAAGGACAGTTCTTGTATCCAGGTCCATGGACAGTTCTTCAGTTCAGGACCAAGGACAGTTCTTGTGTCCAGGTCCACAGACAGTTCTTCTGTTCAGGACCATGGACAGTTCTTCTTTTCTGTCTCCAGTCAAACATCCTCAGTCACTTCTGTCACTTCTTTCTGCTTCCACTCTTTTATTCAACATCCGTCAACACCAAACATCTACCACATCGACACGTCGGACAAGTTTTTCTGCAGCGTAAAAAGCTGGTATTTTAGAATGAAAGTGTTATAATATTTGCACAATAAAAATAAACCCTCAAAAACTACCCAACAAAAGATGCCTCGGCAGATGAGCAAATATATAACGGTTTTGCTTCGAGTTGAGGTTTGAGTCGGTTTTTGTCTCAAATTGACGTCTGAGTGTAATAAAAAAAAAGAAGAAGTGAAGTTATAGAGTTTGTTACTTTAACTGTCACAACAGTTTAATGTAAATTTACAAAGAGTCAGCCCACACTGTGACATCTATTCCATATCTACCATCTCACACACACACACACACACACACACACACACACACACACTCTCTCTCTCTCTCTCTCTCTCTCTCTCTCGCCTTCCTTTTTTCCTCTCTTGCTGTAACCATAGCAACAGGCAGATGGGTTGGGCTGCCAAAGTGGGAGGAAAAAAGTAAAGCGAGTGACAGAGATGCAGTGAGAGAAGAAAGATGTAAAAATGGGAAAGTAAAGACACAAAACAATTAAGTAGAGTAGTGGAGGGAAACCAGGAACACTAATTGTGGAATGGAGCGAAGTATCGATACCGGAGCAGAACGGCAGCGAGTGGATAGGACCACAGATGCACTGGAGCGCTTATGTAACTGTGGAATGGCGTCACAATTAACTATTTACTTGGGATTTGGAATATTTCCTCAATTAATCGAAAACCCCCCCCCCTAAAAATGGCAATGATGAAAAGCACAGTTAAATATTTGGTTTGGTTCAACACCCGCACAACTGCACAAAAAAGTCAAAAAGTTTGAAGAATATAAAATATATGCAGCGCCGTAGCTCCGCAGACGCACATAACGCGCACTGCGTAGGGCACTTTGGTGCCGGCAGGGCACCAAAAGAAATCAGGGTCGTGGGGCAAAAAAGTGTAAACCATATTAATAATATGCGCTAATATGTTTAAACAATACAAAAACAACATAAATCAATTTTCCCGAGAAAAGGGGTGAATCTGCTTCGTGCCCCTCTCTCCAGTCTCATGGTGCCCCCTCCCCTCCCAGTGGTCTGTTCGATTATGCCTCATTCGCAATTTGGTGAACACCTGTGCTGTGCGAATATGGCCTCGAAACGGCAGCAAGAGTCTGGAGCTGAGAAGAGGGGAAAAAAAAGAAGAAGAGATGAGGCTGTTCTCAGCATCAATGGGGATGTTGCGTGGGTCAAAAGGACATGGCCCTCCACTACACTTTTAATTTTTGAAAACGTTTCTTTTATTTTGTTCTGTAAGGGATAAAAAGAAAAAAAACAACGGCAATCAACTGACACTGACACCGTAGTATGTACACAGAACAGCCTCTCGCGTGTTCTCTAAAATAATACACATAAACAATCATATTACATATTAAACACAGAAAAACAATACAGAATACAAGAATTATATGAATTAACATTATTACTCTAACGGTCGGTTTAACTCTCGCGCTCGTGAGACGTTAAACCCGGGCTACAACCTAGCCACTTTCCCAACCGTTATGTTTTCTAACAAGTAGAACAAACAAATAATACTTCACATTTGAACTACACTTATAAAACAATCTAATACATGTACGGAACAACTCCGACACTTGCTCTTTACCTGTAAGGGATAATAAGAAAAAAAACGGCAATCAACTGACACTGCGGCACCGTAGTATGTACACAGAACAGACTCTCGCGTGTTCTCTTGTTGTCTCACGAGACTACCCGTGCACCTTGACCAGTGTCACCAACGCGCCCTCTGCTGGTCGGAGTTGGCTACTGCATATTCAACTACACACACCATTCTCACTACACTGAACATGAACTACACTAAATTTAAAAAAAACAAACATGTTAAACATTCAAATTATAACAAAACTATATATATATATATTATATATTTTAACCCAACTTTGGGCACCACAGAGCATTTGTGCTTAGGGCACCCAAATGGTTAGCAACGGCCCTGTATATATGATTGTTTTTTTTCCAGATTCAACTAAGAATGAACCAATAAAAGGCTTGTACAAATGAAGAAATCAAAAGTAAATGGTAAAAAAAGCACTTGTGTTTGATTGTTTCCATTGTTTGCACAAATTAAAAATGAAAAGGACCAAACGAGTGATTTCATGTTGACGTGTTTGTATTTGGTCTGAGCAACTTTGAGACAAGTATTCAGATAATGCCTAATTTTGTCCCTAATTTGTGCCAATCTCAAATTTCTATGACAACCTGTTCTTGAATTAAAGCCAATAATGTGATTTTGACCTTTCTGCTAAATGACCTTTGACCTTTACTCAACTGGATCATTGCATCTGATGTGCATTAACTATATTTATATTACCATGTACAGTAATGTCATGGGGATATTGCAAGTATTGAGTTTTGGCATGATATGTCTCTGTGGACACACACACACACACACACACACACACACACACACACACACACTGATTACAATAATCTCTCCCAACTTTGGTTGGATGAGATTATTGTAATTTAAAAATTAATCAAATTGCGCAAAATAAATTACATTATCAACTATATATATATATATATATATATATATATATATATATATATATATATATATATATATATATATATATATATATATATATATATAGTGCTGTACAGGTGTCAGACTGGGCAGTTTTTATTTTGTTGTAAATCATCCATTGTTGTTGTTTTTAGAACAGAACAGTGTAGCCATTTTAGCAGCTCTAGGGGGAGGGGCCTCCTAGTGGGCGGGGCTACAAGCAACTGCCTGGCTTGCCTGTCCTCAAGCATCGCCCCTGACTCCCTTCAAGCCCCGCCCCTTCCTGTCTTCAAGCCCCGCTACTACCTGCTGATATTAAGGTCGAACACAGGCATGTCAAGTATTTCAAGTTTTATTTACAGCTTTATTTACGGCTGTTGTCGATTCTCAGTCTTTGGAATTTATTGATTCTAAATTGAAATTCTCGGTGCTTTTACGCTGTGAAATGTTTGACACCATTGAAGTAGTTTGAGGTGAGACGTGTTTGTTCTTCTGTTGGTTTGTTCTAACGTGACGACACTTTGACATGTTCTGTTTGATGGAGAACGTCATGTGACCTCTGTTATGTTAAAGCAGATCTGTGGAAAAAACAAACAAAAACTGGATTGATATGACACCAACAACAAAAAGTGAGGAAAACAAACTGATAAATAATAATAGACTGATACAAGCTTTTTCTAAAACAGTAAAACTCACTCATTATTTATAGTTTATTCTGTCAATATTTTAGTATTCAGATTGCAGGGTTAAGGGGTTAATTCAAGATTGTTATTATTATTATTATTATTATTTTATTTTATTTATTTTTTATTATTATTTTTTATGTTATTTATATTATTTATTCATTTATATCAAGATGTTTTGGTTTCATTTCTAGTTTGAACATGTGATCATAGTTAGAATCAAACCCTTTTTTTCTTAACTAAAGATTTATTTTTTCTGCTTAATTCAAGATTTATTAATTTTTGCGTCATTCAAAATTCAAGATTCCTTTTGTTGAAATCACGATTTTTATTTAGAGGTGGAGACATAATCCAACGAGTCAGGAATAGTGGAAAATGTTTTGAGGGTTGTGAAAAATAATATGTAAAATGTAATCAATAGATTTGAATGTTTGTTTGTTTTTTTTTATTAAAAAAATGGGTTAATTCAATATTTATTTATTTATTTGTGCATAATGCAAAAATGCTTTGGTCTCATTTCTAGATTAAATATGTGATATCTATAGTAATAGATAATATCATAATGAGCTGCAGTGGAACTTTTCAGTCAGATATTTTTGGCTTAAACCATCTTCAGCTGCAGATGGAGAACTGATCCATCCCATAATAGACTGAATCACAATAGTCCAGTCCAGACGTGATCGATAACTGAAGCACACGGTGGAAGCGACTGATTGGCAGAAACAGCTTCACCTTCGATCAACGACGGAGCAGAAAAAAGAAAATCTGTCAAACTGAAAAACATTGAGCTTTTTAACTGCCAAGTTTTTTTATTTTGTTTCTGTTTTGTTTTTTTTTTTTTTCTGTGAAATGTTTGTCTTGGTATTTTCCGTCAGAATATATTTGTAGTTTACAAGTGCAGAGTTCACTATGAAACATTTAGAGGTTTTTTTTCGCCACCAGCTGATGAATATTTAACACCAGTTCTTTCAAACAATAAACAATAAAGAAAATGCAAAGTTTCTTTAGTTTATGGAGAAACTTTCAATAAATGAACTGAGCTTTAATTTAAATCTGTCCAAATATATAAACAACTAACAACAACAATAATACTCACGCTGGAAACATCTGACCTGAAGTGGATTAGTTTTATTTCTAGTTTAAATCTGTGATCAGTTTAAAATCAGACAGAATGATTATAGACAATAGATCTGGAACTAATCTGATTAAAGGAATCTGAACAAGATCAGTGTTGTAGAAATGACGATAATATCATATATAAATGTTTTTATATAAATGTACTCCTTGGGTTTTGAGTTTGGAGACAAAGCTGTAACAGGGGTGTCCAAATTCAGTCCTCAAGGGCCAGTGTCCCACATGTTTTAGATATTTCCCTCTTCCACATGATTCAGTTTAACCCTTTAACTCCTGAGAATTTAGTGGTTTCACAGTAAAAAGAATTAAAATAAGCAACAAAATGAACAGAAATGGCCAAAGTCACCAATAAAATCAACAAAAATGAATAATAAACTAACAAAATAATTAGCAACATAAAGAAAGTAAGATGCAAATGGAGCAAAATTAAAGAAAAAATAATAAAATTAAAAGTAGAATGTAGAAAAATAAACAATCAGCAAGAAAATGAATAAAAACTTTGTGTCTTTATGATTATGATTATGATGATTATGATTATGATTATGATTATTATGATTATTATAATTATAATAATAATTATTATTATTATTATTATTATTATTATTATTATTATTATTATTATTATTATTATTATTATTATTATTATTATTTTATCAGTTTATTATTCATTTTTGTTCCTGTTTATTGATGACTTTGGCCGTTTTTGTTCATTTTCTTGCTTATTTTAATTCTTTTCACTGTGGAACTGTTTAAGTGTCAGGAGTTAAAGGGTTAAACTGAATCATATGGACTTGGACACCTCTGACATAGAAGAAAGGCTCTGTGGGATGTACAGGGGGGGTGGGGTCATTTACATTAGGATTATTATGTAGGTCCAGGTGTGTGTATCAGTCAAAGCTGTTTAGAATCCTACTCACATTTACATCCTCCATTTTCTTTTCCACATTAGAAATGCTGCCAGAGAATTATACACTCCTCCTCCTCCTCTTTTTTCCTTGTTCTACTTTGTATTTAACAACAGGAAATGGTTTGTGAGCAGAACTTTGTTCACGACAGTTGAGTTTCTCCTCTTGTGTGATCAACCATGTTAGTGTATGTGTGTGTGTGTGTGTGTGTGTGTGTGTGTGTGTGAATAGAAGGAAGGTTTTGCTGCCGATATTGGTAATGTGGCGCTGTGCCAATCTCATTAGCTTAGCATGCAGTGGGCAACCTGCCCGTGTGTGTGTGTGTGTGTGTGTGTGTGTGTGTGTGTGTGCGTGTGTGTGTCTGGGAGCATCAGGGCCAGTAAATGCCACCACTATGGCTGATGGTTCCAATGATGGTATTAGAAAGAAAGAAAGAAAGAAAGAAAGAAAGAAAGAAAGAAAGAAAGAAAGAAAGAAAGAAAGAAAGAAAGAATAATCCAGTATGATCTGAAATGGTCCAGAAAAGTATATAATTACATTACGATAAGATATTCCTGAAGTATTCCCACTAGGATAAATTCCATGTTGACTAGGCTCGTAAGAACTAGGCTAATGCTAGCACAAGGCTAATGCTAGCACTAGACCAATAATGGATTGGATTTCTATAGTGCTTTCATGGCACTACATTATTGATTCATTGTTCATTCACTCTCACATGCTCCCTCTGGTGGTGGTAAACTACATTTGTATTTATATTTGAAGTGTCTCTGCCCAAGGACACAACAGACTGACGAGGACGGAGCAGGATTCAAACCGTCAACCCTTCAGTTACTGGATGACCTGCTCTACCAACTGAGCCATGGCTAGGCTAATGCTAGCACTAGGCTAATGTGTCACCAAGGTTACAACAAACTCATTCAGTGCAGATGTATTCACTTCTTTACTGATTTCGCTCATAAATAATGAAACACAATGAATATAAATAAAAAACGATATATTTAATCATGATTAATCACCATGAATCCAAATCAAACCAGTGATTAATGTGATTTAAATGTTTCATCATGTGACAGCACTAGTTTTTAGATCTTCAGAAGAGTAGGGGAATATATTTTCTGTACATTTCTTTCCATTTTCCAGACTTTTCCAGACCTGGAAATCTATCAAATGTAATTCCATATTTCCCATCCATTAGCTGCACAGGAACCCTGCTGTTCTTTTTTTTCCCGCTTTTGTGCCTTTTTTCTCGTAGATTATTCAGGCTCCGTCAGTATTTTCAGTCCCGTAGGGGGGAAAGTTTCTCAGCTTTAATAAGGTGACGTTCAAAAAGCCCCCAGCCTTTTAATTAACCTAAAAATGGCAGCGAGCGTGCGCTGTGACGTCTGGAAGGGAGTAAAGGTGAGTGCATGTTCCTGCAGAGGCTTTGAGCGGCGCTCCTGTCAGGAAAAGGAACATTTTCTTCACATACACCTGGTACCAAAGCTGCATTTTCTAGTAAACTGTGAGAGAAGATAAGACACACTTTCATACAGGGGCCACATTCAGCCTTTGATTTACAGTCAAATAATAGAATAGTATGTATATGATGACTCCAACTCTTTGATTTAATGCAAAACACTCCCATTAAATTATGAAATTATTTTCTTTTATAAACTATACAAACAAAGTAGATGGGAATAACCAGAAAAAAAACTAACATTTCCAATGAAAATTAAATGTTCTTAATATTGAATGTTCTTTAGACATTTCATGTTGTTCATACTTGTTAAGGTTTTTTTCCACATTTTATTGTTACATTATAGTTTGTAAATGTAAATATTTCCATAGTTTCATATTATTTTTGAAACTAAAACAAACATAATATTGGTTTGTATGTAGAACCTGAACTAAAAACAGTTCCACAGCCTTGACTGTGGAATTATTGACCTTTGTAAATTCATCCCAGGGGCCGCATTTGGCCCCCGGGCCGCATGCTTGAGACCCCTGCTTTAAGGTGTTGTAGGGAACAGTCTATACCACCATCCATACATAAGACAGAAAACAAACAACAAACAACACACTGTAACTATTATTAATAATTCATTGATTAATTAATAAACATAATTAATAATAATGCAGCAGACACGTGATGAAAATATAATATGATGACAAAGCATGTTAAGACAAAGTACAGGATACAGCAGCAGGAAATAAGAAGCACAACTAGAAGTGCACAAAGAGAGTGCAGCCCCCCCCCCCAACCCCCCCAACCCCCCCACCCCACCCCACACACACACAGTACCTCCACTGACCATCACCAAAATATAATCATT
>CM035793.1:9971409-9976409 GCA_020466265.1 Siphamia tubifer
ATACACACACACACACACACACACACATGCCCTCTAACGCTGTTCCATGTAAGGCGTCCAAACACTGTGACAGAACTGACAGCTCAGATTAGAGCACGAGGCCTTAAAAAGACCAAGTGTGTGTGTGTGTGTGTGTGTGTGATTTTATTTTAATGTGAGTCAGACTTCCAGATAAATGTCAGGGGTTATAGTAAAGTCAATGTCTTCAGATATGCCCAGAGGTTTCAGAGGAAGGAAGTAACTAAGTAAAAGTATGTAGTTGAATCATTTCCCAAATGATTGTTGTTGTGATTTATCATCATTTATTGTAACATTAGCCTCTGAATTTTGCATTTTTTTTTCCAGTTACAAACATATATTTTCATTGAGTTAATAATAATAATTATAATCATCATCATAATCATGTAGGTGTTCATAAAAGTTGAAAGTAAAGTCAAAAGTTTACACAAACAAAACCAAGAAAGTAGAGGAAAAAGTGACTATTTCAATAAAATCTATCATTAACTGAACATAATTCCAGTGTTTCCACCCACCTCCTCTGGACCGAACCTTTCTTTGAAGCTGTCATTCCATGGTTATTTCATTAATATTACTGTGTTCTCCACTGTTATTGAATACATTGTGTGTTGGTTCTATTTAAAAAAAAAAAAAAAAAAAAACAACGGTAGAAAATTGACTTGAGGTCGAACAACAGAGTTTACCGGTACTTCCTCATATGCGGTCATGAGGCGTCTCTGATTAGCTCAGAATATGTGAAGGAACACTCCCCTCACGCTGTGTATGTATTTAGCTTTACCCAAGTATTATACAGCTAGGTTTCGTGCCGTTACGTGATCTGAAAATGTGCAGGGGAAAAAAAACAGGCTTTATTTCCACAGAGAGCACATGGACCAGTTTGATCCACTATTTTTGTTCCAGTTTGTGCAGCAGCTACTGTGGTGCAGTCTTCTCTTGTAGATGCTAATGCTAATGCTACTTCAGATTTGCTGGCACCCTCGTGGGTGACGCTAAAGTCTATCTGTCGTCAGTTTGACCAGCTTTTTCTGGGTCCCTCGGTCCTGTCGTTGTTTTCTGTGACTGTGGTATGCAGCCTGTGAAGGTGATGAACCACTGTCAAAGGCAGCATGTGTTGGTATGACGGGGTGACCCATCAGATTCCAAAAGGAGCGTGGAAAAGTGGTTTTCATCATATTTTACTTGATGCGTTTTTTTTTCAGCAAAAATCATCTACTCTCCTATATTTAATAAACTGATCATTAATCCGTCATCATGATTGACCTGATGAAAGATTTGAACTCAATTCAATAGAACAGTTGTTTACAGGTGTTTTGTTGAAACTGTTGAAGGTGTTGAATAAACATACAAATTTTTACCAATTGCATATATATATATATATATATATATATATATATGCAATATATAAATATGCAATTGGTAAAAAAAATTGTATATAGGTCATATTTTTTCATGTTTTTAATATTTTCTCACATTTTTGGTTATTTCTTTCTGTATTGTACAACAGTTTCTAAGATTTTTTCCTGTAAATTTTTTTATGTGAATTTTAATGGATTTTAGCATGTTTTTGTTGATGTTTTTTTTCCATATTTGGGATTTTTTATGTATTTCATCGAAAGTTTGATAAAAAAAAAAAAAAAGAGAATGAAAGAACAGTCAATCAGGACAGTACATGTTTTTTGGATTGTTCATTGCTTTTTTTCTGTTTCTTAGTGTACTTTTTTGTGTATTTTTCAATCTTCAACAATTATTAACGATGGACATTTGATTATGATGAATCAAAATGGATCCAAAGCAACTATGTGATTAATCTGAATAAAAAATGTAATAATTTCAAAGCACTACTTTTTTACTTTTGTACTTTATTACAATTGATAAGTTGTATTTTATGAATTTTTAATTTGTATTTGTACTTCAGTAGAGGAGTTGAATCAGTACTACTACCTTTACCAGTTTTTCCACACCAGTAGCTGTACTTCTACTTCAGTACAGAATGGGAGTATTTTACCACCCTAATAGCCTTTAACTTTGTGCAGAAATGAGTTTGGATCCAGCCTCAGCGTTGAAAAGACAGTAGAAACTAAATCAAATGGAACATATTTGTGCGAATTAATATTTAGTCTAATGGTGTTAGAGTTTATTCAGACCGGGCAGACTTGGTGGTGCCGAGGCATTGTGGGAATTTACTGTGCACAATTAACTAAATAAATGGCCAATTAATCCAGAAAAAAAAAAGTTGCTGGAAGGAGACTTTGAATCCAAAAAATAATTAAACATTTCTGAAATACCCTGAGTTGTTTGTGTGATTTGATGTGCATGAGCAAATAATTTAAAACAAAAGCCTCCCAGGGACACTCCAAATGTCTACAGCCCTATTAGATGAGGAAGACCAGACACTGAGGAAGATGAGTTACTGAGGAAGACCAGACATCAAGGAAGACGAGACACTGAGGAAGACGAGACACTGAGGAAGATAAGATGATGAGGAAGACGAGATGATGAGTTAGACAAGACACCGAGGAAGAGGAGACGATGATGAAGATGAGACACTGAGGAAGACGAGATGATGATGAACACTGGACAATGAGGAAGACAAGATGATGATGATGATGATGATGAAGGAAGACAAATGGAAGTTTCAGTCCTGTTTAAACATGTGAGTGTCAATATATCAAATGTACATATACTCTCTCTCTCTCTCTCTCTCTCTCTATATATATATATATATATATATATATATATATATATATATTTTTTTTTTTTTTTTTTTTTTTTTTTTTAATTTAATTTTATTTATTTATTTATTTATTTTTTACAGTGTAAAGCCCATGGTCTAAAACTCCATCTAACTATGATTAGCTTAAAGTAGGAAAAAAACACCTCCTGTAAATGTGGTCTTTTTTTCAGGCTGGAATGAACGATGACCGGGTCTTCACCTTTTTAATAACATGGATTGGTGTGTGAAACAAGTGGGGTCATTTTGGATAATTTTACTGGCTACTCACTGTTCAACCCTTAAAACCTTAATCACCATTATCATCAGCATTAGCAGCGCTGGCGGCACTGACACTGGGCTTTTATTACTGATACAGACGTAGGCTGTGAAGTAATGCTCTATTCAGCTGGAAGTCAACAATAAGCACCATTACAGCATTTACCATCAATCTATGCTACTCTAAAATACATACGCTGGAGAAACATCTGACTATATAGCTTCAAAGAGATGTATTCGCAGGGTTCTCATTGGTCGTGGAAATTCATCATTTTGTTTGTAAAGTCAGAAAATATCAATGCAATGTTTACTGTTAGCATTCTTCCGGTTGGCACCTGTGAAAAAGTAAAAATAAAGTAAAAATAAAGGAACTGTTTCAAACTGTTTCAAATTCTGATGTATTACAGGAACATACATGTTGTCATGGTGACCGTGGTCACTTCCTGAAGGGGGCGTGTCCAGGCCAGTCAGTACTGGAGCTAAGGTTGGAGAACCTCCATTAGAACCACATCATCTGACTTGGATAGCCGCACTTCTAAAACTCCAGTTCCATTCCATTCCAGTCCAACTAAAGTGGACACAGGACTGAAAACTAAAGAGATTTGTCTAAGTGCATGTAAACGTACTGAGTGAGAGTCTACAAGGGCCTTAAAGGTACAAATGGATGCAATCTGTATTTGTGATGAATGTTCAGCTTTGGAGTTTATCGGATAAAAACAGTGTTGTCGTTACTGAAGGGCAAGGATCTCCTTATCACAGCTACGTTAGCATAAATAGCAGGGCAACATAATGTAATTAACTAATCGATGTGCTAATGTGCATGTTAATTACTTTCTGCCTGTGACATAGGAATAATTTACCACATTAACACAGTTTGAATGAATGAAGGCAAAACTGGCTGAATGACCCCATTTGAAATCCCTCCCACAGACTGAATGACCTCTAGTTTAAGCCCCTCCCACAGACTGAGTGACCCCCAGTTCAAGCCCCTCCCACAGACTGAATGACCCCTAGTTCAAGCCCCTCCCACAGACCCATGTCCACTTTTTAAAAACATAATAATGCAGAGAAATGGTCGTTATCTGCCTGGCAATGATTTAAACAGTGGCATTTCCTGTCAATATAGTGGTATTTTTTGGCCATGGCTCAGTTGGAAGAGTGGGTCGTCCAGTAACCGAAGGGTTGGCAGTTTGAATCCAAAGTACTCATAGTCTATACTTAAGTAGAAGTACTGCTACTTGTGTGAAAAAATACTTTCGTAAAAGTATAGGCACTGACTCGACTCCTTTAGTAAAGTTAAGTAAAAGTACATGACAACTTCTCAACTGTAATAAAGTAAAAAAGCAAAACTCCATTTCTTTGTCATAGATGAAATAATACTTATTTAACCAGGAAAAAAAACTGGGAGGTTTTAAAAGTGTCCAAAAATAAAGTCTTTCAAAGTGAGTTACTGTGTTGATGATGTGTTTGATCGAGTCACGGTTACTTAACTTTGTGGGTATGGACAGGAAATTCAGGAAAAATGGGAAAAAAGGCACAATTTCGATCAAAAGTCATCATTATGACGTAAAAAGTGTCATATGTGAGGTTTAAAAAATTCAGAATTATGACATAAAAAGTCATAATTATGAGATACAGTCATACATATGAGATAAGAAAGAAATGTATGATTATGAGAAAGAGTTGAAATTATGAGCTAAAAAGTCACAATGACGAGGTAAAAGTCCAAATTATGATCTAGAAAGTCACAATTTCTCTACACTAATTTTCCCTCTGAAGCCACTTATTTTTCACAGTGTTTAATTTGACAAAGTAATGAGTCTGTTCTGAGAATGTAAAAAGTATGAAGTACAGATATTTAAACAAAAATAAAGGGAGTAAAAGTAATACATGCTCAAGTAAAGTATAGATACCAAAAGGAAGTACTTTTTACTTAGTTACTTCCCACCTGCCATCAGTGCCATATAAATCCAAACCATTACTATTATTATTA